>JAFEMH010001898.1:0-404311 GCA_022495995.1 Adenophora triphylla var. japonica | reverse complement strand
GTAATGTATTTTATACCATATTGTTCTATATTCATTATCTCATCATTCATTTCGATTTGAATATAACTAACTACCATTTTATGATTTTAGGTAAAATTACAATCTCAAATGCATTTTTTACTAAACTACGTGTTGATTCTATTGTTCGAGAGATTCTTGGAACCGAAAAGGTAGTAAATTTGTTCATTGATTATTTTTTTATTTTCCTTTTCAAAATTTTATGTATTAATATGCTAATATATTTTCTCTTCCCAAATTTCATAGTTTGTTATTTGCGCTTGAATCTGGAACTTCTCATAAGATTAGTCAAATTGAGTCATCTAATGCTTATTCCGAGTTATGATGAACTTGAGAAGTGGTTTTGTGGCCACAACGTGTTGTGATTGTGGCTGATCTTTTTAACAGGAGAATGCAAGGAGGTTTTAAAAACATTTTGCTCTGTTTTATTTACGTTGACGGTTTCCTGTTCATGTTTATGTTTAAAGGAATTAATATCTTCATTCATTTGTTTTTATATATTTGAAGGAGGGATACTATTGGGTGATAGGTCAAATTTTTTTGAAGTATTTGTTGATGAATCTTTGGTCTTTTATTAGTTGTAAGGTTGTATGCATAAGTTGGATTACGTGAAGAAAGTGGTTATTTTTGCAAGGAGTTTGTAACACTTCACTATAACCCAGAGGCAATTCCAAGATATAAAGTGAAGGACAAGTGTTGTAATTGCTGCACTTTGGTGATGAGATCGCGAAATTACATGCTTTATGGGATAGATCTTTGTAAAACATTGGATTGGTCAATCTTGCGCTTGGAGCTAAAGACAACACTATATTAAGAGTATTTAAAATGAATTTTATTTCATTTTATTAAAGTGAAATCATTTATTTTAATCTTTTATCTACTTTGAGTTTCACTTATTTTTCATTTTCTTTCGGATTACGAGAAAAGTGGAAAAAAAGAAGAATATAGTTTACCACATTGTTCGGATGAAATAATTTGCCATAATAGGCAAAGCGACTATTTCAAAGGTTCATTTGAGAGGATGTAAATTTGAAGTGGTAAAGATCAACATTTTCTTCACAGTACTTTGCTATCAATGGGAAATCTTTGATTGATAAATATATTCAGGAAAAAATTAAAAAAGTCAAAAAGAGTTTGTATTAGGTTTTTAAATACCACTTTCAAATGTACTCATTTAATTATTTTGTTTATTAATGTTGTGACAGCTTCTTTGTAGCAGAGAAGTTGATGTTTTAGCGGCTATTAAGGATTTTAAGAAGGTGAAGAAGTTGTTGAGGTATGAAACTTGACTAAGTTATCTTTTTTTTTTCATTAACAAATTTTATTTTTTCTTACTTTTTATCAGATTTTGTAATTTAGATAGATGATTCTTGTGGTGATAATGAAGAAAAGACTCGAGGAAAATTGTTGGTTTGAAGAGAAGATTTTTGTCATTTAAAGATACGGCATACTGAAGCTCATTAACGGAGTGATGATGGATCAAGTAACAAAGGATGTGATTCATTTACAAGAAGGAGATCAAGATTGAGAAAAAGCGCTGAAATTTATACTTTGTCTAAATATTTTTTCCGGAATCGGCTTGGAGACATTTTATTTTGAACAATTGCTCTTATTTAGGTCGGATTTGTGGTTTTGTTGTTTGGCTTTTGGGTTATATTTCTTTTTAATTTAAACTTTATAACTTGAGTTTATGTCTTGGTTAAACTTATATCCTTTCTTTCAATGTTAAAGTGTTTTTTACACTTTCTTTTGAAAGTTTATTTTTGAGAAATTAATTTTATACTACCTAAATTGTTTATTTTTAATACCCCATTGGAACCATATTGTATGAATAATTGTTTTATGTTACTATAAATGTTGGTTGTATAATTTTGTAGAGGTTATTATTTTGGTCTTCTTTTGAACCAAAAGTTATTACGTACGTCTTCTCATTAAACTTATTTCTCTAAATCTATGGCCATTTTAGCTTTCTCTAACTCTCTTTTTTTGAATAATTGCAAACCATTTATTTAAAATCTTATATTTATTTATTTGAATTCACTCGAAAATCCCATAAGATGACAAATATCAAATCATAATTTGTTTTTTTTGATTTCTTTAAACCAAAATTTGAACTAAATAAATCAATCATGTTTTAATGTAAATAAAAATAGCCAATTTTAATCATTTCACTTAAAAATTCCTGAAAATCAAATTCACTAATCATTGCTTTTCCTCTAAGCAGATTCAAGAGCAATCTTAAAGAATCAAATCCCAAAAGTAAGTTTTTTTAACCTAAAATGTGAGCAACTTAAATCAAAAAATCATGTTTAAAATCTCAATAAATGTGTGCCAATTTATTCATTTCAAATTAAAATATATCGAACACATCATATTCTTGATCATGCTTTTAAGCAAAAGAAGCAGATTCAATTCATTCCTAAAAAATAACATGTTCCCTAAAGCATCTTAGCTTTCAAATAGAAAGACAGATGGAGACTAGATTAGAGAAACTTAATTGTCCTCTGAACATGGAAGACGCCTACTGGAAGATCTTACGTACCAAAATTATACATTACTTGAAAATCAAAATGAATAAATTGAAAGCTTATTGTTGAGATATAAGACAAATTAGTGCTCAAAAACATTATCTATACTCTTTATGTCATATAATTTAAGTTACAAATGATTTACATTAGAATGATGCTATTAAAATACCTTCTTTTCATGTACGCCGTCTTCAAATAAATAATTTGCGACATAAACATCAAGTCTTCAAGTTCAGCGTTTGTAATGTCATTTTGTCTTTGTTACAAAACTAAAGTCATGAATCAATCATCTTACGAAGAAATTAATGTTTATTAAAACAGGTACATGTTAAAACAAAATATTGTATCAAATATAATATAAGTATAAAATAGATTTCTAATTTACGGATATTCTAAGTCATAATGATTCATTAAAAATACCTTCTTTTAATTTACGCCATTCTTTAAATTAATAACTATTCACATATATCTTCTCGTCAATACTTGCCAATTTCATTTTGTCATGTATCAAAACTAAATAAAGTTCTCCAATGATCTTACTAATAAATTATTGTTTATTAAAAGATTCTGTGTCAACCTGAGAATATTTGAAAATGAACCTTGTATGTGTTCAATCAAAGCAGTTACTACTATACACCATAGATGTAACATTTTGAAATGAAACTTGAAATTCTTTGTATAAAAGAGTTAAGTCTAACTTTTAATAGATAATTTCACGACAACAACTCGTATATTAAATATTAAAGTAAAAAAACTTGCTCCCTCACTACAATGGTAATTGTCCACAACTGTTACTACCTCCGGTCCTTAATAAAAACCACTTCTTAATCGAAATTACATCAAATTAACTTTTTTAATTCTTATATTGACAAGGAATGATTGTAATATAGTTTTTCTATTTAATTATTTATGGTCATCATTTTTTTGATAATTATTTTCCAACTCAAATGTGTTTTGATCTATATTGTAAGATACTTTAGACCTGAATGATTATAAAGTTGGTTTCATCAGTAATAGTTCAATTACACTTAATGATCTATACCTAATATTGTATTTTAAAAAATACTTTAAGTACAATTCTTATGTCTAGGTTCACTTGACTCTTTGAATTCCACTCACATAATTACGACACTATTAGACCATCAGCTTTATATAAGTGTCTATCACGGTCTATGGAATATTTTTTTACTAAACTCCAATCGGTCATCAAATTCTATTATCTTACAAAAAAGAAACTGCAGAAGTAATTACAAGAGTAATGAAGATCACAAAGTCAATGATAATATGCAAGAAGAGGAAGTCTGAAAATGATGATACTGGTATGTCCTCTATTTTATCATTATTTATTTTAATTCACTAATAATTTTTTTGTATAATACATTCTACACTTTCCCCTTTATTTTCTATCATTGTACCTATCATTTGTTTAATTTTCTGCTCAAGTTTAAGAGAATGAAGATGATATAGAAATTTCAAGTTAATTTTTTTTCTATCTCTGTTTTTCATTATAATCAATTATTTCTATAAATTAATTACGTTTTAATAATGGATTGGTATTTAATGTTTTAGTTAGTCCTTTTCTCTACAATTGTAATTACAATATACATTTACATTTACTTCAGTAATTTAACTGAGTGTATAATAGTTAAAAAATTTTAAAATTTTAAATAGTGTTTAACATTCACTGAATATGAATGCTTGAAATGGTAAATTATAAATTAAATAGAAGCATCAGAAAAATAACTTAATGCCTCATAGGTTAGGAACTCTAGAGAAGTCCACTATGTCTACAAGTGTAATGATTACTCAAGTTTCCAAGATGTAATCCAATCCTTTATGACTGATATCTTCACCTTATTACCCTACTCACGCTATTAGTGTATTTAATATGTATTTGGCTTTAATTTTTACCATTTCCCTATAACAGGTTGTTGGTAATTAATCTATTGCCATCAATGTTGTTTTGGTCATTTTTTGGGTATATATATGTATCTACCCTTCCAATACAATACCTTCTATACTTCCTAACTTAGTTTTCTCAAGAACCACAAAATGCCTAATGAAAATGGTTCCTCTTCTGAAGAAATTGATTCTGACACGGAGGAGCAGAATCATGCATTCTCCGAAACCACTAAGAAGCTTCACTTTGGTCACATTCGTATACCAAACTATAACTGTTACTGCTCTAAAATGTCCAACAGTTGCCCATTCAAGCCTTGCATCGGACGTAAGTTGCGACGTATAGGTCCACAGCTCACTGCCTGACACGCTATCGATGCCACCGCTCATCTAATTTCTCTAATGCATCTAGGGGAGAGCATAGAGCTTTATTTAGATACTTTAGGAACATCCTAGAGCTATTTGGTTCTCCAGTCCCCCTCTTTGTAAAAGGATGATTTCAAGAAAAACCCTTTAATAAGGATGATGGTGGTTTGTGATGGTGGGGCATCTGTAGGCTCATATGGTAAAGATGGTGGTTCTTTTGTTGTCTAAATCAAGTCTAAATTTCTGTTGTTCTGTATTTCTTTTTTTTTATGTCAGTTTGTATTTTTTTCTTCTTTGTAATGTTTTTATATATATTAGTCTACTGTCCTTTTCTCTTATCTATTTTAATTTTATAAGTCTCATTTTATACCGTTATCTGTTAGGATATATTCAAATAATTAGATATATAAATGAGAAATAAACAATGAAATAAATATAATTATTATATGATTAAATTAGAACAAATTATTTATGCAAGAAATTACTTTATAAATAATTTTATAAATTTCATTACACTGTTAATTTTCCTAATTAATGGTTTCGTTTATTTGTCGAAAATTCCTATTTTAAATCAAATGAATTCAAAATCAAATCGTATCAATATTTCGTGCTTCATTTTCTCAATAATTCTTAGAGATTATACCTAAATACCACTGAGATTCAAAATTTTTGACCTAGATCTGATGAAATTTATTAAATTACACTAATACAGCAAAATTAAAACGAGATCTACGAAATTATACCTTCGAATTCGAAAGACTGAATTTATTTTTGCAACCAGTTGAGAGACCCATCAATAAATCCTCGATCTCGGTCCCAATTCATGATTAACCTTACGGCGAAGCTCATCTTTAACGCCATTTCATCGATCTAATCGTCGTAATGTTGGATTCCGTTGATTTCCACTCAATTACAACGATTTGTTTGGTAAATCGCTTTGGGAAGGAATGAGTGTTACGTCTGCGTTTGAATCTAGGGTTTGATGTTCTGGATACTTCTTTCCAGACGTAGATTAGGATAATGTAGTAATTGGGTTTGGGCTTTCGTATAATTGGATTTATTTTTATTTTGTTATTGGGCTTTTGAAAAATAAATGGTCCGTATACAGTGTGTTTATCATAATTTTTTATTTTTGGTTTTTTTTTATGTCTTATACTATATTGTTATGTGTTATTTTTTTATTTTATCAAATTGTGTAGACAATTTTCGTTTCATAGTGTCATTGATATATTTATTTAAGCCAAAAAAAAATGTAGCTATTTTGGACCTTTATTTGTTTCTCATTTCATTTTTTTTGCAGAAAATAATGTTCAACATAACATAACGACTGTGCCTGCATCGACAACAAGTTCTCCTCAATCTTCTCAAATCATGCCATTTTTTAATATAACTAATGGTAATGGTACATATTCTATTTTGTCAATATTTTTAACACTTCATGACAAAATCATTTATCTTTAAATTGACAGGGAATGTGGTCAGAAGTAGTATATCAAACAATAGTAATGGAACTACTGCAGGAAACAACCCTTTTGATTCACAAGTATTTAATTTGAAGTCACACAAATTGAAGACTGCCCATGATACTCAATCTATTAAAAAAAAAGAAAATATCAGAAAAGGGTAACTTTTCCTTCCCATTTCTAAATTTGTATCTTTCCCAACATCTTTAAAAAAAAATCACTTTTTTCCTTATTTTTTTAGGGACACCGTCGTCAGAAATAATTGACTTGACTAACGATGAAGAATTTTCATTTGTTACACTTACTACTGCTAAGTCAAAAAGCAAATTTCGTAAATATTTCCATTATTATTATATTTCTAATTTCATTTGTAATATTTTTTGTGTTTTTAAATTTCTGTAAATTCACTTATAATTTAAAGTTATGTCTTTATACAGATATCGCCTCAGATCAGTCCATTGTTTTTAATTCTACTCATCAAGAGAAGTCTTCAAAGTCAGTTAATTTGTGATGCAAATAAGAGTAGAAAACGAAAGAGTAATTCTTTTTTCCTAATCTTTATATAAGAAATTTTATTAAATTATTTTTCATTCTTTTAATAATATTAATTTTATCCAATAATTTAGGCTCATTTGTTTCCCCGGTTCCATTTAATCTCAGTAATTTGGATGATGATAATTATTTTACTGGAGGTACGTTTTACATTATTTTTACTTTTAATATTATGTTGAATATTATATTTTTTATATTAGTTTTAATAAATATTCTTTTTCCATATAGTGTACATGGATTTTGGTGACCCTTTGCACGTATGTCCCCATTGCAATGCAATGTTTTGGTATGCAGAGAGGTTGAATAAACGTTTCAAGACAACGTTGGCACCAAAGTATTCTGGTTGTTGTATGCATGGAAAAGTTCAATTACCTCCAATGCCTGAACCTCCGAAGTTATTTAAAGATTTATTATATGGCGAGTCTGAGAAAAGTCGACTTTTTAAGTCCAACATTCGATCCTATAATATGATGTTCTCATTTACTTCGATGGGAGGTAAGATTGATCATGGTGTTAATAGAGGAAATAGTCCACCTGTTTTCAAATTATATGGTCAAAACTATCATTACATTGGTGGTTTGATACCAACTGAAGGGAACCCTCCTAAATTTGCTCAGTTGTATATTTATGACACGGAGCATGAAGTTGACAATAGAATTCGCTGCATTGGGTATGTCTATAATTTCTAAACTAATTTTGTGTTATTTAATGCATCATTATTTTGTTTTTTTTAATAATTACATTTTCTTATTTAATGAAACAAAATAGGGATGATCAAATTAAGAAGCGTTTGCATGAGGAGATTGTTAATGATTTGAAGAAGATTCTTGACGAGAATAATGTTCTTGTGAAGTCATTTCGAATGGTCCGTGACTCCTTACATGAAAAAATGAAACCAATTTGAGACTGAAACTAATTGCTAGGCGTAAAACTGATGGTCGATGCTATGATCTACCAACTAAAGATGAAGTTGCATTGTTATTGGTCGGAGATTTCGAGAATTCAATTGGTGAGAGGGATATTGTTATTGAGACTCAGACAGGTTTGCTTCAAAGGATAACCAAGCTTCATCCTTCTTACTTAGGTTTGCAATATCCTTTGCTATTTTTGTTTGGACAAGATGGTTATCGAGAATCTATTTTTCTCAGGGATGTCCAAACCGAATCAACAAATGGCAAACGCTATAAATTGAGCATGAGAGAGTACTTTGCTTATAGGATGCATCAAAGAGAATCAGAGCCTGATAATATTTTCCAATCTGAAAGATTGTATCAACAATATTTAGTTGATACATGGACAATGGTCGAGACAGGACGTTTAACTTTTATGAGGACACATCAAAAGCAACTACGATGTGAAATGTATAAAGGTTTGACTGAAGCTCTTGCTAAGGGAGAACATAACCCTTCAAGTCGTGGCAAAAGAATATGCTTGCCATCTAGCTTTGTTGGAGGTGCGAGATACATGATCCAAAATTATCAAGATGCAATGGCAATTTGCAGATGGATTGGTTATCCTAATCTTTTAATTACATTTTCATGTAATCCAAAATGGCCTGAGGTTCAACGATTCCTAAGAAAGAATGGCAAACAACCACAAGAGAGGGCTGATATTATGTGCCGTATTTTTAAAGCCAAGTTAGATGAATTGATGGATGATCTAGAAAAGAAAGTAATTTTTGGAAAAGTTCTAGCAGGTATGAATTTATTTCATTACTTATCATTTCTCTAATTTTTCATTTGATGAATTGAATTGAATTTTTTCACGCATAATTATATTTATTCTATTATATAAAATTTATGTTACTATCAGCTTATGTTTTATAATTTCTAATTGTTGCAGTTATTTACACCATTGAGTATCAGAAATGTGGTCTGCCACATGTTCATATCATCTTATGGCTTGATAATAAATCTGATCATTCTACCGTAGATAGAATAGACAAAATAATATCTGCTGAGATTCCGAATAAATCTATAGATCCGCAATATTACAATGCTGTGAAGGATTTGATGATTCATGGTCCTTGTGGAAAAGCAGGGCATAACTCTCCATGCATGGCTAAGGGTCGTTGCACCAAATATTTTCCAAAGAAATTCTGTGAAAAGACAATCATTGATGAAGATGGATATCCAATTTACAAGTACCCAGAAAATGGTCGTACGGTAGTTGTCAATGGAGTAAACCTTGACAACAGATATGTAGTCCCTCACAGTCGGGTGTTGTTGATGAAATATGGTGCTCATGTTAATGTTGAATGGTGCAATCAGGCAAGGTCTATCAAATATCTTTGCAAATATGTAAGCAAAGGACAAGATAGAGTTACTGTAACATTTTGTAATACAGCTAATGATGATGGCAGCAAAGCAATTGTTGATGAGATAAAGAATTACTTAGATTGTAGATTCATATCACCTTGTGAGGCTTCTTGGAGATTGTTGGGTTATGAAATTCATTACGTAAATCCTTACATTGAAAGACTGTCTTTCCATCTACCAGGTGAACAAAATATTGTCTTCCAAGATGATGATGCAATTGACACAGTGCTAGATCGTCCAACTTCACGAGAAAGTATGTTTACCGCATGGCTGGAAGCAAATGAGAAATATGGAGATCTAGCAAAGAGTTTGACATATGCTGAGTTTCCTACAAAATTTGTTTGGAATCAGAGAGAAAGAAGGTGGGATCCTAGAAAACGTGGTTTCAAGATTGGACGTATATTTTTCGTAGCTCCTGGACAAGGTGAATTATATTATTTGAGAACTTTGCTAAATTTTGTGCGCGGTCCAACTTCTTATGAGGAAATTAGACGTGTTGGTACTCAACAACATGGTTCTTTTAGAGATGCATGTTATGCTTTGGGTTTGCTTGATGATGATAAGGAGTACGTTGATGGGATAAAAGAGGCAAGTCAATAGGGAAGTGCTTCATCATTGAGATATATGTTTGTCCGATTATTGATGTCAGGATCTTACTCACGGCCAGAATATGTTTGGCATAGCTGCTTTGAATTTCTGTCAGAGGACATCCTTTACAATCAAAGACGTGTTTTAGATCATGAAGGTAATCCACATTACTCTAACTAATTTAATTTATAATATATTTAATTTATTTTGTTCTTCTACAAATTCCCATAAAAACTTAATTCTAAACTATTTACTTACTCTCTAATACCAATTAATATATATATTCTTCTTTCTAGGACTTAAACTCAGCGATGAAGAAATCAAAAATCTTACTCTCTTGGAGATTGAAAAACTCTTGCGTAGCAGAGGAAAAAGCCTTCGTGACTTTCCTGATATGCCTTATCCAAGCGATTTTGATCCCACTATTTACAGCAATAGAATAATTTTAGAAGAGTTGAACTATGATAGAAATTCATTAGAGGCTGAGCACAAACGATTATTGGAATTATGTACTGATGAACAGAGGCATGCTTACAACCTTATTATGAATGACATTGATCTTGATGTTGGACGAGGTTTCTTTTTATATGGATCTGGTGGAACTGGAAAGACTTTTTTGTGGAAGATTCTTTCATCTGCGTTACGATCTAAGGGTGAAATCGTATTGAATGTGGCATCAAGTGGTATAGCATCACTCTTACTCCTAACGGTCGCATCGGGTCATTCCAGGTTTCGCAATTCCATTAACTTTGGATGAAGATTCAACATGTAATATTAAACAAGGTACTCCTCTTGGTGAGCTTATGATTAAAACTAAGCTTATAATTTGGGATGAAGCACCTATGGTTCATAGATATTGTTTTGAAGCATTGGACAGAACGTTGAGGGACATAATGAGGTTCAAACACACAGATAGCTTGAATCAACCATTTAGAGGCAAGACATTGGTTATAGGTGGAGACTTTCGTCAGATACTTCCAGTCATTCCAAAAGGTACCAGACAAGATGTTGTTATGGCCACGATCAATTCATCATATTTATGGTCTCATGTCAAAGTTTTGAGGCTTTCCAAGAATATGAGACTACAACAAATGGAAAATGATGAAAGTGGACTAGAACTCAAGGCTTTCTCAGAGTGGATATTAAGTATTGGGGATGGGTCATATGGTAATGATAATGATGGTGAAGCCACAATAACGATTCCTGATGACTTGATTGTTAATGAGTCAGATGATTTCATCAAGTCTATTGTTGAAAGCACATATCCCAATTTCACCGATCATTTTAATGATCACGATTATTCTGAGGAAGAGCCATTCTTGCTCCAACCACCGGATGTGGTTGAGAACATTAATGCCTATATGGTTTCGTACAACCAATCCGAACAAAGGACTTATTTAAGTTCTAATTCTATTTGCAAATGCGAAGATAACTCCGGTTTCTTTGTCGATCTTCATTCGACCGAGTTTTTAAACACTATCAAGTGTTGGGTCTACCTACTCATGAAGTACATTTAAAGGTCGGTACACAGTCATGTTCTTTGAGAAACATTGACCATTGTTCGGGGTTATGTAATGGAACGAGGTTAATTATTACAAGGCTCGGAAATCATGTTCTCGAAGGGAAAGTTCTAAACGGTAGTAATGTTGGTGATACTGTATTTATTCCGAGAATGACATTGACTCCAACAGATATACGGTTGCCATTCAAATTACAGAGGCGACAGTTTCCATTGGTTGTGTCATATGCAATGACAATCAATAAAAGTCAGGGTCAATCTCTTTCAAATGTTGGAATTTTCTTGAAGAGGCCTGTTTTCAGTCATGGTCAGTTATACGTTGCATTGTCTAGGGTCACAAATCGCCATGGATTGAAGATATTAATGTGCGATGACGAATGAAACCTCACCAATGAAACTACAAATGTTGTCTATAAGGAAATTTTCCAAAATTTGTAATATTCATAGATGTTTGTAATTTTAAAAAGGTATTTCTTTCTTTAAGTAAGATCATCAATATTTCACTTTCATGTTAATCAAAAATTAAAATTTTTTGTGGATGGCCTAGCTTCCTCGATAAGCTAAGCGGTTTCTTATTCTGCCCGCTAATCTTCTTCTTCTTCTCTCTCTCACTATTCCCTTCCCTCATCAGCAATCAGCAAATAAGACCAAAACTCTTTCTTCCCCAAAACCTCACCTACCTCCGGCTCACCTCCCCCTGCATGGTCGCCGCCCCCTCTTTCATTTCCGATCGTTTATTAGACGCTTCAGTGTCTACCTTCTTTTTCCTAACCTCCAGGTAAACGCAACTTCCTCTACTAATTTATTCTTATTTCCTTTGATTTTCTATTCCATCTCTTTGATATCTTCTTATCTATTTGTTCAAAAAGAAAACCCTTTGGAGGTAGTATTACTGAACTGCGAATGGGGTGCTAAAACAATGCAATGCATATTTTCTATATCAAAATCAATAATTCAAACTCAATTTTATGTAAACCCTAACCATTAGTCTGTGATTTGCATATCCAATTGAATCACCCTTTCCTCTATTTCAATCCTCCGCATTGAAACTTTGTAATATTTTTATTTGTTCATCCCGTTTTGTCATTACATTTGTTCAGGTGGAAGCTATAGGATACTAGAAGCTGCTTCTCTAGGTTTGTTATTCTAAGTTGTGGTTTTCAAATGAATATCAGAGTTGTTGTTTGTTATTCCTATCCATATGCATATCCTTTTCTTAGATACTAGAAGCTGCTTTCAATCCATGAAGATGGTTGTTTTTTAGAGTTTTCTTCTCATGAATTGCTTTATTTTTACTTCAGATTGCTTGCTTTTGTATGTTATATAATACATGTCATTAGTGATTTGGTTTTGAAATGATACTTAGAATTAAATATGATGTCAATGATCCTTCTTGATTTTGAAGTTTGGGTAAATTTACTTGATTTACTTATTTATGGCCACTGGATATGGGCACCAAAGGGGGTTTATTTGCAGTGCTTATTTCTTTTATTTTTTATTTTGTTCCACAATTCTTTGATACCACAAGGTTAAAAATCTCTTTACGGAAATATTTATTTGGAAAAATTCCTCTAACACCCCTCTGTTCAGATTTTTTTCCCCTTAAAGAATTTTTTTTTGTGAATTCCAAATAAAGAGTTATCCCCATATTCAAATTCCCCAGACACCCCTAGGCTCCTCCTCTCCTCCCTCCCCTCACGTCATTTCCTCTCTCCTTCCCATTTTGATCTCTTCCTGCTCTCTCTCTCTCTCTCTCTAAACACACACACACACACACACCCGTTTCTCTCTTTCTCCAAACTCTCTCCGGCTCCTTCATCTCCGACGACCGGCGATCTCCTCTCTTCGCTACTTCTCTGGCAATGCAACACTACCGCCTTCGTCTCTATTTATCTTTCTCTCTCCATGTCTTCTCCGGCGAACTCACAGGTCATGGCCTACTCCGGTGACTTTTTATTCTCCGATCCATTTAGATCCGGCCAAAATCCTTTAGATCTGTTCAGATCCTCTATAACCTAAGTTTTGCTAATGCGTATGTTTATTATGCATGACGATCTGATATGTGGGTGAGAGGGATGAGCTTTCAGTATGTAGAGTTGAAGTGATTATTAGTTATAGATTATGAGTGATGTCCAGGATCTCTTGGAATGAGGGAACCTATGAGATTTCACGGCCTCACGTAGGTTTGAGAGTTGAGACTATGTTATTACTATGGCATAGGTTATGCTTCAAGAGGTCTGCCTTTTGGTTATCTTTGTATTGTTTACCAAATTAAACTAATTAATGATGCTTCCTCCGTTCCAAAATGAATGTCATTTTTTTTTTTTTTTTAATTTGTTCTTGATCAAGAGCAAATTTATTTTTTTGTTTTATAGAAACTTGATTCTTGTTGCATGTGCTTTTGGAAAGGGCAATAAAAGTATATCTGCTGAACAAGTGGCGGACTACAGAGGTTATGCTTTTGTGGTTGGGTTCGTCAATTTTCATGTTCAAATAGGTCTTATAACTAACTTATAAGACTTTTTAAAAAGTCTTATATGTTACTTATAAGACTTATTAAAAAGTCTTATAAGTTACTACTTATAAGACTTTTTTACAACATAATTTTCAATGTTCAAATAGGTCTTATAACTAACTTATAAGACTTTTTAAAAAGTCTTATATGTTACTTATAAGACTTATTAAAAAGTCTTATAAGTTACTACTTATAAGACTTTTTACAACACAATTTTCAATGTTCAAATAGGTCTTATAACTAACTTATAAGACTTTTTAAAAAGTCTTATATGTTACTTATAAGACTTATTAAAAAGTCTTATATGTTACTACTTATAAGACTTTTTTACAACACAATTTTCAATGTTCAAATAGGTCTTATAACTAACGTATAAGACTTATTAAAAAGTCTTATATGTTACTTATAAGACTTTTTTAAAAAGTCTTATATGTTACTTATAAGACTTTTTAATTTAGTCTTATAAGTTTATAAGTCAATTATAAGAGTAATTCGTTGTTATTATGAGAGTAATTCGTTGTTATTATTCAAAATTTTGATTTTTTTGGTTGAAATAATTGTCTTATAAGTCAATTATAAAAGTCAAAGTAGTCTTATAATTATAAGAGTTGTAAATGTATAAATTATGAGAGTAATTCGTTGTTATTATTGAAATTTTTAATTTTTTGGTTGAAAATTTTGATTTATAAGTCAATTATAAGAGAATTTATAAGTATTGTAAATGTGTAATTTTTAGTTTTCGAATTGGGTAACCACCCTTCACACACGTGCAAGAAAGTAAGGGTAATTATGTCTTTGTATTACCGAGGGGTGTCGGGGGAATTAACTAAATGTTGTTTCCTAAATTGGGTTTAAATCTCGCCAAAGGGGCCCTAGAGGAAATCAGCCTATTTATTTTTAAGAGATGTTTATCAGTTTTTTTTTCTTTTAATGATAGACACTTTCTTAGTCGATTAATGCATATGAAATACTCCTCTATCAATAGCTCATATAACAATTTCAATTGATTCTCTCTTTGTTAGGAATCGTTAATGTTTTTTTTTGCAGATCTTAGGTCTCTCTGTTTAAATGAAGTATTGATTAACTAAAGTCCAGTTCAATTACTGATGGAATTACACCTTCAGGTTTGCAACATCACTAAAACTGAATCTTGAATATTAATTTTTGATGTATTGTTACCTGTTGTAATCATTTGTTGCATAGTGGCTACTATTAGATTGTTGGAACAGTGCCCAATTAAAAAGGAATGCTACCGAGAAGATTTCATGTAGTTGTGATAGATTCTTATTTCTAATAGCTTTGATATTTGTCAAGATTCACCAGTGTTTAACCAACTTTCATTTATAAAAATCATTGGTGGTAATTGTTGGGTTGAACCGTATTTGTTTTTAACTTTGCTTCTTGCTCATGAATTCATTAGTTAGTTCCGTACAATAAGGTCAATCTCCCAATCAAGGAGTTCCCATTATGTTATGCCATAAGACTGGAAACACTCAGTCTCCTTTACACTATGCTTAGTATGGAAGAAGCAGGTGTTGATGGTGCAATATTTGTGCAGACCATCAATAACCATTTCAATTATTCCTTGATACCAGACGTCATTAGCACTTTATACTTATATTTTTTTTTATTTTTTGTTGAAGGTTCAAGGGGAAGCCTCACATGACACAAGGTCATATATATGTAGTTTGTGCAAGAAAAGTGGACATAACAAAAGGGGATGTCCATTGCGTAAAGAACAAGATGTTATTGAGGTAAACAATTTTAATTTATGTTATAATGTTATAATGTGTTGGTATTTTAACTGTGTTCTTATTTATAGTTTTTTTTTTATCTTTTGTTGCAGGTTGAAGTGGAAGGATCACATGGGACAAGAACAAAAAAATGTAGTTTGTGCAAGAAAAGTGGTCATAACAAGCGAGGATGTCATTTGGTTAAACAAATTGTTCCAGTAATTCCTGAATATGAATTTTAAATTAATGATTGTGATATATTATTGAAGAATTTGTCTCATGCTTTAAATGAGGCAGAGGCAAATACACTTGTGGCTGCAAATGAGGTTATAAAGAGACTCCAGTTGCACTATATTTTATTTTCAGTACTTTTAGTATTTATGCACTAATGTTGTGTCTTTATTAGGTACTGAATGAAACTGTTGTTGAAGGTGAAGCACAAGGCAGTCCACTTCAACGTCCAAGAGTTAGAAGGTCTGCAAGGTTCCAATGGAATCAATGGATAAAACCTAAGAAGATTAACACCAGCGTCATAGATTTGACAAAAGAGTAATTTCAACAACTTTTTCATTTTGGTTGTAAAAAACTTATATTTGGGTATTTTGGCTGAAAACAACTTAACTTTTGTCTTTTTTTTGTTGGTCATTCCATATTATGACAACTTAATTGGCATATTCTGTATGGGGTTAGCACTTTTCATGACATTCGGTTTTTGGTTGCAAGATTTATTCAGTTTTTGAGTTTCCTGCAGTGTGAGTCATTGTTTTTCACAGTTATTAACACAATTTTTTTCTAAGGTTATATCTCATTAGGAGTGCTATGTTTTGCTTTTGATTTATTTGATTTAGTTCACTTAATGCAGGTCTCACATTTATTTATAACTTTTATGGGTTGACGGCTATACAAAGAATCCACAATCCTAGAAAAACAATATTTAGTTATGTTTAAGATTGTACAAGTACCAAAACAATATTTAGCGCAATTTCAAGTTTCAAAATTGTACAAGTAAAGTATCATCTTTAATTAGGATCATAACTGTTTCACTTTTATGTTAATAAAAAAATTGATTTTTTTTTGTTCTTTAACGTAAATTTTAAAAAGTGTTCTTCTCGTGTGTTTAACACACGGGTGGTATACTAGTTTCCCTAACAGCATCAGAAATAATGGTGACAAATTCACCTGTACTTGGCTGATACGGAGGGAAAACACTCCACACAATGGTGATCAAGGGAACAGGCATGGATGACCAACCTAAATTTTGGCCTAACAAATGATCAAAAGTCATCAAAATAAAATGGGTCTTTTCTCACTTGTTGTTGATAACACAAGCATGTCACAAAGAGAATAATGCTCCGTTTGTTTGGGGGAAAATATTTTTCGTAAAACGTTTTCTTATTTTTCAATGTTTGGTAAGTATCGTAAAATGGAGAAAATATTTTCCGTAAAATGTTTTTTCCACTTTTCTAATTAAAATAACTTACGAATTTTTCCTAATTAAAAATTTTCCGTAAAATGTTAACACCCTTACGCACACACACCTAACTTTCCACACCATTTTGTCTGGGATAAGAAGAATCGAGAATGGCGACATAGAAAGAAGGGCACGTCAATAGGACGAATTTACCATGTGTCCCATGAATTCTGGTGATATGTACTATATGAGGATTGTGCTAAATCATATAGCTGGTGTACATGTGATAAAGATTTGAAAATTGTAAATGATGTCTTGTACGATGATTATAAGTCAGCATGTTATGCTCTGGGGTTATTAGATGGTGACAAATAATATGTTGATGGAATCAAAGAAGCAAGCGAATGGGGGTCCGTTGATTATTTAAAAAGGTTCTTCGCGATGTTACTATTGTCTTATAGCATGTTGAGGCCATATGATGTATGGAATAAGACTTGGCAACTCCTTTTAGATGATATCCTCTACAAGCATCAGAAAAAAAAACGAATAATCCTAGTAATAGTTTTAATACATTATGAATATATTTCATTTTACTATAATCACTTATTTCGATTCTTACTAACTTTTGTTCGTTTTTACTTCAATATATACAAGTTTGAAACTCATTGACGAATAAATCAAGAATTTTGCTCCGGCTGAAATTGAGAAATTATTGACAACCAATTCCAACAGTCTCATTATTTTAAAGACATGCCTAAACCAAGTGAATCTATCATTCATGATGCTGAAAATATGCTCATTCTATTCTAGAGGAAACTTCCTACAACACAGATGAGATGAAGGTTGAGAACTCCAAATTATATCCATGTTTGAATGAAGAGCAAATGACGGTATATAATAAGATCACGAATGTTGTTGATAGAGGCAATGGTGGAGTGTTTTTTTGTATGGGTACGGAGGTACATGAAGACCTTTATATGAAAGATATTATGCTCAGCCTTACGAAGCAGAGGCAATATAGTTCTTCAAGTAGCTTCCAGCGGTTTTGAGTCTTTGCTACTCTCGAGGGGTTGGATTGTTCACTCTAGATTTGTCATACCCGTACAGATTGATGGAGCTCAACTTGCAGCAAGATCAAGTCGGGATCTGATGTGGTTGGTCTTCTGAAGAAAACGAAGCTCATAATTGGGGATGAGGCTTCAATGACACACAAATACTGCTTTGAAGACTAGACAAAAGTTTGAGAGACATTATGTGCCTGAGTGATGGTCAGTGTTCAAATAAGCCTTTTGGTGGATTGGTTGTTGTGTTTGGAGGAGATTTTAGACATATTTTGCATGTTGTCCCTAAAGGAAGCAGACATGATATTGTACATGCTGCCATATGCTCATCTAGGCTTTGAAGTTTGTGTGAGGTGCTTAAATTGAAGAAAAATATGAGATTGCAAGTAAGAACATTTTATATCAGTTACTTAATTATTTTAAGTTTCTCTTATATGCAGAGTTTTTTAGTTATTAAATATTTGATTTTAATCATACGCTAAATCACAGGTCGGTTCAGCTTCTTCCAATGATGATGATGATAAAGAGACCAAAGATTTTGCGGAATGGATATTGCAGGTTGGAGATGGAATTGCCGGCGATGAAAATGACGGTGATGTTGATATTAAGTTAACGAGAGATATTCTGATACGAGATGCAGGTGATAATCCTATTGCAACTATAGTTGCAAACACATATCCTGACATATTACATAATATGCATGTTGATGGATGTTTCATGATAGGGCCATTCTTACACCAACTAATGAGATAATTGATAGTATAAATGGATATTTGATGACTTTGTTGCCCAGTGAAGAAGTTGAGTATATGAGTTCGGATGGCATCAGCAAGAAGGATGGTGATATTGCTGGTCACGAGTATGTTTTTTTTTTTTTTTTTTTTTGAGTTTCTTAATACAATAAAATGCTCAGGATTGCCAAATCACGTCATCAGGCTCAAAATTGGGTGTATGTCCATGCTACTCAGGAAATATTGATCAAGCTTCAGAGTTATGTAATGGAACTAGATTGATTATCCCCAATCTAGGGAAACATGTAGTCGAGGCAATAATGATTTCTGGAAAGAATGTGGGATGAAGGTGTTCATTCCTAGAATGGTCATGAGCCCGTCTGATTTGACAAAATTTTCAGTCAAATTTCAACGGAGACAGTTTCCATTGGTTGTCTGCTTCACGATTACGATAAATTAACAAGAGCCAGAGGTAATCACTCTCGCACGTTGGACTCTACCTTCCTCAATCAGTTTTCAGCCACGGACAGTTGTATGTGTCAATCTTTAGAGTCACAAGCAAGAAGTGACTCAATGTTCTTATTTGTAAAAAAGATGGTCAGACGCGTGATACAACAACCAATGTGGTGTATAAAGAAGTATTCCACAATTTGTGAGATAATTTTGAATATAATTTTTTAAGGCTAAATGCAAAATTTATACTCCCTCCGTCCCGGTCGAAGTGTCTCAACTTTCCTTTTTGGGCGTCCCATTTAAAATGTCTCAATCCCAAAAAGGAAAGTTTTTATTACTATTCAACCCACTCATTCTCTCTCCTACTTTACTTTTACACTCACAACATTCTCTCTCCTAACTATTCCTCCCACTCATTCTCTCTCCTATTTAATTTTTCATACTCACAACATTTAAACTTTTTCTCTTTCCTACATTACTTTCCTTAATTCCCGAGCCGAACCCATTTTGAGACACTTCGATCGGGACAGAGGGAGTATTTACTATGTTAATTTAATATATTCATTAGCTTTTGATGTAGTTTGTATATTTTTTACTTGAATATTCAATTTTTTTACTACTAAAATTACTACTGTAATAATTTCAGATTGAGCAGAAGAGATATAATTGAAGAAATCAATTTATCCATTTGCTTCAGATTTGCTTTAGATTTGTAGTATCCGATTGATTTATTTTAATGTAAACTACTTTTCAAAGATTATACTAATTTTTTATATATTAATTTTATATGCAATTTAAGTTTTATTCTCAAGCCAAAAACTTGTAAAAAACGCGTTTTTTTTAAGCTTAACAAAAAACGTGTTTTTAGACTACGTCGTCGACTCTTCCACTTTCTTCATACCGTCTCTCCCGCCCCGTCACTGTCAACAATCGCCATTGAAGAAATCGCAATTGTGAATTCAGATCATAAATTCGATCTCAATTAGTGTTATCTCAAGGTTCGAATTTGCTTATTGGGAGTTAATTAGGGTTTTTGTTTGTTGATTTTTACGAATTTATAAACGTTGGAAAGGATTTGCTGTTGGCTTTGATTGGATGGATTCATTGTGAATTTGTCAAGAATGGTAATCGATTGATTGATTGATTTTGTTGAAGAGGGAGAGAGTGAAGAAGGGGTGTATTGCTGCTTGCTGTTGTGAATTTATGAATGTTGGGAAGGATTTCTTCATTTCTTGTTGGTGGGGATTTGATGTGCCAGTGTTAGGGATTTGATGTGCCAGTGCTAGGGATTTGATGTGCCAGTGTATGTGTTTTTGAGTGCCAGTGCATGTGTTTTGAGTGTCAGTGCATGTGGGAATTTGAGTGCCAGTGTATGTGTTTTTGAGTGCCAGTGTATGTGTTTTCAAATGTCAGCCCATGTGTTTTTGAATGCCAGCCGCTTGTGTTTTTTGAGAGCCAACAAAAATTATTACCGGTATTTTTAGTGCCGGTGTATGTGTTTTGAGTGCCAGGTGCATGTATTTTTGAATGCCGGTGCATGTGTTTTTGAATGCCGGTGCTTGTGTTTTTGAGAGCCAAAAAATGTTAGTGTAACAAAGTGCCCGTTGTAGTATCAATAAGTGCCGGTGTAAAAGTGCTAGTGCATGTATATTAAGTGACTTTATAAACTAACACCGGCACTTGGTTACACTAACACCGGCACTTTGTTACAATAACACCGGCACTTTGTTAAACTAACACCGGCACTTGCTTTACACTAACACCAAAGACTTTGATACACTAACACCGGCACTTTATTACACTAACATCGGCACTTTTTTACACCGGCACCGGCACTTTGTTACACATGCACCGACACTAAGTTTTCGGACAAAGAAAGCTTTTAACCGGCACTTTTAGACGTGCACCGGTACATTTTTACCATAACCCCGGCAATTATTTATACAACTACTGGCAATTATTTAGAACAAATTCACATAATTCCCAATTGAATTGACCCAAACTTCAGCAAATTAAACCCTTTATCCACACCATTGAAGGACATTCTGTTTATTCAACGAAAAAACGAAGAGCTATGGAATCAAATCACACAGTTATCTCCAATTAATTATGTACCAATCAATAAAGTACCAGTCAATTATGTAACGAAGCATAGTTGACAATGGACATTAATGGCGGAACTAGGGCACGAATTGTAGGTTACAAAATACTCAAACTGAGTGAACGCCGGAGAACGATCGGAGCTTGGGATGGCCAGAGAAGATGATCGGAGCTTGGGATGGCACGAATTTGTAATATTAACACTGGCATTTATCATAATTGCCAGTAATTACAAAAATGCCACCGTTTATTTTGAAAACACGTTTTTTCTTATTTTAAGAAAAACTCTTAAAAAAAAACTAGTTTTTTATAAGACAAACTCTATTCTCAATTGCATTTGTAACTAAAAAGAATTATTACGCAATTTCGAATATAATTAGTAATTTATTAAAATATTAAAATTAAAAGTAGACATTCCTATTAATAGAACTGTACGCATTATTAATGTATTCATATATAATCACTCCAAAGTCCAAAGTAGAAACATAATCCACTTCTCACATTTTTCAACGACACCCTCTCATTTCTATAAGTGCCCAAAAAAGCCCCCCTATTTTCCCATAACCCCACGCACATAATGACAAACATGTTTACTTTCTTCCCTTTTATGGGAAACAAATTCAGAGAATCTGCAAATTTCCCGTCACCGGAAGAATTCAAATCCGACGGACGCACTGATAGGGTTTCGGTGTAATTCTCCCGCCGCGGTAATCTCAAAAAACGTGTCTTTTGCTATGCATTTTCACTGGTACCAACGAACAAACACTTGGCGTCCCTTCCTTTTAGTCCCCCTATATAAACCAACGCATGAATCCCCCTAGGGTTTCTTTCAATCTCATTCGCTGCTTTCTGATTATTTCTTCCTAGAAATCATCTCCCAATTCTATCTCATACTCCGTATAAGTTATAATCTCGTTCCTCAGTTCCTCAATTTATTTTTGCTTTTGATTTTTCCTGTGTCAATCAGGGGTACTTGCTTGCTAGTGTTTGTTCAGTTCAGGTACATTTTTTTTTTATCTATCTACGTTGTTTGAATTGTAGTTTTTTTCTGATTTGTAACAGCGATATGTGAATTAGTTTTTGTAATATTTTGTTGTTGTTGTTGTTGTTGTTGTTGTTGTTGCTGTTCTCAGTTTTAAATTTGGCTGGTGATAGGTGGTGCTGATCGGTCTCTGTCTCTTGCAAGGTTAATAGATCACTCTTGTTTAGTTTCATCTTAATTTGGTTAGTATGCATGTGTATATCTATGGCCCCAAAGGATTGATGAGCTCAATTTTGGGTTTTTTGATAAGTGAGTGAATACTGGTTTACTGTTAATATGTTTGGAGTACATGAAGTCAAAATTCTTTAATTTTCTACCTTAATATAAAGGTATATCTGTTAATCCGATTATATTTGAGAGTAAATTGGTGAAATAACTACCTTAATTATTATAGAAAAAGATTAGGGTATAAGAGTGAATGGCTCAGCCAGAAGGTTCTTTTACTTGTAATTTTTCAAAGATACAATTGAACTCGGTGCTCAAGTTGATCTAACATTAAGAAAAGGAAGTCTGGAAAAAGCAGTAAGGTAAAAGAAATGGCTCAAAAGGAGTGGGAAATTCATAAATATGTGACTTTTACGTTCGAACAAACAAAAAACCTCTCCAAGTTTATTGCAGTATGTCTTTCAGGAAAATGAAATGTTGATCCATGTTTGGCCTCCTCATACAAGTAACCTAAGCACATAACAAAAAGCTTCTTTTTGAAATCCAAAGAGAAGAAATCTTGATGGAAAGCAGAACCAAATAAACTTGGAATTTTCAGTGTTGTCCACGTTTTCAAGTACCAAGTTCACGGTTGTATACTTGCTCGATTATAGTTAATATTTATTAGGAACTGATAAATGGGATTACCATTCTCGAAGATGGAAACAAATTGTATCATTTATGCTCAGGTGTTTAAGAGCTCTATAACTTTGGAAGCCAAACACTATCTATATTATAAATGGCACCATGCCAACTAAGCAATGAATAGTTCCAAGTGGCAAATTTCCCATTTTGCCCTCATATATTTGTCCCTTTACCATTTTGCCCTTAAAATTTTATTTTTTTTTAAGTTAAAAAAAAAAACACACCCGTGTCCTTGGACACGGGCATGTACTAGTAATTACTAAGAGACATCTGAAATAAGAAATATTGTATTGAATCAATGATAATTATCAGAAAGCACTTTGGTATGAGTAGTAATAACCAATGTTTAATCTTCAAAAGTAATTTAATCATGCAAGCTGATTAAGATCAATAGAGAATATTGTTTACAAAAATAATCAAATGCTTCTCCCATGAGTTTTGGTGTGCTACTATAACACTTATCAATATGTTTAATAGGTTTATACTTAGTAAGCCATATAATACCCCCTTAAGCTTTAAAGATTGGTAAACACTACCTTACCTAATTAAATTATTAAACTCTCATACATATCCAGAACTTCATTATATGCATGGTTACTTGGCACACACTTGAATGGTTTATGTAAATTAATCTTTTATTATATATACTAAATGAAGGGTACCTGATAAATGAATACAGAAGCTAGGTGAACAAGAAATATCCAAGGGTGCAACAATGTGAGATGACAAAATACTACAAGATTCAAAATGTAAAACAATTCAAGGGACATGATTCATGATGTTGTGGAATTTTCCATGGGAGATGACCATAAAGAAGCCAGAAATAGCACTTTATACCTTAATTGGACAAATCCATACTTGGATTGCCAGGAACAGTGCTTAATGTCTTTTCAAGCATGTTCCTTAAATTCCTAATATGGAAAATCTTATTCAACCTAGTTAATGAAGAAGATAAACACACTCGTCAACATGAGTATCATTAAGAAAATGAAAGAAATAAAAACATGTAAAAGAAGGATCTTTCCAAGATTGTCATGCGAAGCAAAGAGGGGATAAAATGGAATGCAAGCAGCTAACTATTTTCCTTGTCCAATGATATTCCTGAATCTGAATGAGAGCCGTAACTGACTTGGAGGTGGACAAAGCGATGTATAAATATACATCAGCCCATAATTATATTTTTGCAAACAAGTAATAAATTCTTAAAAAGAGATTGAGATTGCCGTTAAAGACCAATGTTAATGAATTTGAAATCTAATTGTGTAGGTAAATGGGTGAACGACCTAAATATGCAACATACTACTGATTTGTTACAATTTATGCAATGTACCATGAACTTACTTCTTAATCATATGCACTTTATCAATTTGTTACAATTTATGCAAGAACACGTGACGTCATTTAAAAACAACAGAAATGTTAACAAGGCATTTTAGTCGTTAAATACACTAACCATAGAACACTAACACAAGTTAAAAAAAAAAATCAAATTCAACACACCCATTTCAACCTTTTGTATCCACCTTCCAAAGCCTTCAACACACCACTGCCGCCACCACCAACACCACCACTACCAACAACCCAGGAAAATCAAATTCAACAAAAACACACCGACACAATAAGGAGCACTCACCACCACTCCAAATAATTCCAAATCAGTAATGGCTGAAGGGGGGGGGATTTCACAAGGCAAAGAGCAAAAAATTAGGGAAAAAAGTCACCGGAGTCTATGGAAAACGGGGAAGAAAGTTGTCGGAATCCATGAAAATAGTCGCCTGAATCTGGATTTGCTTTTCTTCTCTTTGTGATTTCTAGGGTTTCAAAGAACGCACGAATTTGTATTCGATTCTCTCTGCGATTTCAGTTTTCTCTCTCGAAATCCATGAAAAAGTTGCCTGAATGTGGATTTGCTTTTCTTCGCATGATTCTGAATTCGATTTTTCTCACTGCAATTTCTAGGATTTATCTCTGCGTTTTTCTGGGTATGGGATGTTCTTTGTTGCTGTTTAAATGAGTTGCTTTGTTGGATTTGTGGTTAGGAAGAAGGGTTTGTCACCGGATTTAAGAGGGGGTTGTGGTGAGGTGGTGGTGGACGGACTGGAATGATGGTGGTGCTATTGTGGGTTGGGAAGAAGGGTTTGTGGGCTAGAAAGAGAGGTGGTAGGGTTGGGGATGAAGGAAGAAGTGTTTGTGCAGTGGCGTTGATGATGGTGGTGGTTAGGGGTGTTCACGGTCCGGATTGGTCCGGATTTTATCAAAATTTCAAAAAAACAGGACCGGACCAATTGTTTCGTTCTGCCTAAATTCAGGATCAGGACCAGACCATTACATTACAGGACCGGTCACATTGGTCCGGTTCCAATGGTTCAGTCCATGAAATCATTACCTTTTATTGGAGATTTGAGAGACAAAATAACAGAGTAATGATGTTCTGCAATCTCGCATGAAAAAATAGATATGCGTCGTAGATTAATTACTTCCGTTACAGCTGCTGCGCCGTCGGTAGAGATCGATGGTGGTGCCGTGGTTGGACAGCTGAGTCGAAATCAGGGCGCCGCCATGGAAAATCAATTCAATTTCTAGGGTTGAGAATTGAGATGAGAGAAAGACCAGAGAGGGGAAAAGTGTAGAGAGAGAGAGAGAGAGAGGGATAGAAAACCAAACGGCGGAAATGAAAGAGATATGATAGGGTTAGAGTTTTTGTAAACTTGTAATGTCGCTGGATGGATAAGGTCACATCAAAAATTATTTTATTTTTTTTGGAAATTAGAAATTATGAATATATATATATATATATATATATATATTATACATAACATAATACTCCCTCCGTCCCATCCGAAGTGTCCGGAAAGGACAATTGCACGAGAATTAAGAAAAGTGAGGTAAGAAAGAGAAAAGTTTAAATGTTGTGAGTATGAAAAATTAAATAGGAGAGAGAATGAGTGGGTGAAATAGTTAGGAGAGAGAATGTTGTGAGTGTAAAAGTAAAGTAGGAGAGAGAATGAGTGGGTGTAATAGTAAAAAAACTTTCCTTTTTTGGTAATGAGACATTTTAAATGGGACGCCCAAAATGGAAAGTTGGGACACTTCGGGCGGGACGGAGGGAGTATATACATAATTGGTCCGGTCCGGGTTCGGTCCAGGACCATATATATTTTTTTCAAAAATCAGGACCAACCCAAATAATCGGTTCCATATAAATTTGGGACCAGAACCAAACCAATTCTATTGGATTGGTCCGGTTTTCATTGGTCTGGTCCGGTTCTATCGGTCCGGTCCGATCCGTCGGTTTTTTTGTTCAGCCCTAGTGGTGGTGCAGTTAGGGCTTTTCAATCTGGGAAAATAAAATTTCACATCTGTTAAATCTTTAATGGGGTTAGTTTTAGATTGACCACATAAATATTTCGTTAATAAAATCTAACCTCATTTAACGAGGTTGCATGAATTGTAATGAGATCTGAAAGAGTGAAAGTACATATGATTATGTTGTCTTTTGAAGTACATTATACTTTTTGTAATCGGAGCTGTGGTACGTTGCATATAGTGGTAATTTTTTCGTAGGTAAATTGATATGCATGTAAGCTAAGAGATGGTAAAATAAAGAAACAATCATAAAAATAATAATAATTTTTTTTATGAAAGCTAAAAGAATATCTAAAAGGATCCAAATCCTAAGGCAAAAGAACCCAAACTCCCAAGGCAAGCATGCTTCTCTAGTTGCTCCAGTATAAGTTTGAGTAATCATGATTCATAAATTTTAATAAGTTCGTTAAGTGGATAGACATCTAATAACAGGGACCTCAATGTGCATGGGGAATGTGTTTTAATTTCTTGAAGGAATCAAAAGAAGTGCAATTTAAGTAAGAAGACATGGTAATCATAAAATAGATCCTTGGATAGTATTGGTCCAATTTTTTTCTTTAAATTGTGCTTCTATTAGTGTGTGTGTGTGTGGGGGGGGGTTCCTGTTTATTTTGACTTGTAAGATTCTTAAGCACTTGCCTGAAACAGAAAATAAAAGTGAACAAAAAGAAAAAAACAAAGAAAACTAAAAAAGAAGAATTATCTTGGATCCGTTTCAGAAACGTCCAAATAGCTCAACAAATATAAAAACCAAAAGTGAAAAGTATCCTTGAGCCATTTTGAGCTGCTGCTGTGTGCTAACCAAGTCCTACCAAGAGAACATTGCTGATAAATGGACAATTGCATTTTTATGACATGAGTAAATATATGGTGGTAGCGAAGACTTTCTTAATGTGAATTTAGCTGGACAATCGCCTTAGGGAATCTAATAATTGGATTGAAATTTGAAAATAACAAGATTCAAAGATTCAATGGATATATAAGTGTCCGTCTAGTAGGAATCTCATTTTTGTTTGCCGGAATATCAAAAGGTAAGTGGAACTTGATATATTCAATTTTATTGATAAGGTATAGCTCAAGATAGTACATTTGTAACTAAGAGCATCCTCCAAGTGAAAAGTAACACGCTCTCCGTCCCTAAATGAATGTCCAATTGTGATTTGAAGGGACATTTAAGAAAGTTGGCTTTTGAGTACTTTTAATACCGATAATGCATCGACACCCTTGATCTCACCTTATTGCATCATAAGTTGAAGTAAAAATTAGAACACGCTGATTCACAAGGAAATGACTAGTAACTTAACCAAAAAAAAAAGGACATTTGCTTAGGGATAAAGCTTTTCGAAAAATGGACATTTATATAGGGATGGAGGGAGTAAATATTAATGAAGTTATCACCAAATGTATGTAGTTTCTGATTACTATAAGAATCAAAACGTAAGTATACCAAATTGGAAGGCAATTAAGGCTTGCCATATCTGATTTCAATCTTGAGCTCTTATTTAGTGCAGTGGTAAGCAACAGTGAAATCTTCAGGGTTAAATAGCTATATTTAAGGAATAACATACAATCTAGTACCAAGGAGTGTACTAAAAGAAAATGGAGAAAACTACAGTAAAGAAAAATCCACAAGCCTAATGAAGCACTGTGCTCTGATGGTAGTTACAGACTTACAGATTGTCCCATTTCTGAAGCCACAATAACATCAATAGTAAAGTGGGGATGGGGGTGTCTCTTCTCTGAATATTCCAGCATCCCATCCCCATGCTAAGCACTCGCACAGCCAAAAGCACACTTTATCATTACCAACAAACCTGCAAAATTAGTGATAAAAATACCCTAACTAAAGGAGAAGAAGGTGGTTAGCCATTCGACAAAGTGAGAAAAATACTCCAAGAGTGTGGAACCACACACCCCACAAACTTCATGCTGTTGACAAAGGAGAATAAGGTGGTTTGCCACTCAATAAAGGCGAAAAGGATGGTCAACCACCGACAGCATAGAAAACATGGTCATGGGTCTCGATCTGCAAAATCCACTTGAGACATGTTATAGACATTGTCTTTTGAGAAACCTGCAGTTGTCCGCTTCATTTGTCCCTAATAAGAACAAGTTACCATGCATATTCCTTCAATTGTAAGGTATAATGGCTTTCCAAATGAAGTAGCCCACATGAAATGAAAGGGAAGGACAAGATCTCTGATTATATGAATTGGAGTAACAAAAAGAAGGAATGATATCAAACACTGAAACTTACTACTTTGTTTCCCTTTAACTTAGAACCCTCAAAAGGGAAATTACAAGTCAGTTACCCTTGTTCACCTGATTCATAAAGAATGCACCAAGGAGTGACGAAAGCTTTGAATCGTCGAGGAAAGAAAGACCTAGGAGCCACCTCAACCAAAGATCCTCCTATAGATGTAGTATGTCTAAATTAGTAAGTAACTGACACTAGAAAGAAATTATGAGAATTCATGTGCATAAAATTTTTGGGTTTGCCTAGGTTATACTCCGTAAATGGACCAATACTAGCATCGCATTAATTGTTTTCAGCACTAACTTTAGTCCTTATAGGCCACTTACCAACAAGGGAGATGCTTAACAATCAAATTTTGTTTTCCATATCCCTCACTCCTCGTTAGGTCTGGAAACAATATGTTGGACTCCATGATCATTACCCCCTTGACAACCATTGTTCGCAGATAATTGTTCATAATCACGCTATTCCTATCCGAAATAATCTCTGAATCCTAAGGTAAGATGAATACTTAGGGGGGGGGGTGCTAGTATAGCAATAATTAACCTAAAAATGTGAAAATTGTAAAAGATACACTTGTTTCCAGCTATCTAAACGTGTATTCACCTTCGTGACGTGATCCTTAAAACAGAAGTGGGCATTATATTCAAAAGAACACTTAAACTGTTAGGGGACAAACATTGACGGCAGACCCTTAAAAGGAGGCATAGGAACTTAGAACATGGCTTTCAACATTAAACACTCAAAGTGGCTTACTAACCAAGATACATTCGACCATCTAAAAGTGGTCAGAAGATTCTTAAAACTTTCCATGCACCATTATTCTGAAGAAGTCGATAATGTTGGTTAAATCAACCTCCATTATGCATGCTCATCTTTTGAAAAAAGTCCAAATGGAAATATGTTCTTTCAGCTTGTTGTTGCACAGACAAATGAATTGGTATTGATCTAGTTGATTTATTCACTAAATCCCATTTATCTGACCAGTAGTGATTATGCTTGATAAATTGAACATTTACAACTGTTACTAAGACAATGATGTCAGCCATAAATGCCTTTTTTATCTTCATAAATTATGACCTTATTATTCGTATTACATGTATGGTTGTGTTATGGTGCTTTTATTTGATATGCGTGGCAATGATTGGGTTTCCTGACTCATGGGTTTCTGGGGCCGCAAAAATTATCAGATTTTGTGGCAGTGTGCTGTTATTAGTGCGTTGTGATATATCTGGGCTAAGATGAATTTTCTGAGTTTTTGAGATCAGGTGCTGATCTACTTTCTGCTGCATGGACGAATTCTTTTTATTCTCATCTTTGGGTCTCAGCTTCGAGAGATTTTAAGCCGTGCTCATACCTTGCGTGAAATTTGATGGCTGTTCTGTTCCTTTTTTGGTCCCACTTTTCTTTGTTTGGCAGATGGACTGTTTGCTGTTTCAGCGCATTCTTCTCTTTCTTCAGATTAAGTTTTCTTTTTTTGTTTTGAAAATTATAATTCATGTTTCACGGAATAGACCACTTTAGAGACAATATGATTGTTCTTTAGATGGATTCTATGATTTTCTTTGTAAAAGGATAGAACTTTGTTTTATTAGGTAAGAGTTGTATGCCTATCAAGGTGTTTAGTACTTATCTAATAAATGATATATTAAATTCACCATTTAGAGTATGTTGTTTTTGCTTTCCTACCTTATAACATGGCTAGTTGTGAATATTCTTCATTTTTTCACAGATTGGTAAATTTGTACCCTTTTATTGCTTTAATGATGAGGGTACTGCCAGTTGCTGTTATTTGAGGGCACTGCCAGTTGTTGGTGATTCACATATTGTTCTAAAGGCTGTCTTTTCTTGTGTGATAGAGTATTTTTTTTTTTTTTTTTTGGGGGGGATTTGATACCCTGAAATGCTCTTTTGTTTGTGTGTGGTTGGGGGGGGGGGGAGGGGGAGTGGGCATTGAGCATTTCAGCTGGTATAATCACTTCATTTTAAACCTGATATTGATGTGATTAAGTGACAGACCTTAATCTGAAGAGTGTGAATCTAATGGGGGTCTGTTTCGGTTGTGTGATTACTTCCCTTCTAATAGAGTCGGCGGTTAACCACTGGTCTATTTTAAATTGGCCCCCAGGCTGTTCAATGTTCGGGTTGGTTTTAGGAATCTTGGTATATTCAAAAGTCCCAATCATATTCAGGTTTGCTTTGCAAACTTAATCCACCATTCTCGCCCCTGGCCTTGTTGATGGGTAGCCTCATGCGAGCAGTATCTCAGTTCTGTGCTAGTGGATTCAATCAACCATCTGGCCCTTTAGGGGGGATACTTGTATTTGTTCCTTTATGTGTTCATCACCAGTTGGTTTCAATATCTATTTGTTTATATGTTCGATAGTGCTGTCTGTTTGTTTGTACACTGTGAAAATGAAGAGGAGAAATCACAGGTAGTATTGCTATTCCCTTTTCAGTGCAATTGTAGTATGATTTTTTCAGTCCTTATTAGACTTGATTTTAACATACTTGGCATTCTTCTTGGTTACCAAGAGTTCAACTTTTAGTTCTAATGCATTTTAGGTGTGCACTAGATTTTTCCCTTTTAGTTGATGATATGGTATATCAACAGTGCTCTTGTTCCATGAACAATAACAAAATTTGAAGAGGACTTCTTTTGTTGCTAGGTAAAATGTTTTTTAATGAGGATTGTCCATTAAGAATGGATAAAGCAGCAGTAAATAGAGCCCAGCTCAAAACACACCTGAAGCCAACTATGAGTCATGTGGACTCAGAGCCTAATGATACTATGTGTGTGAGGAAGAATGTTCAAATCTGTCGCACTCGCTGGAAGTGCCCACCAAATGTAAGTTATGTTGCACAATTTTTTCAATTATAAATTATTCTTGCCACTTTTACTCTTGAAAAGTTGAAGACAGCTTCATTTCATCTTCTTCTGTAATTGAGAAATGTTCTCTATCCCCGTGGCAGTTTGCTATGAATAGTGATTGGGGTGTGGCTGCAGCTGATGAAAGCCAAGAGTTGAAGGCACAAAATTATAGGGAAGCAAGAGTGCTGGAAGAAATCTATCAGTGTCCCTCAGCCATTCCCCTTAAGTAAGTCTTTTGCACTCTTTCTTTTAAGTTTTCTCTCTCTAGCCCTTTGTCCTTCAATATCTTTCTTAATTTATAGATTTCTAGGCAGTGGTTCGGGCTTTAGTCCTGTTGCTGTAATGAATACTCCATCCTTTTCATTTGATTCGTCTTGAGCAAATGAGTCGAGCTTAAATGTTGTTTCAAGCTTGTTGAAAGAAATGAGCTTGCTTGGCCAACTCAAATAAACAATATTATTATCCCAAAATAGCACTCCCTCCGTCCGTAAATGAATGTCCAAATTTCATTTTTAGGGACACTCTGAAACTGTGCTTTTTATACCTTTTTTTTTAATGTGTGTTTTTTATACATTTTAATGTCAAAGATTCATAAATATTCTTCTTATCCACTTTCTAAACATTTAATTTTATGATAATAAAATGAAAAGCGAAAAAACATTGGTAAAAAAACATTTAGGGACATAGTTTTTTACAAAAAAAGACATCATTTTGGGACAAAAATTTCTTGAATTTGGACATTAATTTAGGGACAAGGGAGTATGTGCTTTCTTGGTTCTGGACTTGGTTCCTCTCCATCACACGTTTCACACAATTTCACTCATCTCTAAAAGGTTTCACTCTTGAAGTGTCTAGTTAAATATTGGCCATTAGATATAAATGATGCCACATGTCATCAATCCAAATGTTCATTCAGTGACTTGTGTGAAAAGTGTAACGGAGAGGAGCCAAATCCCTCAGTTCTAATAGGGCCTCAGTTACTAGCTAGAGAAACTGTTTACCTGGAGTAATGTTTGATTAGAGCTCAGGTTTTCTCCAAATAGAGTGAGCTAAGCTGAAATTGCAGAACTCGACTCAGCTTAATTTGTAACCCGATGTCATTTAATACTGTTGCTTTTCTGTAAGCACTCGTAAAATTAGCCTTTGGCATGATAACAATTTCATAATATGGGCTAAAAAGAATGGCCATTTTGCTGAGTAAGCTGAGCACTGTAGGAGCCAACACGTGGAGATACAACAACAAAGCCTTAGTCCCAAAATACTTTTGGATCGGCTAACATGAATCATCGTGTCATGATTGTCAATAACGTCTAAAATGCAATTAATTAAAATCTTGTTCTTTATGTTATGTATTTGTCATAATTGTAATTATTCTCCAACTTCTTTTAGCCCCTCCGTGGCGACAGATGCATATGATGGCCATCTTGATGATGCATTAGTCCCTACTATCCCTTTAATACCAATTGAAGAGGAGGAAGAAGGAGCTTACATAGCAGAACCATCAGAAGCTTCCATTGGAGCACCACCAGAAGCCTCCGTGGCAGCACTGCCAGAAGCTTCCATGGCAGCACTGCCAGAAGCTTCCATGGCAGCACCACCCGAAGCTTCCATGGCAGCACCACCCGAAGCTTCCATGGCAGCACCATCAGAAGCTTCCATGGAGCTGCAAGCACTACATCTGCCTCAAGCAACTTTGGAACCTGAACGTCGCGACACTCCTCTGAATGATCTACCTGCTTCCTTGGAGCTACCTGCCAATGTTAAACCCGATATCACAACAAAACCTGGTGTAGAAGCTGATGCTGCAGCGGCAGCTGCTGCTGCATATACAGCAATATTGAAATGCAAAGAGCAAGGTAGTTTGATTGACTCTGACCTACTTATCAGTATTCTTTCAAATCCGGAATTGATCAATAAGCTTATAGTTGAACATGGATTCTCCGAGGATGTTCTTAAGGAACCTGCTACCATGCTAAAGGACGTTTCTCCACCAACTCTGGATAGGGGATCCAAGAAATCTTGTGATGTTGGCGAACCTTACAGTTCTTATGCTGGGCCCCTCTCAAGACCAAAGATGGTGACAGGAACCACTAGACCTTCACTACCAGCAGATCATGTGGGAGTTGCTCCTTTCTCCTGGACCCCATCAGCACCGTTCAGGAGGTCTACATCTGATGAGATGATGATCAATGATTTGATCAATAAATTAAGCAGAAGTTCATATACTGAGGTAAAGCCAGTGGTACTATCAACCTCCTTGCTGACTTCAAAACCAGATTTTCTGGAGTGTAGGCGGCTCATAAGTCAATTTGGTTATGACAAGCAAGGTGAACCTGTGGTTGTGTCTCCATTGTCGACTCGAGAACCTGGAATAGGTCCATCACTGAGGCCTGATATTCCGGAAGCGTGTTTGCACTTGGCACCTCAGAGTGTTCATCAGAATGCCCCTTCTATGGCAATAAGTGCAGGTACAGGTCCATCACCGAGGCCTCAGATTTCGAATTCCAATGTGGCACCTATGGCAGCAACCTCTGGAACAGGTCTGCCACTGAAGCCTCATTTTCCAAATTCTAGTTTTGAATTGGGACCTGTACAAAATGCTTGTCCAAATGGCCCTTCAATGGCAATGACGGCTGGAACGGGTACATCTCCAAGGCCTCAGATTCCAGATTCCAGCTTGCATATGGTACCTATGACAGTAACTTCTGGAACAGGTCCGTCTCCGAGGCCACATTTTCAGAATTTCAGTTTGAAATTGGGACCTGTGCAGAATGCTTGTTCAAATGTCCTGTTAATGGCAATGACTACTGCAACAAGCCCTTCGCCGAGGTCTGATATTCCAAAATCCAGCTTTCCTTGTGTCCCTCCACAGAGTGTTCGTCCAAATGCTTCTGTTGCAATGGCTGCTCAAGCAGGTACTTCACCGAGGCCTAATATTTCCAGTTTGCACACGGTACCTCATAATATTCCACAGGGTGCCCCCTCGATGGTGGTTGGAACAAATCCATCAGCGAGGCCTCATTTTCCAAATTTCAGTGTGCAATTGGGACCTGTACAGAATGCTTGTCCGAATGGCCCTTCAATGGCAGTAACTGCTGGAACAGGCCCGTCACTGAGGCCTGATATTCCAAAATGTGCCCCTTCTGTGGCAATGGCTGCCCCTTCTATGGCGATGGCTGCTCGAACAGGTACTTCACCAAGGCCTAATATTTCCAGTTTACATTCGGTACCTCATAATGTTTATCAGGGTGCCCCTTCTGTGGTTATAACTGCCCCATCAACTAAGAACTTGGAGTACTTTAAAAACCTTATCAGAAGCCATGGAAATGAACAAGAAACCCTGAAAGTTGGTCATGTGGACGTGAGTAAATCACATAATTACCAACAATGCCCCTTGACGTCTATTGGGCAGCAGCCAATGTTTGAGAAACCACATTGCAAGTACTTCAGTATGCCAAGGGGTTGCAGAAATGGGGTTAATTGTCAGTTCAAACATGTCGCGGAGAACCTTCCTAATGCTGGTAGGTTGTTGCAGGAGGCCCCGGGTAGTAAGAGAGTGAAGTTTTGTGGAGAATTTGGCACAAAGAAGTGAAGATTTCTCCAAGAAACAGCTTTGGTAAGAAATTTTGGTAGATTTTTCCTTTTTTCTAACAGTTTATACAATTTCAAACCAGTTTTCGTTTCATAGTTTAGTTGAACATCTTTCCTTGGTTTTAGCAGTAGTTTTCTCTGTAGAAATCAACAGACTCATGATGATTATCCTTCTAGTTGGAATATTGTCCATAGTTTTTAAGCTTTTCTAGGAAAGTTTGTTCAATTTTGACTTTCATAATAGTCAACTCAATCAAACTTTGATCATAATTTTATGAAAATCTAATTTTCCTATGCAATTCTTAAAAATGTTATTGATAGTAATGCTAACGGTGAATCAATAACAATTTTTAAAATTACATAACAATAGATTTTTATAAAGTTGTGGTTAAAGCTTTATTGAGTTGACCATAAAAGTCAAGTTGAGACCAAACCGGAAGGGGTGGAGTAACTTTATAGAGTCGCAACAGCCGAAGAAAATATCGTCCAGTATTCACAAGTAGCATTAAGATACCAAAGTGAAGAAAAGAGTAAAAACTTCAGAGCCAGATGTCTCTTACTGCTAGCTCTTTTGAAAGCTAACCTCCATTTGGTACCCAGTTGAGCTTTTCACAAACATTCTCAATTAGAAGACATTTCATCTGAACCATACATTTCAGGACTGCATAACACAAAAATAGGATCCTCAAAAGAGAGCAAACGGGCAAGTAGACAATTTCTATAGCAGAATTTTAGGTTCCAGCTAACTTGTCCAAATAACCGGACCGTTAGTATTCATTTAAAGGAAAATTGTGCCTGAATGCCATATTCTTTCTCCCATCTCAATCTTGATACAGCAATGCCTACAGGCATAATCCAAAACTCAATTTTGCATGCATCAAATATAGGCAGCAAAAAAAAAAAAATTGTAGTTCATGGCATCCTTTTGCTTGGCATACAATCAATCTCCGTGTCATCCTTGCCGATTCTCGAGAAAGAAATTAACCAGTTCTGAGGATGATGTGAACTCCACTTTCAGTATCCACAATCTCGCTTATTTCACCAACCTTCAGTGCATAGGTTGCTTCCTCAAACGGCTTCTGCATTTGGTTCCTGCCAAATGAACCTGCAACCACGCAAGGAAACTTAGTTCATCTCATATAGTGGCAACATCATATGTTTAAGACATACGGGTTGACTGTATATACCAAAACAGTGAATATTCAAGCTAAAAGAACCAGAAAACCTTTTAGTTATTCATGCCCGAACCTTAAAAATTAGGTATTATATATTTATATGACATTAATGCAATGAATTATTGTTCCAGAGCAAGAATCAAAGCAAAGCAGACCTGGCTGAATGCAATTATGAATGAAAAGCAATAGATTCTGCGGAATTTAAAAGAGTGAAAAGTATAGAATGGGTTGCATTTGAAACACATTCTGATAAACTGGATGCCTCTTGGCTGTGTGAGCGATTCAAAGTTATCTGGGACTGGCATTGACTCGATAATTGACTCCAAAAAAAAAACCTTTATTCAATTCTCTTAATATCAAGTATTCCCATGTTAAAAGGAATTAGGTATGATTCACCAAATTATGAAGCAATTTCCAGCCTACACCACATTTCCAATTAACCTTGTTACAAATTTCACGAATTGAGCCCAGTTTTAAAAGTCATGCATCAGCATTCAATTACTACGTCTACGTAAGATGCAATACTCTAGAAAAACAATTTGCACTCTCATCTGCTCTATACATTTATCCTTCAACCTTCATTTCTCTTGTTTGCCAGTGTAATGTCAAATCAGAGAGCACTGATTCAGGAGGCAACATATATTTCGCCTAATGCACAGAAAATCCTATTAAGAGTTTTTTTCTTTTTTGCCTGAATATTACAGAAGCAGAGAGGGAAACCCACTGTTCAAATACAAGAACCATTCACATTAACAACATCACAGGAAGGCACTTCTTTCTCCTTTTTGTTTCCATATGCTCTGGAGGAAAGTTAGTTTGGAGGGCTGGAGTTTTGCTACCAACATAAAGCAGTAAAATATTAACACGATAAAAGAATGTGAAGGGACAAAAAATTGCCACACAAATTTCTCTAATTTGCACGACACCAAGCAGGAAGAGCAGGTTCAGTTGACAAGACTGTTATAATTAAAGGAATAAGGCTGCTTAAAGCTTCCCTGTTCACTATTTCAAAATCAGGACAATCTTTATTCTCTTAGGGGTCGTTTGGTAGCCGGATACAGATTAGCAGTATTATTATTAATACCTGTATTATTATTACCCTCACTAAAAATGTTTCGGATTAATAATCACATTGCTGATAAGTACACTTCGTTTGGTAGGACCTTATCCCTTCACTAATAAGAACACTTCGTTTGGTAGAACCCTTCCTTATTGTACCCTAGTCCCATTGTTTCGGATAATTAATATTAGTGTCATATTATCAACCAAACACATGATAATTATTTTTAGTTATCCCGATAATTGTTATCCGACGCTTATACTCCCTACCAAACGGCCCCTTAGTTTTTCAAGAGCAAATGAAATGCAAGTATAAGTCAACCAAATGAGACTGGTCAATTTAGCATCATACTGGAAAAATGCATGTGGTTTAGTAAAGGGTATCTACACAACTCTGCAGGCATGTTCAGGAAAAGTACTGCCAATTCAGCCAGATACCCTTAAAAATCAAAGTGCTCAAACGGAATGAATGCTACATATGATAAACGATGTTATCAGGAAGTTTGATTCAGAAACTTACACTAACTAGAGACCAAGGGCTATAAAAAGGGCTGGCAGGATGCCAGTCACTGCCTTTCAACCGGATAGGCTATTTGCAAACACTAGTTCCAATTTCGCTTGGGATGAAACCTATTGGCATTCATAGGAAGATTTGTTTGAGGCTAACTCCCTTCATGGCTCCACTTAAACACCAAACACGCCCACACAACAAAAAATAAATAGAGAATGAAAACAAATAACTCTACAAGCACAACGGTACTTAAGGTATTTAGTAAGTTTTCAGTGCATATGTACACTTTCTTGATAATTCCTGCATGGGAGAGAAAGAATAACTTCAACATTTAACAGTAGTTTCATGACAGTTTGCTAAAATAGACAGATCCAACATGACAACTCCCTATGTATTCATCTCTGTCCCTGCTTCTTCTCTCTTCTCCCAATTCTATTCCCTTGCCTCTGGACTCGTTCATCAATGAGATACAACAACAAGATTGATTCGCCTGGGAGGTATTAAGAGTCCCCTCTTCGTAGTTGAAAAAGGTTGAGGCATTGGAAGAGGATGTGGTGGTTAGTTAGTATTTGGTAAAAAAATAAACTATAAATCAGCAACCGAAAGTGATAGCTCACCAAACGCCAGTACACGATATAAGTCCAATAATGATGCAAACATAAACTCATCAACAAGTAGGAACAAAGAGTGCAATGCCTCCGTGTACTAAGCGCTACTACTTTTTTTGAGAAGTATACTATGCACTATTACTATAATTAACATGTACTGAATTCCGTATGTTCAGCTGCTTAGAGGGATGGAGAAAAGGGATCGGGCAAGAACAACTGCAACTATAAAAGTATCTACTGAATTCAAAACCTTAATTGTAATCCCTCCCTCCTTAACAACACAAAGCACCCAAATGTAAAAGGGAAAAGGATGAGAGAGGACACAAACACTGATCCGGTAAACCAGAAACTCTACATCCTATCCGATCAAATCAAACAGACAAAGTAGCCACATCCAATTTATAACCATCAAGTTACTAAGTGGCATCTCAAAATCAATATGTAGTCTGCCATCAACTAGTAGATGGTAAAATTCACTATCAGAGAATACAATTTTCTAAAGTGACTGCTCGCGTAGAAATCTAATTCTAGTCGAATGCATTCACCATATCAGGTGGTAAATCAACATTCCAATAACTTTACAAAAATGTAAATGATTAGCGAATAGGGACCGGACAAGCAATATATCTATCATCCACACCACTGAGCTCAAGTGATCCAAATACAAACATGCACTCCTAGAGTTCATAATAAATTTAAGCATACAACAAATCTCATGCAGTTATGCATCTAATCTTCTGTAACTACACCGAATCAGAAATTCCTTAAATCATCAAATTAACAAATAGGATGATAAAACAATTTATTTTCAAGTGAAAATAATAGGTAGACGCAGTCGCATTTGGTTACCAGGAGAAATCAAAAATTCAATTTCATTTTCCTTAAATGAGTTCGTAATAGAAACGAACTCAATTGACAATTATAATGGAAAACATGATAGAGTAATAATCCAAGGATATTAGACGTACCCAGATCACCACCGCGCTTGGCGGAGCTGCAATCGGAGTAACGAGTGGCGACGTCCTCGAACTTTGCTTTGCCAGAAACAATGTCGTCTCGAAACGCTTTGAGCTGAGTGGCAGCAGCTTCTCTAGTGGTGTTACTGATGAAGCGACCTTCTGGATCCTTCCAGGAAGACTTGCGTCGAGATCCTTGGTGCTTAATCAGTATGTGTGATGCCCTAACCTTACCGGACGACGCCGACGACGACATTTCGATTGCTTTTGTCGATTCGATCTGCTGCTGAGATCGAAGTTTTCTTGCGCTTCCGATCGTCGGCCTCAATTATGGCTGGCGTTTGGTGGTGGTCGATGGCGGTGCTTAAGGTTTATGGTGGTTATGGAACATAATTATATAGTGGGGAGGACTTGAGGGGGATGGATGAAGTTCCAATAATTAATGGGATTTTTACTAATAAGTCCTGTTAGAGGTTGAAATTTCTCAATAAAAATACAATATTTCATATTTTATCGTAGGGTCAATAAGTTGAAATCCATTCTACCTAAATCCCTATAACCTTTAATCATATTTTGAAATACTGAAAATGTCCCTGATATATATACGTTACAAATTTGATTAGGCTTTTACGATCTGAATACGGAAACGGAATCTCTCTCTATACGCCTGCGCCATTCTCCTTTTCTTCTCTCTATTTCAATTCGAAGTAGATTTCTGTCTTCTCTCGATCTCAATTCGAAGTAGAATCGTATTCGATTTCTTGGTTAAGGCTTCAATTAATTTAGATTTGCAAATCTCAGATTTCAATTGGTGGAAATTTTATATCTCTGCAAAGGTATGCCATATTCGAATTTAATATTGTTGATTTGCTTATTTTTATTAGAACGAAATCCATTGTAGCCTGGATTTTCTTGTAATACATTGTGTGTTTATGCTTTAGTAATTGTTTCAATGATCTAGTTCTATAATAATCAAATATTGTTAAATGAATTTCTCAGTTGTAATTTTTTTTATGTTTCTTTTATACAGTTGCATTAAATCTCATAGATATGGATACTCTGGTGATACTTTCATTTAAGTATGGTGAATTGACTGTAATAACAAGATTTGCTGAGTTTTCTTCTTATTTCTCCGTTGTTGAGTTTGTTTATTCAATGTGGCCATCATTGAATAAGGATTATATATCATTGTTATATGTTTTACCTGATAATTCAAGTTGATTACTGGAGAATGAAGAGGATTTCTTGAATATGGGCATCAGGTTATAGTGGTGCAAAACTTGTTGTTGTTCATGTTAAAGAGAGTCAAGCAATTTGTTCTTATGAATCATCTACATCTACTATGCATTGTGGTGCTATATCTAATGAACTTGAGCATAGTAGTTGTGAGGGTCTCCCCAACTCCAGGACCTATAAACTCGTGCCCCAAGCTGGAGGGTCCCCAAATTACACCTTAAAAAAAACTTTTCTTTGTTAACTTGAAAAGTATAATACCCTTTTAAAATCAAAATCAAAATAACCCCTCTATTTGGAGGTAATATATAAACCTGCTTTCAAAACCATAACATGTTTAAATACAAACAGTACAGATATACAGGCTTATACAAGCCAGCATTGAAACAAAACCAACTCCCAGGTTTAAATACAACACAACATACTGAAAACCTGTTTATGACAGTTTATATACAACTTTCCCCCAAAAGAATAACATCAACCACGACCCCCCAACTCCCAAACCACAACATACCCTGACAGCCCAAAAGATGTTCAAACTCCTCCCCGGCCTCACCGGTCCGGTCCTCCTCAAGAAAGGGAGACGGTGTGAGAATAAATCTCAACAATCTATTATGGATGCAACAATATGCCATATAATATGCAACACATAAAAAGGTTACTCATAATCACATTGGGAAAGCAGTAAACACCTTACGTTACCTTTCCCGCCTGAACAATCAGTCATACAAAACATATAAGCTTCCCAGCTATCTGTAAGGCTCTTGACACGATACAAAAGTGGCCAATCCCACGTCTGTAACCACAGACAGGCCTAATCATAATATAATGTAATATTCCCAGCTATCTGTAAGGCTTCTGGCACGATACAGCAGTGGCCAATCCCACGTCTGTGGCCAACAGACGGGCCTAAGTCACAGGTATAATGTAATACAATCACTTATAGAACAAATCTATACTTGATTGTATCCCACTATACCCATAACATCAATTCATATAACCACATTCAAGTACATAAACAGTTACTTGAAAATAAGTCCACACATTGGAATATCACTATATAACATGGTAATATTAATCATGTCAAACAATTACCACAGTGCAACTTACATTGGAAACACCGTTGAATAATGCCAAAAACAACAACATGGTATAATACTCATGTTCAAACCAATAAAGTAGTACAACATGTATTTAAATACTATGTGCACAACCAACTATGAATATGCAATCACATATGGGCACAATGTATATCAAGTAAGCCCTACATATCCATGTCGTAATATTAAACACCTTCTATAAAGGTTCCATATCAATTTACCAAGTTTTAACAATTTTGGTTACAGTTTCACAATTGACTTTCAACCATTTTAGGTCAATATTTAAAGACCTTCCTTTTATCATTTTGGGTCATTTAAGACTCCATTGCCAAGTACTAATATTGTACTAGAATCATAGTTAATTTGTGCTAAGGAATGAATGAGGGAGCTAAGGTATATAAAGCTTGGAAAATTGATCACAGGCAACTGTACTGGGCACGACTCGTGCCCTATGGCACAACTCGTGCCCTAAATCCGCACGACTGCATGGATAGTCACGACTAGGGATCACGACTACAACTGAGGGTCACGACTCGTGCTTAATGGCACGACTCGTGACATGGCCGAAACTGTCGCACGACGAGGGCAACCTCTGTCGCATGACACAATAAGACATTTCTGGTGTTTCTCAACATCAGCAGCAAGGCCAACCAACACATGTTACTTTCTTCTTATCCATACCAAGCAACCTAACAACAGTATATATATATATATATTCTAAACCATTAAATATACTCCCTCCATGCCATATAACAACACTATACCAACTTTCCCATTGAATCCCACCATTTCATCAACCATAATTCATCACCCACCATCCTACTTATTTCCAAACCATTTTTCATCATTTCAAAAGCCAACCAAATTGTCAAATTTACCAATAATCATTTATATGGTAATAACAACCCCATTAAACAAGGTATGAGCAATTATAGAACGAATCATAATAACTTACCAAAAATGAGTCGAAATGAAAAGAAGATTTGATCGGCTCTAAATGTTCTACTCGACTCCCTGAGCAATAATTTACGATCAAAACGAGGAACGGATTGACGGTTGAATTGATAGGATTTTCTGAAGTTAACCCTAGGTTTATAGGATGAAACGTAGGGGGAAAAGAGTACTGAGGAAGGAAGGTAATGAAGTTTCTGGGAGGAATTTGATATTTATATAACAATTTTACACTTTAGCTCCTCCAAGAATCAATTAACTACAATCCACAACCTTAAACTTAATTTTACACATAAGCTCCTCAATACATTTTATAACATTTCACTTAAAAATTTCAAATGTTATAACTTTACCACATTAATTCCCATTTGATCCATTTAGACGTTATATATTTAAAATTAATTTAATAACATTTAAATCACGTACATGATCAAATTATCCAAATAAACACATAACCAATCCAATTATCAAATAATGCATAATGGGAGATGCAATGCACCCCACCCCCACGTGCTTCACGTGTGACCAAAATGGTGCCTAGGTTTAGGTTGGATTTAGTTTTGAGTTTATTAAAAATGACAAAAAACGTGTTACTGCACAGTGCAAGCATAAAAGTACTGTAGGCTGTCCTTGGAGGATCCATGCTTCTATTGAGAAGTCAAATGGATTTGTTTACATAAAACATATACTTCAAGTCATACATGTGGTGATGTGAATAGGAGTGAAAAGGGTAGTAGGGTTACTTCTGATGTTTTGGCTGAATCTATAGTTGATGTTGTTCGTTCTACGCCTTCGATTGGTACAAATGAAATTCTTAGGGTTCTTAAGACTAGTTATGGACTTGATGTAACTTACAAAGTTGGGTGGAGAGCTGTTGAGAAAGCTAGGGCAGTAGTTTATGGTGAAGAATCGTTATCTTATGATACTTTGAGAGGTTACTTTAAAAAGATGAAGGATTTGGATGCGACTAATCAGTTTGTGCTTGAATCTGATAAATTAGGTCATTTTAAGGTGTTTTGTTTCATTTGGGGCATGTATAAGAGGTTTCCGATTTTTTCGTCCGTTGTTGTTTGTTGATGGTACATTTTTACATGGAAAATACAAGGGGACTTTACTTGCTTCAACGGCTAAAGATGGCAACTCTGGTATGTATTATTCTTTACATAAATAGTATAGTGTATTTATCAGTTGTTTTTAAATTTTTCTTACTGTAGTTTTTTTATTCACAGGGGTTTTTAACATTGCTTTTGCTATTGTTGGTGGTGAAGATACTGAAAATTGGATATGGTTTATGGAGCAACTTAAACCTCCCATAGATTATAGGCAAGTGACATTTGTGTCTGATCGCCATCAAGGCATTATTCACGCAGTGAAAGCCGTGTTGCATGAATGTTTTCATTCATTTTGCATTTTTCATTTGAAACATAATTTGAAGGATAAGATGAGAGGCTGTCATATAAGCTTTAAGAATAGGATGACCTATAAACTCAGTCAAGTGTGCAGAAGCCCCGACTGAAGAACTTTTTAATACTTTTCTGAATGAAATGAAAGCTGAAGGTGGGATAATTGTTAAAGAGTTTTTGGATAACCTATCTGTTGAAAATTATGCTAATGCATTCTTTAATGGTAGTCGATATGGGGAGATGTCTTCCAATGCTGCAGAATCATTTAATGCTGAGTTTAAAGTTGCTCGTTCATTGCCTATTATGGAGTTAATTGATTCTATTAGATTGAAGTTGATGTGTCAAATGTCAAAACGGAGAGAAGACTCATCAAAGTGGAATACAACATTGTGTCCTCTTATGCATAAGAAGTATGAAGAACATAAAAAAATTGGTAGGTCATGGGTGGTATACTCCTCTTCAAACAATGTGTTTGAAGTGCATTCCTTTCCACCAATGGTTGTCAACGTCGAAGAATGCACATGTTCATGTGGAAAGTGGCAGCACGAAGGTTTCCCTTGCGTGCATGCAGTTGCGGTTCTGTTCAATACCAAACCAGATCCATTCTCATACATTGAGCCATTTTTCCATTGCAGTTACTACAGAGAGTGTTATGCTTCACCTATCCAGGCTTATGCTTCATTTGGTCAAGCTCCCACTACTGAACCACCTGTGATACTTCCACCAGTAACGAGGCGTCCTCCTGGAAGGCCAAGGAAGAATCGTATTCCTTCTAGGGGCGAGGTTATGAAAAGGAAAATGAAATGTGGTCGTTGCGAAAAATTAGGAACTCACAATAGGAAGTCTTGTAGGGAACCTATTTGATGATGATTCTAAAGCTGTATTATGTTTTGGCTCTATCTTTAGTCCATTTTTTTAAAAGACAATATATGAAAGGGAATATATTAGCTAAAAATGGTGAATTTAATTTCTCAGTTTTTGGTGATTGTTTTTGTTTCCTTAACATAATGCTTTGTTGTTCCAGTAACAGATAAACATACTTCTCAATTGTTTGTTATTGTTTATGTTTTCATTATTTAGACAATATGTTAGTGTATTTCCCTGTTATTCTGTATTTACATGTATAACAACATTTTATATTCCATTGTTATTGGTCAGTAACTCAAATGGCAAATACTACGCAAACACCAAGGATAAAAATAACTGAGAAATATTAAAAAACTGAGAAAATCAATAGTTAGGACAAAAACTGATAAATATACTTCTCAGTTTATAAATGTCAAAATCACTATGAATAAATGAGAAACATACTACACATTCTAAAATCAATACACAGTTATTAAGCTCATATGTTTATCAGTTGTTTAAGGACACACTAAGCACAAAACCCAATAACTGAATGATGTCAAACAATGAAGGAAGAATAATAATTGAGAAATGAAATTGCAAGTGATCTGTCAAGTCTATGAAAACTTTTAACCCAAAATAGCAGCTCATTTATTTCTCCATTGTTCTCAATGCCATTGCAATACATATGTTCCAGTTACTACATGTCTTTTCATTTATACACCAACAATCAAAAGATGACCTATACAAAAATATTGTATCTATATACCATCACCACAATCAAACTACAGACACTTTCTTTTCATCATTCAGAAATTCAGTAAAAATTTATGCCCTAAAGTGATACGCTTCATCCTTTCATAACTCTTCCTCACAGATCCCCAATCAAATTAGTCCTTGCAATTCATAAAAAATGTGAATTCCACAATCAAGACTAGGCAAATGTTGTTGTGGTGTATCTTCAACTTCAATGAACTTTTCAGTTGGAGAATCTTCTTGAGTAATGTTTGCCAAAACAAAGGACGAGTTTCTGATGTAATCAAACTGGAAAAATGAAAAGAAATTTTATCATTTATCAAACGTTGAGTCATAAACTGAGAGAAAAATAAAGTAAAATTACGTATCATATTATTACCAGTGCTCGAGCATACACAACATAATCCTTTGATTCTTTTTTTCTTGGATGCATTGAGTTATAAAACATAAAATCCCCTGTTTCAACATCAAGAACGAGAAGAGTCCAGTGTTCATCCAACCTTGGTTTTGATGGGGGTGTGTATTGGGAAGAGGATGAATCTTTTATCATCTTTTATCAATTCCAACAAGGCATCATCAATCTGTTCTTTAATGCATCTTGTATAATTCATTATAGAAATGTCTGCATGTAAACATTTAGTCAATCTCTATAACACATCAACAAGAACATTTTACATAAATAAATATAAATGTATTTATCATGGTGTAAGTACCCAAATCTGGCTCATGCCTTTCGGTTAATTTTCCCGGCAATTTCGGTAATTTTTCCGGTAATTCCCCAGATTTTCCTAAAGTTCCGGAACAATTCCGGAACTGCTCCAAGCCTTTTAAGGGCTGAAGGGAATGCTTGGTGATTAAGAAACACGTTTTTCTTAAATCCCAAAACCCTTCTAGAAAATTTGCCACCTTGCACGTTTCTAGAAGAAGCCGGATCGGCTACTTATGTCGTGCGACATAATCGACCAGAGAAACCTTCTAGAAACACTTGCCACCTTGCATGTTTCTAGAAGAATCCGAAGTGGCTACTTATGTCGTGCGACATAACCGGCGAGAGAGAGTTCTAGAACCATGCCACCTTGCATGTTTCTAGAAGGAAAGCGATTATGGCTTGTTATGTCGTGCGACATAACAAGCCCATCTGGCGACCTATAAATAGAGGCCTTCACCTCTCATTTTAAACACACCTCTTCCACCCCCCAGTCCCTCTCTATAGGAAATACGCTCCAGAAGCCTCCTCTCTCCTCACATACCCCTCAAATCAACCTAATCCTCCCAAATCCATCCCACACACACTTCCCACACACACACTTCCCACATACATCAAGAAATCAAGGAGTTCCCAAGGATCCAAGGCTGAACTCGGTCTCGGAGGAGGACGCTAGAAGGCTCCTATATCTAACTTGATATAGGAGTTGTGGATCTTCAAGGGTAACGAGTTTCTACCCCTTTTCCACTCTCTATTTTCCTTTGAATATAAAATCTATGTGTTACATGCATTGATAATATAGTATTCTGATTAAAGTTGCATGCTTTAGCTTCATATTACCCAGATCCACATTTTATTTCATTACATTTCATATAAAATCTTCGTTTTGACTTGGTTTTGCATGAACACTCAAGATGAGTGTGGATCCCTCATATCCGCACCCTCTTGAAGTGTTCATTATTGTTAAACATGCTCCACTGAGATTTGTTTGTGAAGTAACTTGACCATTTTGGTGCCTTGTTACCTCTGCAAATCTCGGTTGTAAAGCCTCTGCAAAATGGCTAGTTATGTCACGCGACATGGCGGCTATGTCACGCGACATAAGTAGCCGGTTGCGAAGCTTCACGGTTTCAAGGCTGTAATCGATGTTAAACCCCTTTAAGCTATAACTTTGATGTCTATACGCAATTTAGATAGTATCTATGTACATACTATGTCATCTTTTCATTAAAATATCATTCTCATACATAAAGGTGCATCCTTTACACCTAAATCCCATTTTTCATGCATTAAAATCATTCCTTTTCCATTTTAAATCCCTTTTCACATTAAAGATGCACTCTTTGCACAAAGATCATTTCTTTACATAAAAACATCCATTTGCAATCAAATGCATCATTTTCAAACCAAAAATGCCATCTTTTTGCTAAAATATCATTTTTACATGCATTTCCCCCTTTTCCCCAACCTTGGAATGGACCGGTGTAAAAGTTCTCATCTTTGCATCATTCCTTCCATTAAAGGTTCCATATCTCTTTAGAAAGGGACACCTTGAACCCTATATCTCCGATTATCGCTTAAGAAAGAGTATGAAGCCTCTATACGAGCTCGGCCGTCTTAAAGCGTAGGATTGATGGGCTAAGGACATTCCTTCCTAAAGAACCTCATCTTTGACCAAAAGAGAGTCATTCTCTCGATCACGCAAGTCAGGGTCCCGAGGTTAAAATGCGATGATCACAAGTCACAAGATGAGGACGGGATCATAATCCCAAATACATAAATTCCAAGGAATCGGCGACAACCAACAAATGGTTTGTACGTCAGGAAGATAACTTGGGACATTCCCCCTTATTTTCAAACACATGCACACAAAGAAAGCACGCAAGCAAACACGATTAATGAAATCTAGGGAGACTTGCTCCGTGCAAGGCACTTTGGGTGAACGCCAAACGTTCTTCCCGAGGGTAACTTAACCTCCGAACCCATAAAACCTTTTTTTCAAAGTTTTGAGGTAATCAAAATGGCGTGGCGACTCCGTTTTTCAAATAACTCGGATGTCTTCAAACTCGCGTGAATTCCAATAAACAAAAATTTTGGGCACACATTCACGGTTTGGCGACTCATTGGGGATCATCCCAAAGGAGAAAAGCTTTATTTTCAAAACAAAAATCGATACTTGGTATATAGGTGGACCCCACTTACCCTTCTGTATCGCTCCCTAACCGGGGCTTGGGATAACAAGGTGGTTTAACAATCCCACGTACCAGTATCCCTTTTTCGAAAAAAATAATTTTAAGAAAAAATATAGAAGAAAGCTTTTCCTTTTGAGCGGGTTAGACTCCCATCGCCGATTTCATTAATCGTGTTTGCTTTCTTTTACCATGCATTGCATCATTTGCATCTTGGAATCTGTGCATACTTTGAAACGGGAAATAACTTAGAAAAATAGCAAAAGGAGTGGAACCTGGAAAATTGATCCATGCGGTCGTGCGGCTCAATCCTCATTGGATTACGGCCAGGGCGACCTCGGTGGCAATTCCACCGGGAAAAATCATGGTTAATCTGGCGGTCCTAGCGGCTTGGGGCTACTCGGCTCCATGATTGGCCCAGGGCTCCCAGAAAATTTACGTGCTTATGTGTTGCACTTTCCCCCGTCCCGAAAATCATTCCTTTAAAACACATTTATGAAAATCTCTGTTTTAACTCAAAAAGGAACATTTTTAGGAGACCGCACACTACGCGCACCTGATATATCCTGTACACTTTTTTGCACGCACGTCCTTCAAACCCGAGGGTGGTTCAGTGCCGATCACGGACGGCCTTACGATGCTCCGGGCGCGCACGGAATCATCCCAACCTCCCATGGCGGCCGGTGTCGACCAATGCACGGTCAGGTGTCACACGTTTCAAAAAACCGTGACTTTTGGTTGGTTTTTGGTCTAGTCCGTGTCATATAGCCCAGTTGCATACCCACGTAAAGGTCAAGCCTTATCTCATAACGGAAGCCAAGATTTTCGCTCAAGCGAAATTACGCCGAGAAATTCCGACAAGGAAAAATCGGTGGGATCTTGACTCCGACATTGACTATTGACCTTGACCCGCACGGAATGCGTAAGAGTCGAGACCAAGTCTTTGCCAAAAAATCAAAAGATCTTTCGCTCAAGCGAAGCTCTGCCAAAATTCCGACAAGGAAAAATTGGCAAGATCTTGACCCGGCATTGACTTCGATTCGACTCACGCCTTTGCGTATGCAACGAAGTTCAATGTGACACTTTGTGTCATCCGGCTTTTGCCGCCCGACCCATGCCTATTATATTCTCGGACATTACCGAAAGTCAAAACGTCATTCGCTCAAGCGAAACTCTGTCAAAGATCCGTCGAGGCGAGAGACGAGACTTTCCGTATTGCCTTGACTATAATCCGCATCGCTCGTGCGTTGAAAGGTCCTATGACCCGCTAGACCCGTTAGGAGCGTTCTTTACTCTCGGTTGGTGGGATCCGCGTGCCCTATAGGACCCTCGCCCGGGGCTGTCCACCCTGGGAGGTCGAAATACAGGTGGAATACGAGGGGCTTATAGACGTAGTGACGGAACCCGGCGATCCAGGATCTAGAGTAGTTGCGAAAAAGAAGGGCAAACCCCCCCTTTTCCAACCAAATAGAAATAAATAAAAGACATTGTTTTAAGTAAACTTGAACAATTAGTGTAATCATAATTGCATGTTCCTATCTCTGAAATCCCTAATCGAGACCTTTTCGGTCCGATCTCAGTTTTCCTCATCCCAGGCCTTTCATGATCAAATCCCTAATCGAGATCTTTTCGGTCCGATCTCCGTTTTCCTCATCCCGACCTTTCATGGTCAAATCCCTAATCGAGATCTTTTCGGTCCGATTTTTGATTTTCTTATCCCGACCTTTCATGGTCAATCTCTGTCGAGACCTCCTCGGTCCAATTTTCGATTTCCCATCTCGACCTTTCATGGTCAAATCCTTAATCGTGACCCCCCTTCGGTCCGATCTCTACTTCCAATCTTGACCTTTCAAGGTCTCATCTTTTCCGATCAATTAGGATTAGGAGAAAATGCGTTTCGAGCAAAAGTTAAGCAATAAGGGCATGTTACTTGAGCCTTCAGTCTAAACACTTACCTTCGAGTCTAAACCTTACCTATCCTTCGAGTCTAAACCTTACCTATCCCCGAGTCTAAACCTTGCCTATCCCTTTCCCGCAGCGAAAAAGAAGTGAGCGAGAGTCTTGGGTCGGCGGCTTTCGGTTCGGACAGGTTCATCGGCTCGGAGAGTCGGAATGGCGGATTTGACGAGAAAACGGTGAGGGTATGGGAAATCGAGATGATTAGGAAGGAAGAGTTAGTCTGGCTTTGGAAAATGCCCGGAAGGTTCATGAAGAACATTTGTCATTGCTTATCGGTGCTCTTCACCGCAATGGAGTCAAGTAACAATTGAGTCCAGCGGTTCTCTGGTAGTGGTCGAAGATGAGACTCAAGTAGCCATCTCGGTTCCCCGGCCTATAACCAATACCTTCCTCCATCCACATATGATCCCTTGCCAAGGACCACTTCTCCTCGGTCCTTTCCAACATCCCGGCTCATCGGGGCCCCATCGCCCTCGGCTCCTCGAAGCAGATTGAACTTCACCCCACTTATCCCTCGGTCTCGGCAATACACTGCCGGTTTATGCTCCAACCTCACATAATCGAGTTTGAGATATGTGGCTATGTTACGAAGCCCCTATACCCGCTTTGAATGTGATCATGAGTTACCAAAAGATGAACCGAGTTTTCATTTGTTACCTACGGACTTAATGAATTCAGCCGTCGGTTCGCTACTACAAGTCCTGTTGCCGATTCCGATAGCCCAAGAGTCCCAGTTGACCCTATGTGGCAATGTTGATGGAGCAAGTGAAACGAGATGCAAGAGAAGCTTGACCTCATGATGAGTATCAATACTCCCTTGACCCAAGATGTCGGACCGGGCAAGGAAATGACTCCACCGAGCATAACCCAATACCAAGCGACAACCGTACTGGCTCGGCACCGGTACCTCACAAAGGAAAGAATGTCACAGCTTCCTTGACCAAATCCAACAGTGGAACCAATTGGACAATGGGAATCGAGTCTTGAGAATAACAAGGTCCCAGAAAACCTCGCTCCTTTCACTTTAACAATACAGAGATGCCTTTAAGCAAGATTACGGAAGAGCTAGTGAAAGAAAAGCGATAAAGCCCTTTGGAGAATTGGAAGCCCGGGAACCCCGGTATTCGGTTGGATGAGTCCAAGCATTGCCTTTTCCATCAATACCATGGGCACGACAACGATGATTGCACCTATTTGAGGCATGAGATCCAAAAGTTGATAGAAGATGGGAAGCTTGAGAACCTCCATGGGCCAAAGACGAGAAAGTTATGACAAGAGGTCAATTCAAGAAGTGCAAGGTCGAAACGTCGGCTGATGATTTTGGGATGCCCATGAGCAAAGTTTTCAACGATTTGGTGAAACGAAGCCTTCTCGCACCTCTCGAGAATCATAAGCCAAGAAACCCAGTAGAGTTGACGGGGCCAAGTTACATGAGTACCACAAGCATTATGGTCATGTGACGGACAAGTGTGTGGAGTGAAGAAAGAAATTCGGTGGGCGATCTACGAAGGAAAGCTCGAAGCTCACTGGCGGTCCAACCCGCGAAGAGTAACTAGACTAGGGTTTACCTATCCTTAAAAAAAAAAAAAAAAAAAAAAAAAAAAGGAAGAAAAAGAAAAATAGTCTCTCGGTCAACCTTCGTAGGTCCTAGTATTTTCCTTTCAATTAAGTCCTCTACGGACATTGTATTGAATCTTCAATTTTCTATAAAAGAGTCTTCTTCTTTTCTTGCTAGACTTAAGACATTATTTGCACACCTACATTACATTTAATGAAATGGTTTTATTTTATATGATCACTTGCATTGCTCAACGAACAATCTCTCGAAATAATTAACGTTCGATTAATCGGTGTGAGAAAGTCAACTAATGCCATCAAGCCATACACTTTCCTTACCCCACAAAAGGCCTTCATCAAAGCCATACACTTTCCCAAACCATGTCCCCACCTTCATCTTGACCAAGTCAACGACGGCGGCAACATCAAGGAACGACAAAAAAGGCCACTCGGCTTCGAAAGATTGACCCGTGTCGACAACAACCTAGGGGCTTGGCTTAGACTTCAAGGGTATCAAGAATGTTCAAGCGGGGGCTCGCCTTGGTCCTCGGGTGCTCTAGAAAATAAAAAAAAAAAGAAGAGAAAAAGAAAAAATGTGTGTAGTGCAAAAGAGTAATACCCGGCTAGGCGAAAATCCCAAAAAGGGCGGTCTAGGCAAAAAACGGGGTTGCACATAAAAAAAAAAAAAAAAAAAATCTTAGTGCAAAAGAGTAATGCCCGGCTAGGTGAAAATCCCAAAAAAGGGCGGTCTAGGCAAAAAACGGGGTTGCACATAAAAATAAAAGAAAAAGAAAATGAGGCGAGGACCCGGCGTTACCAATCAAAGCTTGACGGACGGGCAAGACCAAAGCTCAAAAATGAAAGTTGTCGACAAACAATGGGGCGGTCGAAGCAAAAGCGAAGCATTTCATGAGCCTTTAGGCATATGCAAGTCCTTTCTCCCCGATGAAAGACGAGAATCGAGAAAGCTATTGAAGCGGCCGTCCAAGAATGACTTGGTCAGGAATCATCCCGAGGCCCATGCCTCATCATCCGATCTTCTCATCCTAGCCTTTTCACTAAAGGAACCACAAATCCCATTTCCCAAAACGATCCGGCCAAGGCCGAACTACGGCGACTGAGCTCCTCACAATGAGGGAACGTAGGCAACCGGCAATGGTCCGGTCATAAGCATATCCAAATTACCGAAAACCTGGTCTCATCAAATGACCTCTCCCGTGGACACGATCAAATCCCGAGAAAACCCGGTCTCATCAATGACCTCCTTATACACAAACCTTTCTTTCACACCCAGCCAACCTTGATCCGCGACATTGGTTGACTTTCTCCTCATGATTAATAAGAATGTTTGTTCATATCGAAATTAGCGGTTGAATAACCCGAACATTAATAAAGGGTTTTAAGCAATCTTGTGATAATTGTAAATAAAACAAGTTTTCGAGATGTCTTGACAAGTCTTCCTTTTCTACATCTTAGGAAAGATAGCGCTAAACAACGATTTTTACGTCGGCGGGGGCTTCCATACACTTTTACCAACCTTTCTACGCTTATACTCTCTCAAAAGAGTCAAACCCAAAGCGAGTTTTGTGCCTACATCGAATAAGGCCATCAAAATAACACAAAATCGGGATTATTCCCACCTTTTGAAAAATATGCCCCTGCATGTACATATCTTCCTAAAATTCTTCTCTTTGTCTGCGTCTCCTTAAGGTTGACTGGTTGACTAAAAAAAAATAGAAAAAAAAAAGAAAAAGGATAGGTTTTCCCTCTTCTGCTACAATTCGCATTAGGACTGCCTCGAAACTCTTCCAGTCTGGGGCTTTGCCAAGTCATTCCTTTAAACTGGGGCTTCTTTAGCCATGTTTAGGGTTCATATCGGGTTCTTCACTAGGTCCCTAGATGGATTCAGTCTTAGTCAGATCAATTTCAGAATCACGTTCGCAATACCAATCAGATTGGGATTTTTGTTAGGTCACCAGACTGGGGCTTCGCCAAGTCACTTCGCTTGCTCAGCTCATTCAACCGGGGCTTTGCCAAATGAAAGGATCTTTCCTGGCTTTAGTAAGACATGGGGTTTTGTAGAAAGTTTTTCTTCCGACCGGGGCTTCGATAAGTTGCATCCATCCCTAGAAGAGAGGATTGGTCACTTCGACATCTGTTAGCATCAACTTCAAATGCTAGAGTGTGAGAAAAGAATAGTCACAGAGACCCGAGGTTCAAACCCAGTCTCAGCCCAAGGAGGAATTCTAGTCCACGTTGACAACGGCAAGCGGTTCGGTCCGCACCCAAGGGATACAACCCCACTGTTTGAAACCCGTCTCAAACAATTCCCAAATACATTCCATATGTACATCCAGACCCAGTCCTACCATGTTTCCAAGAAAAATCATCCCTAGGCTCAAGTAACGTGCCAATTGCGAATGATAACATTTTCTCCCAAAAGTGCCTTCGAGATAACTCTAGGCGACGGTTTCCTAATTGTCAAACGTCGAAAATCCTAGACATCATTCCTAACTGTCTAGGTAAAGCTTGAACTACGATCAAGGCTTGATTCCTCCGGGATACGTAGGTAGCCTTTCATAAAGGTTCAGCCATCTGACCACTTTGGTCACCTTTTTCTTCCTCCACTCTCCAATGGTGCGTAAGCTTTTCATAAAAGTCCAATTTTATGACCATATTGGTCACCCTTTTTTGATTTGGAACATTTCTATGAAGGATTGGTTGCTTGACCTCCTAGGTCACCCCATTTCCATCCTTAAGGGGCCAATATCTCTTTGCCATTGTCCCAAGGAGACCAGGTTTGTGACCTATTTGGTCACCCAATTCCAACTTTGTGTCGGCAATTCCGATTCAAGGTCAAAAGGTAAGAGAAGTGCGGTCTTGGCTACTTATGTCACGCGACAAAGCGCGGTTGGCTACTTATGTCGTGCGACATAACTAGCCACATCAGACATCAGACATCAGCAACTTCCTGCTTTCCCCAGGGCACTCCCCGACTTGTCAATGGCTGTAAATACCATCCATTCACCTCTCAAATGCATAGGGAATGGTTCATTTACCCCGTATACACTCATGCATTCATTTACAAGCTAAAAATTCATCCAAGTCATCCATTCAAACCATTTGTACATACAAAGTAGATCAAGTCCAAAAGTTGTGCATAAAAAAAATAATAACATGTGTTTTCCCCAAAGGGGGTACAATAGCCAAAAAGTCATAAATGTCTAAGGGGAAAGGGGGCTACTACGAGATCCTCTCCATCACCCTCTTCATCACCCTCCTCATCTCCATCCTCGTCGTCATCCTCGGCCTCCTGCGGCTCATCGTCAGGATCGTCCGAAGGTGCCTCGTAGGCTATGGTCTCCGTGCGATAGTAGTCGTCGAGCTCGGTGATAACAGTGGAGTCAAGCTCATAGTCCGTGGCCGTCTCAGCTCCGTCCTCATCCTCATCCTCATCCTCATCATCATCATCAATCTCAATGGGTCTGTAAAGAGGCACATTTGCAGTCTTTGTCAGGCGTCGGTCCTCTAGTGCTCCCGCTGGTGCCCACGTCATCAGAGCGGCTCTTCTTCCTTCTCGGTTGGCCGGGTGGAGAGATATCAATCGAACCACTGTGACCGGCACTGATTCTTCCGAAACTCATGCCTTTACGGAGCTTGCCAATCATGCCCGCGGCGCCGGTATATGCCCTGGTCAAATGTGCGTAAGCTTTGGCGGGAACTGTTACAAGCGAGACATAAAAAGCGTCGGAATGCGGTTCTTGATAACAAAAAGAGATGCAAGCAATCCAAGAGGCGTAAGGAACGGTACTTACGGATCTAGAACCTCGCGGGAGCACCCGGATGAGGATGAGTGCGGGACATATCAATGTGAGCTCGCCTCATGCGACCGCCACCACGATAATCAATGAAAGTCGGGGGCAAGGAGGTCTAGCTACGTAGCCGGTCGAAGGCCACTGCGCTATGAGCACCATAACCAACCACAGTGCTGTGGAGACTGAAGATGCATGGCCACGTACATAGTATAGTCCCCCTCTCGTGTGTAAAGATGTGCCGCCATGCCTACGATCAAGCATCTACATTCGCCAACCGGCGAGGCAACCACATCCTAGCCGGAGGATCATCGGGGATCCGAGCATGCCTATTCGGCCCATGCTGTCTATACACCCTCTCTCCTAGATATAAGGCGTCTCGGACAAGCCCACTAGCGGCTTGCGACACTCTGCGAAGTGCGCGGCATGATCCAAATCCAGGTCATCATAACGACCAGGTCCGGGGAACAAGCTCGTCCACGTGGAACCCCTCTCGGGCATGTCAACGTATCATGATAAGAAGCGGTAATCCTGCACCTCGAACCCTCCGGCGTCACAGTGCATTTCTGGCATTCTTTGTCCACCGACGAAGAGCGGGAAAAAGTGGTGGCAGGAAACTCATCCTTGATGCCACTCATAACAGCCAAAATACTCGTATGCCCAAGCACGAAAAGGAGAAGAAGAAGTCAAAACAGGGAAAACAAGGGATATAATGAAATGCGCTAAGGAAAAGAGATCAAGGTGAGAGAATACCTCGAAAGCCGGATGAAAGCGGTGAAGTACTTCGCCTTCCCTCGGCCGACGTCATCTAGGGCCAAATACATCTCGGCTAAGCTTTGCCTCCCCCGGACAGATTCAGACGGTATCCCAGGCTCTCAAAAGCTCCAGCAGTGAAATCAAGGCAGTAGATGCGCTGTTGATGAACAGCATGTCAGAAAAGCCCACCCATACAAAAGCTCTCGCTAATCTCTCGGCTCTCAGCCAGCTCTCAACGGGATCATCTACCACGGTGTAGTCCCTGCTCGCCCCTCAATCGGGCCATGTAGCACCCCCAACTCATATCCATTCCCCTTCTTGATCCGGGAACGAAACCAAGTAAGCCCATAAAATCATCATCGGCAATAGTGGGGCTCAACTCCTGTACAGGCTCCTCTATGTAGAGCGGCTCATCCGTAAAAGCGATCTGTGATGACCGCAAAGTCAGTGGAGTGAGCGTCGTCTCACCCCAAGAGAAGTGAAATGAGTGAGTGGTCTCCCACGAGAACTCTCTGAATGCCCTCGCTAGATCCACACTCCTCCGAGTGCCCCAGATGGCCTTCGCCATCTCAAAAAATTGCCCTAGCCCGGCGGCGTAAATCGAGGCCCTTAGGCGAGTCCACTGCTCCTGGCTGCCGGCAAGCTATCCCATAGCACGCCAATCACCTCGGGGAGCCACGGGTGCGCAATCCCTGCAAGAAAACATGGCACAAATATTAATATTTCGTGCTATTTCTTGAAATCATCTCAAGCAAAAGTAGGACAAAATGGATCAATGTATGGCATGCATTTACGCATTACATTTCCTAGATTCATTCATGTTCACAGCCAATCCATATGAAGTTCAAATGCGATACGAAGAAAAACTCGGTTCAAATCAATTTCGCACAAATTGAAAATTTTTCAAGAAACCCTAGGTTTCTTACCTCTTCCTTCTTCGTGACATCAAGTATGCTCATCGAGTTTGTGGGTAAAAATCTCCCCTTGGTGCTTCCGGAAGAAACGGCCGTTGATTCCTTTGCACCCCCTTTCTCCGAGCGGCTAAATTGGCGTGTTGAGAACCCCTCTTGGTCGGATAGAGCCTAGGAGGCATTCTTCAATTGAATCGGACTAAGAAGTGTTGGATTTCTCTCGATTTCCTTCGAATCCCCCTCTCGATGTTCGCCCTCTCTCTTCTCGCTGTCGCCTCCCTCTCAATTTCAAGCCTAATTAAATTTCAAATGGCGACCGTGCGTATTTTTAATAAATCGTCCACGGGGCCTATTATGTCGTGCGACATAATAAGCCTCTGTGGCTTGTTTTTACAATTTTGCCCCTAAAGGCTCCATTTTACAATTTTGTCCCCCGTAGGCCTCTTTTACCCTTTATGCCCCTGGCATTTCTAATTACTTTCAATCTGGTTTTCCCTCAGTGCCCCGTGGCCTATTTTACAAATTTACCTCGTGATTCGGTTTATTTGCCCTTGGCATTTTTCAATTTTATTTTTCAAATAATCAGGGTACATCCCAGTTTTCTTTACAAAAAATTATTCGGGTGCGTCCCACTTTTCTTTACAAAAACTATTGATTCCTTCCAACTTCTCTACAAAATCCAACCTTTTTCGCAATCTCCGTTATTCCGTTATAACGGGATAACGCTAGGTGACAACCTCCGAATGGTCAGAACTCTAAACTTGTGCTACCACTATCCGCGAATAGTGACGAATGCCCAAGTCATTTCAAATTGTGCTATCACTATCCGCGAATAGTGACGCATGCCCAAATCATTTCAACTTGTGCTACCACTATCCGCGAATAGTGACGAATGCCCAAGTCATTTCAACTTGTGCTACCACTATCCGCGAATAGTGACGAATGCCCAAGTCATTTCAAATTGTGCTATCACTATCCGCGAATAGTGACGCATGCCCAAATCATTTCAACTTGTGCTACCACTATCCGCGAATAGTGACGAATGCCCAAGTCATTTCAAATTGTGCTATCACTATCCGCGAATAGTGACGCATGCCTAAATCATTTCAACTTGTGCTACCACTATCCGCGAATAGTGACGAATGCCCAAGTCATTTCAACTTGTGCTACCACTATCCGCGAATAGTGACGAATGCCCAAGTCATTTCAAATTGTGCTATCACTATCCGCGAATAGTGACGCATGCCTAAGTCATTCCAACTTGTGCTACCACTATCCGCGAATAGTGACGTACGCTCAAGTTTCCCAACTTAAGTTACCTCTATCTCCGTCATAAAGAGATAGCGCCATAAGCTCTAGCTTCTTTAGGTGACGACCTCCGAATTGTCAAAATCCCAAGGATCCTAGACATCGTTCCTAACTATCTAGTGATGCTTGAACTACGGCTGGATTGATTCCTCCGGGATACGTAGGTAGCCTTTCATGAAAGGTCCGGCCACTCGACCACCTTGGTCACCCAATCCATCTCGACATTCGCCAGATTGGATCCTTTTCTATCGACAACCCCACTCGCCCTGCAAGTGACGTTGCCGAGGGGCTTGTAAGTACCCAAATCCGGCTCATGCCTTTGGTTAATTTTCCCGGCAATTTCGGTAATTTTTCCGGTAATTCCCGTATTTTCCTAAAGTTCCGAACAATTCCGGAACTGCTCCAAGCCTTTTTAAGGGCTGAAGGGAATGCTTGGTGATTAAGAAACACGTTTTTCTTAAATCCCAAAACCCGTCTAGAAGGCTGCCACCTTGCACGTTTCTAGAAGAAGCAGATACGGCTACTTATGTCGTGCGACATAATCGCCAGAGAAACCTTCTAGAAACCTCGCCACCTTGCATGTTTCTAGAAGAATCCAGAAGTGGCTACTTATGTCGTGCGACATAACCAGCCAGAGAGAGTTCTAGAACCATGCCACCTTGCATGTTTCTAGAAGGAAAGAAGTTATGGCTTGTTATGTCGTGCGACATAACAAGCCCATGCAGTACTCTCTATAAATAGAGGCATTCACCTCTCATTTTAAACACACCTCTTCCACCCCTCAGCCCCCTCTATAGGGAATACGCTCCGAAGCCTCCTCTCTCCTCACATACCCCTCAAATCAACCTAATCCTCCCAAATCCATCCCACACACACTTCCCACACACACACTTCCCACATACATCAAGAAATCAAGGAGTTCTCAAGGATCCAAGGCCTCGAACTCAGCCTCCGGAGGAGGACGCTAGAAAGGCTCCTATATCTAACTTGATATAGGAGTTGTGGACCTTCAAGGGTAACGAGTTTCTACCCCTTTTCCACTCTCTATTTTCCTTTGAATATAAAATCTATGTGTTACATGCATTGATAATATAGTATTCTGATTAAAGTTGCATGCTTTAGCTTCATATTACCCAGATCCACATTTTATTTCATTACATTTCATATAAAATCTTCGTTTTGACTTGGTTTTTGCATGAACACTCAAGATGAGTGTGGATCCCTCATATCCACACCCTCTTGAAGTGTTCATTATTGTTAAACATGCTCCACCGAGATTTGTTTGTGAAGTAACTTGACCATTTTGGTGCCTTGTTACCTCTGCAAATCTCGGTTGTAAAGCCTCTGCAAAATGGCTAGTTATGTCACGTGACATAGGCAGCCTATGTCACGCGACATAAGTAGCCGGTTGCGAAGCTTCACGATTTCAAGCCGTAATCTGATGTTAAACCCCTTTAAGCTATAACCCGATGTCTATCTCGCAATTTAGATAGTATCTATGTACATACTATGTCATCTTTTCATTAAAATATCATTCTCATACATAAAGGTGCATCCTTTACACCTAAATCCCATTTTTCATGCATTAAAATCATTCCTTTTCCATTTTAAATCCCTTTTCACATTAAAGATGCACTCTTTGCACAAAGATCATTTCTTTACATAAAAAACATCTATTTGCAATCAAATGCATCATTTTCAAACCAAAAATGCCATCTTTTTGCTAAAATATCATTTTTACATGCATTCCCCCTTTTCCCCAACCTTGGAATGGACCGGTGTAAAAGTTCTCATCTTTGCATCATTCCTTCCATTAAAGGTTCCATATCTCTTTAGAAAGGGACACCTTGAACCCTATATCTCCGATTATCGCTTAAGAAAGAGTATGAAGCCTCTATACGAGCTCGACCGTCTTAAAGCGTAGGATTGATGGGCTAAGGACATTCCTTCCTAAAGAACCTCATCTTTGACCAAAAGAGAGTCATTCTCTCGATCACGCAAGTCCCGAGGGTCCCGAGGTTAAAATGCGATGATCACAAGTCACAAGATGAGGACGGGATCATAATCCCAAATACATAAATTCCAAGGAATCCCGAGCGACAACCAACAAATGGTTTGTACGTCCGGAAGATAACTTGGGACATTCCCCCCCCCCCTTATTTTCAAACACATGCACACAAAGAAAGCACGCAAGCAAACATGATTAATGAAATCTAGGGAGACTTGCTCCGGCAAGGCACTTTGGGTGAACGCCAAACGTTCTTCCCAAGGGGTAACTTAACCTCCGAACCCATAAAAACCTTTTTTTCAAAGTTTTGAGGTAATCAAAATGGCGTGGCGACTCCGTTTTTCAAATAACTCGGATGTCTTCAAACTCGCGTGAATTCCAATAAACAAAAATTTTGGGGCACACATTCACACATGGCACTAGCAGTGATCACTCCAACAGTCTTATTCTGTGAGCTTGAAGGTTTTATGTCCTTGTATTGTTTTTTCAATATTTCAAGGTAACCATTCATTACCTGTCAAAATAGACATTTTGGTAGTTAAATTATAAGATATTCAAACAACAGATAAAATTGTTTATCTGTTGTTAAATAAATGTGTAGTATTAAATCAGTCAATGAGGTCAACAAATTTGAAACTTATTTCCCAGTTAATAAAAACATCAACAACTGTGAACTTTTCTATACGGTTGTTATAAAAGAAAGACATAAAAATTGAGAAATCTACAACACAGTTATAAAGTAAACCAACTTTAATCATGAACAACTGTAAAAACCTATAAACATTAATGTGAAATAGAATTCTCAGTCTATAACATAAACCTACACAGTTATAACATAAACCAATTCTATTTTATAGTTATTTAAATAACTGTGAAATAGAATTCACAGTTATTTCACAAACAATGCATTTATCAATTGTTAAATCAATTCAAGAGTAAATATATCGTGCATCAGTACACCTGTCATGGGCAACCTTCCGCAATTCTTCAACACTTATATGTATATTTTCATGTACCCATGCATCCCCACTGCAAGAATATTGTAACGACCCTAACCCTAGGCACTATTTTAGTATCATATTATATGCTTTTTATATTATTGTTGACTTTATGTGCTCATTTTATGTCTTTGATTTCTTATGTTAAGATGAGATGGTTGGAAAATAAATTTAAAACATTAGGATTGCAAGGGAAATAAAATAAAGCATCTTGGGGGAATTATAATAATAGAAAATAGATAAAATATGAAATGAGGTTAAGGTGTGTGGGGTAAAGAATTGGAGTAGGGGGTTTAGTTTTACTACTTTAGAACTTGGGATAACTTAATTGTAATTGGGTGAAAGATGGAATTAATTGGATTGTAAGTACCCAAATCTGGCTCATGCCTTCCGGTTAAATTTCTCGGCAATTTCGGTAAGTTTCCCGGTAATTCCCCGAACCTTCCTAGTGTTTTGGAAATATTTCGGAACAGTTTCAAATTGAATAAAGGCTGAAAGGGAGCCTTCCCAATTAAGAAACACGTTTTTCTTAATTGGGAGGAAGCTTCTAGATATTGCCACCTTGCATGGTTCTAGAAATGCTGAGTCACAAGGGATAATGCCGCACGGCTGCATTAGCTCGCGGTCCCTAGCCGCACGGCTTCATTGGCGATTTCCAGACTGCCTATAAATAGATCCCTCCTCTACCCATTTTAAAAATAAACAAAATCACCCACAAATACTCATAATACGTGAAGAAACCTCCCAAGAGCAGCTGGAAGTTCAAGAAGGTGAAGAAGAAGCTCAAGAAGTCATCTCCCTCCTCCTTGAAGGCCCAAGATCAATCCTCTCCTCCTAGCTTCATCCAAAGAAGAAAAGGAAGCCATTGGTAACCTCGCACGCCCTAACCTTGCATCTTAATTGCTCTATAATTGCTCATTGCATTGCTTTTATCTTGCTTGGGACTTGGTAGATTAAAGATCATATCTTTATAATCCCCCTTCCCCTTTACATGCATTAGGCACCATTTGCCATTAAAAATGTAGTCTTTATCCATAAAGGTGCATCCTTTGCACCTAAAACCCCTATTTTCAAATAAAAATGTCATCTTTATGCATCCTTTGCATATAAAAATTAAATCTTTTCAATAAAAATGCATCATTTGCATTCAAAATCCCTTTTTCAAGCATCATTTGCTTTAAAGATCATGTCTTTACCATAAACTAGCATCCTATGCTTTTCAAAATGCAATCTTTATGCATCCTTTGCATATTGAATTCCAAAAATGCATCATTTGCATAAAAATTGTGTCTTTATGCATCATTTGCAATAAAGAACATTTCTTTAAATCAAAATGCATCCTTTGCAACCCAAAAATGTCATTTTTTCATTAAAAATGTCATTTTTACATGCATTCCCCCATTCCCCCATTAATAACCTCGGAACGGACCGGTGTAAATGATCCTATCTTTACATCGTTCCTTCCATAAAGGTTTCATAATCTCTTTAGAAAGGGACACCTTTGAACCCTATATCTCCGATTATCACTTAAGATGAGTATGAAGCATCCATACGAGCTCGACCGTCTTAAAGTGTAGGATTGATGGGCTAAGGACCCTCCTTTTCTAAAGAACCTCATCTTTGACTATAAAGAGAGTCATTCTCTCGATCACGCAAGTCCCAAGGTCCAAAAATGCGATGATCACAAGTCTAAGATGAGGACGGGATCATAATCCCGAATACATAAAATCCAAGAAATCCCGAGCGACAACCAATAAATGGTTTGTACGTCCGGAAGACGACTTGGGACATTCCCTCCCCCTTATTTTCAAACACATGCACACAAGAAAGCACGCAAACAAGCACGATTAATGGGATCTTGGGAGACTTGCTTCGGCAAGGCACCTTGGGTGAACGACGATTCGTTCTTCCCAAGGGGTAACTAACCTCCGAACCCATAAAAATCCTTTTTTTTCAAAGTTTTGAGAAAATCAAAATGGCGTGGCGACTCCGTTTTTCAAATTAAATCGGATGTCTTCAAACTCGCGTGAATCCAACAAACAAAAATTTGGGCACACATTCACATGGATGCATAGGGAGGCCATACTCCTACCCCTTTTTCCCTCACCCTCTTCATTGACCTCCCCACTCTTCCCTCATCTTCTTCATTCTTCTCCATTTTCTCCATGGAAGCTTACTCTTGAATCTCTCCTTCCAAATTCCTTGTAAATTCAATCCTCCTCCATTTTTCAATCCGGGTGTACTTCCGTGTTCGGGGCAACGAAGGGAACACATCAAGCTAAGAAAATCCTTGATCCATCTCATATTTCTAAGGTGAGTTATTATGACCTTCCCTTCTATTTAATGTTCATGAACTATTTGGTGTTGTTATTGTTATTATAATGGTTACTTGATGCTTTGGAAGCCTTCTTGGAGTTGAGAAATTGGTTAATGACATAGAATGAAGTTGTTGTTTAAGGAAGTTGATCAAGAGTGTAAGAAAATGGGTTGAGTTAGATTAAGAAGGTTAAACTTGAAATGTGGTAGTGAAATGGGTGGAGAATCAAGTGGTAAATGATCTAGGTTTATATTATTTTGGGTTTACATGGTTTTGTATGAGAGGTATGAAGTTAGTAAGCCCTTCTAGGTTCACAAAATTGAGTAAGCTTGGATTTGGATGTTGGTTTAGCTGCAAACAGAGAAAATCCCTCTTGGGCGGTCGCCCATGGGGCCTTGAGCGGCCGCCCATCACCTCAGCCATTGGCCTTCAGCTTCTTCTTAGCTTGGGCGGTCGCCCAAGTGTGCTTGAGCGGTCGCCCATGTACCTCCTGCGCGGTCGGCCATCACCACAGAAGCTTACACCCCCTTTTGAACCTTACTTGGGCGGTCGCCCATGTTGTCTTGGGCGGTCGCCCATGTCACCAGATTCTCCCCAGTTTTCTTTCTTGCTGATTTTCACCAACAACCTCGTGGCATGATTCCTAACCATTATAAATTAGTAGAACCTAATCCACCCCGGATATGAATTAATCTTGTTTGACCTAGGTTAAAGTAGAATACTTTAGCTATGCAAAGACATCTCATTTGGTTAAATTAGAATTGTGGAAATACTTTAAATAGTGCTCGGAAAACGCTTGGTAGCCTTGTCTGCTCACTTAAGCAATGTGACCCAACTTGGTAAAGTTAGCTTGGATCTTTAGAGAGACCATGTATTATTGAATATTGTCTAAGTATGGTTAGTTACTGATACTTTGTTACCTTACTTGAGTACATATTCATGGATTGTGCTATGCTTAGTGTATTAAATAAATGTTGCACTATGATATTGGTTGAACATGAGTATATTTTACCATGTGACTAGATTGCTTATCCCTTTTGTGGATTATATTTCAAGTAACTATTATGTGCTTGATAATGTGTTAATCAGCTGATGTTGGGGGTATAACATAATACGATCAATTATGGAAGTGTGACCTAATGTGATCGGATTATGTTATATTTGTGACCGTCCCCTCCTGTGGCCACAGGTCGGGGTTATAGCATCTGTATTGAGCCAAAAGCCTTACAGAGTTGCTACTATCTTATATGGTTCCCTGAAAAACGGGTCTTATAAGAAGTGAATAATGCTTAAGCAGTTCACTAAATATTGGGATTTTATCTCCAATGTTGTACGACTATTGTTCAGACGGGAAAAGGTAAATCGAGGTAATGTAAAGTGTTTACAGCTTTTCCAATGTGTTATATGCAACTTGTTATGTGTTGCATCTTATTTGGCATATTGCTGCATTCATAATAGCTTGCTGAGATTTATTCTCACCCCTCTCCCTTTAATGTTTTTAGATCCCGAGACAGGCGGACCGGCCAAGTAAGGGCGGAGAGGAGTTTGGAAGTGATATTTTGGAGATTGTCGGGGTATGTATAGGTTGGCGTAGAAAGTGTATTTTGGTATAATTCATTTATGGAGTTGTGTATATAAGACTTAGTTCTACGTTATAATCAAAATCTTTTGTAACTAAAACAGGTGGATACTTTCAAAGTTGTTCAACTCTTCCTCCAATGTGGAGAAGAGCGGAGTTATTTTGAAATGGTTATGTTAATTGAGTTTATGTTTGAAAGTTAAATCAAAGTTTTAAAAGTTTAGGTAATTTGAGTTAGTTTGGGGACACTCCAGCTCGGGACACGTGTAGGTTTCGGGTCGGGGTCCTCACAAATATAAATAAAACTTAACTGTTGTGATAAATAATCATGTAAAAATGTTAAAATTTGTTTTCGGTACTTACTCATTTGTTTGAACCTTCAATAACTTGTGATACTCATCAATTTCTTTCTGTGCCACCATTCTTGTTGTTTTACTGAAACTTTTCTTGAATTTGAGCTGCGGGACACGTTTGGGTTTTATATTTTCTCCTGGCAAATCATCTCCGATCTGAATGTTTGAGGCTTGATCTTTATTGTTCTCATCATTCTTCTTCTGCCTTTTTGGAAAAGAAACAAAGTCATCATCGACCTTTGACTTACTTTTTTTCCCTTAAGCCTCCTAACTATTGATCCGGTTACTCCAATAGTCTTTCTCTTTTCAGCCCTATCCTTAGCCTCCTCAGTCTCCTTTTTAAAATGTGCTTCATTAAGTTCAGCTTGCAATATGCCAATTCTTTCCAAAAGTTCTTTGGTCAATTCATCATTTTCATTCAATTTTCCCATTTGGTCTTCACTATCTAAAATTAAATTAGCAGCTTCTTCTTCCAATTTTGCTACTTGGGTTGTATGCATGTCATGTAATTCCTTAAGCTCTTTTTGGTGAGCTATCTCTCTATTATTCTTTTCTTTTTCTAACTCTTTGATCCTTGCAGTAGCAACATTGAGTTGTTTTCCCAATTCTTTCACTTTCTCATTCAATGAACTTGATGTCTTTTGATGACATTCAAACGCTGAGTTCTGCAACTCTTCAAATTGTTGAGCCAACTGGTTGTTTTTCCCTCTAAGCTCATCAATCAGTTTAATGTGCTCCCTGTTTTCTTTTACAAGTTGTTCCTTTTCATTTTCCAGCCTCTCCTTTTCTTTTAAAATCTCTTCTTTTTCCTCTTCCAATCTATTCTTCTCCTTCACAGTTACCTCTCTTTTCCTTTTCAACTTTTCCTTCTCCTTTTGCAACTCTTCTTTTTCGAATTTCAACCTTTCAATTCGTATTGATATATTCATGCTTTTCAACGCAGATGTCACCATATCATCAAACTCTTCTTCCATCAACAATATTGGAGTTTTTGGTATAGATTTGTGAACTGGAGTATTTGGCACAGACCTATTAGCCGTGCTATTTTGATATTGAGCCAAATTAATAGATAAGGTTCTTTCACAATATGCAGAACCCATCTCCTTCATTTCCTCTTGTTTTGCATTCTTTTCATTTTTGATGCAGTATAATGGGATAAATATGAGTTTTATTTTAATTAATTGTTATTTTATTAGTATTTTCGGAATTAAATGTAGTAGGATAATTATAAGAGGTTTTAGAGTAGATTTAGCATTGATTTAGTAGTTTTAGACTTCTATTAGGTTACCTTATAGGTTAGGCTTTATTTTAGGATGATATTTCTTGTTTTCTAAGTTTTATGAGTGCTATAAAATAGCCTCAAAGTTGTAATCCGAAAATCAGTTGAATGATTAATAAAAATTGAGTGTTTTCTTGTTCCAACTTGTAGTCTTGATTAATTTCGACTGCTGTTGAAGGATTGATTCGCGTATTGATTAATTTCTACCCGTAATCAATCTTTATTTCCTAAAAGTGATTAAATTCCTTTTGGATGCCGACTCTCCGTATCGATTAAATTCTACGAGTGTTGAAGATCGATTACTAGTATTGATTAAATTCTACTAGTATTGATATCTATCCAAGTCTTCCGCTACATCAGTTGGTATCAAAGCCAAAACCAGGGATTCTCGTTTCGGTTGAGGTATCCGTTATTTTCGGAATTAAATGTAGTAGGATAATTATAAGAGGTTTTAGAGTAGATTTAGCATTGATTTAGTAGTTTTAGACTTCTATTAGGTTACCTTATAGGTTAGGCTTTATTTTAGGATGATATTTCTTGTTTTCTAAGTTTTATGAGTGCTATAAAATAGCCTCAAAGTTGTAATCCGAAAATCAGTTGAATGATTAATAAAAATTGAGTGTTTTCTTGTTCCAACTTGTAGTCTTGATTAATTTCGACTGCTGTTGAAGGATTGATTCGCGTATTGATTAATTTCTACCCGTAATCAATCTTTATTTCCTAAAAGTGATTAAATTCCTTTTGGATGCCGACTCTCCGTATCGATTAAATTCTACGAGTGTTGAAGATCGATTACTAGTATTGATTAAATTCTACTAGTATTGATATCTATCCAAGTCTTCCGCTACATCAATTTTCTTCTTCATCTGCATTCCCCAAAAGGTCCACATCATTTGGGAAATCGTCAATGTTTCTTCTTAAACCAAACATTATTTCTTCCTCGGTGGACAAAACTAATGCTTCAACTTTAACCTATAAAGAAAGGTGAATAACTCAAAGCAGAAAAAATAGTTTGTCAGCCTATAACATTAACAACTGTAAAATGTATTTCTCAACTGAATAATTTTAACACTTGAGTAATTTATTTCTCAATTGTTAAGTTGAAACAATTGAGATGTCAACCAAGGATCCGATTTAAATTACTGAGAAATGGAATTCTCACTTCTCAGTTATCAACATTAGAGACATATATTTAACTGTGAAATAGAATTCTCATTCTCTTTTCTCCAGATTTGACCCCAAATATCATAGAAACATCATTGGCAGTCAAATCAACATGAGTACGCCCAAGCTTGAAGTTATCTGTTTGAGGGTCATAACACCTAATAATGTATAGGGTTGTCATATCAGACTTCCTAATTGTGATGTCTGTGTTGTTTTTCAGAGCATTAAACATGTTAAAAATGGAGAATGTTTCAATTTTTCAATATGATATTCTTTTAACTGCAACTTGGTTAGCAGTTTTAGGGTTGCTTCTATGTTTGAACGGAATGAGAAGGTTTTCGCCCTCTTCGCTGATTTTCTCTGTTCTTTACTTGTGGAACCCTTTAGTGCCATTCTTTTCTTAGTCATCTATAATCACACAAAAAACAATTGAATGTTTAAAACACGGAGTGGGAGTTACAACCATTACACGTTTATACAAATAACTGAGAAATAGAATTCTCAGTTACTGGTCAATAACTCAATGCAAATACTGAGCAAACATTAAACACAAAAATAACTGTGAAATAGAATTCTCATTTTATAGGTTTAAACAGACAGTTGATGAATGAACAAAGAGTGAGAGTTACAATGTCAAATGTATGAATCAAAACATCTTTCACACACAATTAAATCAAAATCTCACAAGTTCACACCTATACACGTAGGACCATCACCGGTGTATGTCATCACTGGTAAGTGAACAAGGTGAGAGTTTGTATGTACTCGTGTGTGAGAGGTAAAAAGACCACAAAATGCCAATGTAAAAACACAAACAACTGTGAAATTAGCCCTACAGTTGTTTTAAAAGAATTATATAAATAACTGAGAAATCTACAACACAGTTATAACATAAACAACTCTAATCATGAACAACTGTGAAACCTATAAAACAATAGTGTGAAATAGAATTCACAGTTATTTACACCAAAACAACTGTGAAATACACATAATAGTTCAAAAATTTATCAATTGTTCAAGCAAAATAACTGTGAAATTCACATCACAATTATTCACAAACTATAATAAATAACTGATAAACCATACATACTAACTTAAAAAGAAATTTATCAGTTGTTTACGTAAATTACCTAGAAAAACTGATAAATAGACTTCTCAGTTTATAAATGTCAAAATCACTATAAATAAATGAGAAACATACTACTCATTCTAAAATCAATACATAGTTATTAGGCTCATATTGTAGGGTTTCGAGGGTCCATGCGCAGCGGAATAAGCAATAACTCGAAAAACCCCAAGCCCTAGAATCCGTTCTAGATGAATAATTAAGAGAGATGAAATAGAATTACCAAACTTGAATGCTTTTGTCTTTGATAAACTTGACCCAACTCCAGATTGAATGATCTTGTTAATCCTTGATGAACGAACGGGAATCACGAACCAAAGATCTTGATGAACGAAGATCCTCTATGTTTATCCACGCGCGGAACGAACCCTAGAACTCTTCTAGGAGGATTGCTAGATCCAATTGATTGAAACACCTTTCAATCAATGAAGAACAATGGATTTGGTGGTGTTTGATTCTCAATTCTCAATTGAAATCTCCCACTCTAAGTGTTTCTCTCAAGCCAAAACGTTCTAATGACGGCTAGGGCAACCAGGGGCAACTATTTATACGTTACAAATAAAAGCCCTTTGCGAAAACCCTAAAATCAGGCCATTTACGTATCAGTCCAGGCCCGACGGGACGACTCGTCCCCCAGGGCACGAGTCGTCCCCTCTGCAGCTCCCAGCGATCTGGCGTTCTGCAAGAGGCACGACTTGGCTTAGCTCACGGGACGAGTCGTCCCTTTGGGCACGACTCGTGCCCCAGAGCACGAGTCGTCCCTCGGGACACTCCCCTGAACACAGCGTCCCTTCATAAGGCACGACTTGGTTCAGCCTTGGGGACGAGTCGTCCCCTGAGCCCAGAAAACCCATTTTCTTCATTTTTTTGACAATTCGTTCGATGCGTGTGACCCCATAGGACCATACTATGTTGGCAATGAGTCCGATCACATCGATCCTCATAAGACATGAGCGGACTCTAGCAAGCCATCATGCCTACCCAAATAGTATGATATCAAGTTCGATTTTCCTACATAGAACATATCACAATCCCATTGTCACATGATGTTATATTGAACATGAGTCATGGTCCACGTCAACTCATATTGTTCAATGCTTTCTCGTTACCAAGTAAATTGATTAATCGAATGACATTAATCACATTAATTCATTCGGGCATGGCCATGCACTACATCAATCTTACTTACGAGTGGCCAAGCAAACATCTCTCTTTACGAGGGACAATTTCCATCTTGACTTATCATTCTTCCCAACAAGAATCATACCATGCCAATGATAGCCCTTATTGTCATCCGGTTAAAGATAACGTTAAACTATATCAAACATGATATTCATCAAAGCGGAAGACGATGATAATCTCAGGTCAAAGGATATCAATGATATGACTATATGAGATTTAATTATGACATATGACCACGACATAAATCTCATAATGGGTCAAGTCCAGTACCTTGTTCTCTAACAAGTACCCATGAATCTAATGTGCATCTCCATGCATATAATCATCATATGATTATCCATTAGACTTCATACTAGTGCTTCATAAGTACTAGGGACACGATTATTATAACTAAACATGCAAACACATATAATAATCAAAGAAGCAATCTCATATATAAATGAACAATGACATTACATAAAGGTCTATCTCTATAGGCCTAGGGCACTAACACCTACTGAGACTCCCACTTGCACTAGGCCCAATCATTCATGTATCTTATACCCATGGACCTAACATGACCATCATGTTTAGCTTGTGGTAAAGGCTTGGTGAAAGGGTCCGAAATGTTGTCATCCGTTGGTACCTTGCATATCTTGACGTCCTCCCTTTCACAGATTTCTCGAATGAGGTGGAAGCGTCTCAAAATGTGTTTGGATCGCTGATGTGACCTTGGTTCTTTTACTTGGGCAATAGCACCATTGTTGTCACGAAACGGCTCTATCGGGTTAGTGATACTTGGAACGACTTCTAAGTCACTAACGAATTTCTTGATCCAAACCGCCTCCTTAGCCGCATCCGATCTTTGCTATGTACTCGGCTTCATTGTAGAATCGGCAACGGTGCTCTGCTTGGAACTCTTCCAACAAACGGCACCTCCATTTAGCATAAACACAAAACCGGCTGCGATCTATAGTCATCTTTGTCGGTTTGGAAGCTTGCATCTGTGTAACCCTTTACAACGGATCATCTTCCATTCCTCCAAATACCAAGAATACATCCTTAGTCCTTCTTAAGTACTTAAGGATATTCTTGGACAGCTATCAATGGTTCTCACCAGGATCGAGGTGGTATCTACTCGTTGCGCTTAGAGCGTACGAGACATCGGGTCTAGTACATAACATGACATACATGATAGACCCAATTGCCGAAGCATATGGTATATCACTCATCCTCTTTCGCTCATCATTTGTCTTAGGACAATGAGTCTTGCTAAGAGTAATGCCATGTCCCATTGGCAAGTATCCTCTCTTAGAATTTTCCATCTTGAATCTTCTAAGGACCTTGTCAATATATGTACTCTGACTCAAACCAATCATCCTTCTTGATCTATCTCTATAGATCTTGATACCAAGGATATAAGCCGCCTCACCCATATCTTTCATTGAAAAACATTTTCCTAACCAGGACTTTACAGTCTCAAGTGCAGAAACATTGTTTCCAATGAGCAAGATGTCATCGACATACAACACCAGAAATAGCACTATGCTTCCACTTATCTTCTTGTATACACAAGGTTCATCTTCGTTTTTGATGAAGCCAAACTCTTTGGCGATTCATCAAAACGTAGATTCCAGACTTTCAGGAAGCTTGTTTCAATCCATAAATGGATCTCTGCAACTTACACACTTTGTTAGAATCCTTTGGATCGACAAACCCTTCAGGCTGTATCATGTATACATCCTCAAGTAGGTTTCCGTTAAGAAACGCTGTTTTGACGTCCATTTGCCATATCTCATAGTCGTAATATGCGGCTATGGCAATTAGGATTCTAATAGACTTAAGCATTGCTACGGGCGAAAAGGTTTCATCATAGTCAACGCCATGAATCTGCCTATACCCCTTAGCAACTAGCCTAGCCTTATAAGTATGTACCTCCCCATCCATGTCGGTTTTCTTTTTGAAAACCCACTTGCACCCTATGGTTTTTACACCTTCGGGTGGATCAATCAAGTTCCAAACTTGATTATCGTACATGGATTTGATTTCGGATTCCATGGCTCCTAGCCACTTGTCCGAATCAGGAGTGGACATCGCCTCTTGATAGGAAGTAGGTTCATCATTCTCAATGATTTCTACTTCATTACTTTCCGTCATGAGAAATCCATATCTCTCAGGTTCGGATCGTATCCTATCCGATCTGCGAAGAACTTGTGTATCTTGAACCGGTTCCACAACAGCTTGTGAACTTGGTTTCGTCTCTACTATTGGTTCCTTGTCATTTTCGGGTTCTTGAAATTCTTCAAGATCAATTTTACTCCCACTAGTTTCTTTAGAGAGAAACTCTTTCTCTAGAAAGACACCATTTCGAGCAACAAACACTTTGTTCTCGGATTGGTTGTAAAATAGATATCCTTTCGTTTCCTTGGGATAGCCGACGAAAATACATTTATCGGATCTAGGTGCAAGTTTATGTTCGAAACCAATTTCTTTACATAAACCTCACATCCCCAAATCTTCATGAAAGATAAGCTAGGCTTTCTTCCATACCACATCTCATGTGGGGTTTTAGGAGCCGATTTAGTAGGGACCTTGTTAAGTGTGAAAGCGAGTTTGTTTCCGGTGTGTCCCCAAAAGGAAATAGGAAGGTTCACTTGACTCATCATCGATCGAACCATATCTAATAGAGTTCGATTTCTCCTCTCGGATACACCATTCCATTGTGGTGTTCGGGTGGAGTAAGTTACGAAACAATTCCACAACTTTTCAGATGATCGTCAAATTCTTGGCTCAAATATTCACCACCTCGATCGGATCGAAGTGTTTTAATAGTTTTGCCAAGTTGATTTTGTACTTCACTTTGAAATATTCTAAATATCTCAAAAGCTTCACTTTTGTACTTCATCGATAGACGTAGCCATATCTTGATAAGTCATCGATGAACGTTATGAAATACCGAAATCCTCCCCTAGCAATGCTATTCATTGGTCCACATACATCGCATGTACAAGAGCCAACAAATCACTAGCCCTTTCACTACTCTTAGTAAAAGGTGCTTTAGTCATCTTGCCCAATAAACAAGACTCGCAAACATCATATGATTCATAATCACATGAGTCTAAATATCCATCTTTATGGAGTTTAGAGATGCGTTTCTCGTTTATGTGCCCAAGACGGCAATGCCATTTATATGTGTCATTCACATTATTTGGTTTGGATTTCTTACTAACATGATAGACATTATCAACATTATTCTCAATATCCAAGACATAAAGGCCATTAAAAGAATGAGCAACACAATAAAGCATGTCATTCAAATAAATCGAAAATCTCTTATTCGCAATAAGAAAATTGTAACCCTCATTGTCTAAACATGAAATAGAAATAATGTTTCGCTCAAATCAGGAACATAATAGGTTATTTAAAACTAAAATTAATCCGCTTGGTAAAGTGACTTCGTAAGTCCCTACGGCCAATGCAGCAACTCTTGCTCCATTTCCAACCCGTAGATCTACTTCACCCTCTTTGAGCAACCTTCTATTCTTTAGTCCCTGCACATTTAGGCAAATGTGAGATCCACATCCGGTATCTAATACCCAAGAACTAGAGGTAGAAAGTAAAACATCTATCATATAGATACCTCAAGTCATGGCAATCTCATTGCCCTTCTTCTTCAGTCCTTCCTGATAAAGTTTGCGCTACGCCTCCAATGCCCAGTTTCCTTGCAATGGTAGCACACGCATCCTTTTGGGATTTGGGTTTAGGCTTCTCGGCAACGGCAACCTTTGCCTCCGGTTTAGCAACTTTTGCTTTAACCTTGTTTTTGAACCCCTTTCCTTTATTCACCATCAACACTTGATTGGTTTTCTTGGTAATATTGTTCTCCGCATTCTTTAGCATCCCATGCAATTCAGACAGAGATTTATTCATCCCATTCATGTTATAATTAGAACAAACTGATTATAACTCTCGGGAGTGAATGCAATATCATATCCGTAGCCGGCTCTAGCTGGATAGGATACCCAAGCCTCTCAAGATGTTCGAGGTGACCCTTCATCTTCAACACGTGAGGCCCAACAGGTTGTCCTTCAATCATCTTGCATGAATGAAGAGCCTTCATAGTGTCAAACCTTTCCGTGCGTGCTTGCAATCGGAACATTTCCTTCAAATGATTTCCCAAATCATAGGCTTCCATGTGTACAAGGTCCTTACGAAGAGCCTTACACATGGTCGCAAGCATCGTGCAACCAACATCAATAGAATCATCCATATGCTTCTTATGTTGGTCCCTTTCCGCTTTAGTTGCATTAGCGGCTCGGGTGGAACGGGTCCATCGAGAATGTACAACTTCCTTTCTGTTTGAGAACAATTCCCAAACTGCGGATCCAATCCACATAGTTATTGCCATTCTCCTCTAACTTGTCCTTCTCAAGGACTGATCGCAGTGACATGTTTTGATTATTGTTTACAGCCATTGATCTACAAAGATATGCAACAAGATATGAACACATATAAGTACCAATTCATTTAAGAGATTAATTAACGTATTTCACAAATACTCCCACTAAATTATATAACCTTCTTATACAAATATGTATAATATAATTTAATAGGCTAAGACCCAACTTTAATTTAATTTCAAGTCGGCTATGGCACATTGCTCAAAATTAAACTAAAAAGGTAGATAACATTTATCAATCATATCTATATATGACTCTTAGATCATTATGAGATTATAGACATCTTATGTCACATGTTTCAATCTCATCTTATGCCTTAGGCCCAAAACCGTTTTGATAGCCTAATTGAGTTCAACCATGTTAAACGTATAGCAACCACTATTTGCTCATCTTGATCATACAAAGATAGAATTAATGCACCTCGCTATGGTGAGCCCACATAAAACTACCCGTGTACTCACAAGTGTTTAAACATGGGTCACATAAAACAAACTCAAATTACAAAGAAGGTTCAATTTTTCATGCTTATCAATTACATCCCAAGGTTGATTCATGAAAACTATATGAACATAATTATGAACATGGAATGATGCAACACATATTACATTTGATCAGTAATTACTAGTACGCGGCCACGTGCTCCAAGATTATCCCACACTTCCATCGAAGTGCCTGTGGGGAAGGTTTTGGTGTCCAGCCAATATACCAAGTAATACTTCACAAACATCCTAGATTAATCACATTAATCATATTAATGAAATTGACATCCCATAATCTAGATTAATCATATTAATCATATATTACAATTTCATAATCATGGTATATCTATATATACAATTACTTCACAAGTAAAACTCATACAATTTCATATTCTAGATCATGCACATCATGAAAATTCATATAATCATATTACACAATTATCATGATTATCTAACTAAGCATCATGAACGGGGCTCTGATACCACTGTAGGGTTTCGAGGGTCCATGCGCAGCGGAATAAGCAATAACTCGAAAAACCCCAAGCCCTAGAATCCGTTCTAGATGAATAATTAAGTGAGATGAAATAGAATTACCAACCTTGAATGCTTTTGTCTTTGATAAACTTGACCCAACTCAGTTGAATGATCTTGTTAATCCTTGATGAACGAACGGGAATCACGAACCAAAGATCTTGATGAACGAAGATCCTCTATGTTTATCCACGCGCGGAACGAACCCTAGAACTCTTCTAGGAGGATTGCTAGATCCAATTGATTGAAACACCTTTCAATCAATGAAGAACAATGGATTTGGTGGTGTTTGATTCTCAATTCTCAATTGAAATCTCCCACTCTAAGTGTTTCTCTCAAGCCAAAACGTTCTAATGACGGCTAGGGCAACCAGGGGCAACTATTTATACGTTACAAATAAAAGCCCTTTGCGAAAACCCTAAAATCAGGCCATTTACGTATCGGTCCGGGCAGACGGGACGACTCGTCCCCCGGGGCACGAGTCGTCCCTCTGCAGCTCCCAGCGATCACTGGCGTTCCTGCAAGAGGCACGACTTGGCTTAGCTCACGGGACGAGTCGTCCCTTTGGGCACGACTCGTGCCCCAGAGCACGAGTCGTCCCTCAGGACACTCCCACTGAACCTGGCGTCCCTTCATAAGGCACGACTTGGTTCAGCCTTGGGGACGAGTCGTCCCCTGAGCCCAGAAAACCCATTTTCTTCATTTTTGACAATTTGTTCGATGCGTGTGACCCCGCTAGGACCATACTATGTTGACAATGAGTCCGATCACATCGATCCTCATAAGACATGAGCGGACTCTAGCAAGCCATCATGCCTACCCAAATAGTATGATATCAAGTTCGATTTTCCTACATAGAACATATCACAATCCCATTGTCACATGATGTTATATTGAACATGAGTCATGGTCCACGTCAACTCATATTGTTCAATGCTTTCTCGTTACCAAGTAAATTGATTAATCGAATGACATTAATCACATTAATTCATTCGGGCATGGCCATGCACTACATCAATCTTACTTACGAGTGGCCAAGCAAACATCTCTCTTTACGAGGGACAATTTCCATCTTGACTTATCATTCTTCCCAACAAGAATCATACCATGCCAATGATAGCCCTTATTGTCATCCGGTTAAAGATAACGTTAAACTATATCAAACATGATATTCATCAAGCGGAAGACGATGATAATCTCAGGTCAAAGGATATCAATGATATGACTATATGAGATTTAATTATGACATATGACCATGACATAAATCTCATAATGGGTCAAGTCCAGTACCTTGTTCTCTAACAAGTACCCATGAATCTAATGTGCATCTCCATGCATATAATCATTATATGATTATCCATTAGACTTCATACTAGTGCTTCATAAGTACTAGGGACACGATTATTATAACTAAACATGCAAACACATATAATAATCAAAGAAGCAATCTCATATATAAATGAACAATGACATTACATAAATGTCTATCTCTATAGGCCTAGGGCACTAACACCTACACATATACATGTCAAAACCATTTCACATTTATATGTAACTGTAAAACAGATGTCTCAGTTTATAAATGTGATAACCATTACACAGTTATTTACATCAAAACAGTGAAATAGACCTCAAAAATCCTTGAGGTTTATCAGTTATTTAAACAAAATCCAACAAAAAATAACAAAAAACATATAACTTAGTTCGCATTTTTGGAACAAACCGAAAAATAATCTTCTCGATTATTTAAAGAAAATCGACAACAACAGTGATAAATTTCAAAATTCTTGAAGTTTATCGGTTATTTAAACAAAATCGACAACAACAGTGAAATAGACTTCAAAACAGGGGAGAATATAAACTGGCGTCGAAGATTACCTTTGATTTCGCGGTTAATTGTGAAAAAATGTTAAAGATTACACAGTTGTTGAATGCGAAATTGAAGAGAAATTGTCGAAGGAGAGACGAAATTGAAGAGAAATCGTCGAAGAAGAGACAAAATTGAAGACGAAAACGGAGAGAAAATTTCAGCTCGAAGAGAAATGAAATTTTGTCAAATAGGAGAGAATATGAATTGGCGTTGTCAAAGGCAAATTGGTCAAGGGTTTTTTTTGGGGGATTTTCAAAATATTGGTCATTAAAGGTCGTATTTTTTTTTTTGTGTGAGTATTTTGGTCAAAGGTACTTAATCGAGACACGTCATTAGAATGGCCAAAAGACTTTTTTAATTTAATGTGCAAGTGCCAAGTGGTAGACTTGATTGATTTTCATTTTCATACCATTTTTTTTTTGTTTTCTTTTAGAAAATAAACAAAAAGATTTATTCCCTTATTTTACAAGATAATATGAATTTCATCTTTTTAGTTTTTTTATATATATATATACTATATTAAAGAAATATTATTTTTATTCTTGTTTTTTTATTTTTATTTGTTCGAAAAACAACTTTTTAAACAATTAAAATAATGTAACGTAATTTAAGGAAGGTACAAGCAAGAAAAACTATATCCTCAGTCCTCAAACTTAAAAATAAAAGTCCTTTTTTTTTTTTTTTTGTTCTAGATCAAGCAAAAATAAAAATAGAAAAATAGACATTCATTTTGATACAACGGTAATATCATTTTCGCCGTACTTCTTGTAACGTCCAAAAATACACACAACTTAACATCCACACCTTCGGTTATACAGACAAAACTAAAAAAAAAAAAAAAAAGGAGTTAAAAGCACATCAAAATTTACATATTAATAGACTCAATACTTTAAAATTTTTAGATACCTTAAACCTTCTCTAGCATATATCTCCAAATTGGAGCGAGCCTACTTATATAGATTAACTCGCAGGGCTCCGGCTCTTTGCTTGGACACAAAAGGTAGTGGTTAATTATACCTCTCTTAAAATTGGCCATCCTTTTCTGATAATATTGTTAATTTTCCCATCAATCCGAGTCTGAATTCTCGATGGACAAAGCTCTGCTGCATATCCATTTAGTTTAGCTGCTAAGCTTGACTTCTCAAGCTCTTCCTCCGGCAAGTTTCCAATCAGCTGGAGAAGGAAGGGGTTTCGCTTTAGCTCAAATTTCTGTATAATTTCGAAACATTTAAGATGCATCAGTAGCTATTACCAGTGACGAACCCATAATAATTTCTAAGTGGGCGCACATATTAAACCACATAGCTTCAATATATAATTGTGAAAGAAATAATCCCCTTCATGGGACTCCAACACAAAACCACAATGTTTAACCCCTTGAACTACACCAACTAAACTAGATAACTACTTAATTATTGGGTGCACTTTGTGAATAAATAGTAGTATAGAACTAAAATTATATCTAATAACTATAGAAAAGTATTGGGTGCACCCGCATCACATAATGTGGATCTGCCTCTGGCTATAACTCCAAGATAGGCTGCAAGTGTCGTTCACTAGGCTGTCTGTTCAGGAGTCAGGACTAAAGCAAACTTGTATTGTTAAATATTCAATTCACACTTTTCTGTAATGGAACTACAAGAGGCTCATCATGTTTGAATGTGAACTTCAATTTCTCTAGTAATTCTAAACTAACAAGATACATTTCTCCTTTCATGCAGTTTTATGGGCAATAACGTGAAGTATATATGTCAAACATGGATAAAGATTCAAATCAGAAGAAACCAAAATGGTAGTACACTCTTCTTCTTTTGTCTCTCAATATGCTAATACCTAGTTCCTCAGCATGATTCATTGGTTCTGGTAGGAATAGTACACGAACCTAGTTGTTGCTTATCATTTCCATCTGGATACTCCCTTGACCATCTGAAGTTTTATACTCCCTCAGTTCCATGACAAATGTCGCATTTGATTTGTTAACAGTTCAAGGAACATGTTCTACTTATTTGTACATCACTTGTACCGTGGTAAAACTACACTAAGACTATTTCCTTATTTAGAAATGCAACATTTATTTTGGGACAAAACAAAAAGGAAAGTGCAACATTTATAACGGGGCAAAGGGAGTAATTACAACTAGAATGGTTCCTATGAGGATTAAGAGATAAGATCTTGGCCAAACTTGGTTAATTCTACAACTAGATGATCAATCAAGTATTACAAACCTGATGTTCAGGCTCTGCAGGATAAAATGGTCCAAGTTGCTGAATTTGGGTGGTTACAATGCTACCTCGTGACCTAGTTTGCTCTCTTTCTTTGCTAACAGCAGCCAATCTCGACTCTTCAGTTCCATTAGTAAAGATAATAGACCTGCTTTATGTAAAAACGTATCATTAACCAAATAACAAATTTGACATCTAAAATGCTTGTGCAATGACAGAGAATATTACCTGTATTGATTACCCACATCAGGCCCTTGTCCAAATACTTGCCTGGAATCATGGCTTGACCAGAAGACCTCCAAAAGTTGCCTGAAATTAATCAGCCTAGGATCATATTCAATCTGCAGAGAGTTCATAAAAGACTATGACACAAATTTCCTTCCAGTTACAACAAAAAGTGTCGTACTTTATAGAGGTTGATAATAAAAAAGATAAGACTGTCCTAACGTAGCCTATGTCCTACGAAAGGCTCAAAGAAGATAAAATCAAGGAGATACAATTCGTTGGAGTTCTGTACCACTCCAATGCATATGTTTAGATGATTTTTTAGGAGAAAAGGGTACAATGATAATTTTGTGCCAGTGTTAGTACTGGATATGGGTCATATTAGTGCCCCATGGGTCTACATTTGGTTTGGAGTAACTGTAAAGACCCGAAAAAAATTTGAATTTAGAATTTTAATTTAATTATTTTGTTAACAAATAATTAATGTAATTGTAATTATTAATTAGTAGTTAATAATTGGGCTATTAAGGGTTAAATTAAATGAGTAGGAGGATTGATCAAGTTGGGCTAAATTATGTGGGCTTGTGAGGTGTGTGGCCCAAGGAGGAAGATACCCAATTATAAATACCAAAAACCCTCCTTAATTTCCATAACCCTTATAATTAACAAAAGAAAAAAAAAATTTTAAAACCCTAATTCTTGGAGGCAGCCGAACTGAAGGAGGAGGGATTCGGCCGAGCTCTTGATCTTTTTGATCAATTCTTCTAAACGAAAAATCAAGGTAATGAAAAATCCTAAATTTTGGCTTTCGTTTCATTCAATTTGGATTAGTATTGAATTAGTTATGAATTTTTGAAGATTTAAAATTATTTTATTCTAGGATGTTCATTCTTAGATTTTAAATGTTCAATCTTGGAGTTTAATGAATTGATTGATGATTATAAAGATGGGAAAATCTAAGGTTTAATGATTAGGAGTATAACCTATTGTTGAATCTTAAATCTTGAATAATAAGATTATGAAATTCAAAGTATTAAGTTGTAAAAGCCCTAATTATGTTCTTGGGTTGAATTAAATTATTATGTCAATTATTCTTGGATAAAAAGGAGGAACAAAAAAAATGATGTTTAGGGCACATTAGGGTCGGCCGAATGGCCTTAGGGTTATGAAATTATATTTTGTTAAATCCATTAAGCTTTTGAGTTAGTTTAAATGATTTCAGTTAAGTTTCCAACTGAAAAAGGACTAAACTGAATAGTTATAAGCTGAAACCGTTAAAAGTCTAACTGTACAGTCAGGAAATTGATGGAGAAATTAACTGAAGGATTAAATTGTAAAGCTTAAAACTGCAGAAGGACCATTCTGTCATTAATTGAAAGTCAAGGGACTAATTAGTAAATATTTAAAAGTTGAGGAACTAGTTTGCAAATATTTAAAAGTTGAGGGACTAAATTGCAAATATTTAAAAGTTGAGGGACTAATTTGCAAATATCTAAAAGTTGAGGGACTATTTTGTAATTTTTCAAAAGTTGAGGGACTATTTTGTAAAATTTGAAAAGTTAAAGGACTTTATTAAAATTAAGAAAACCTAAAGGAACCTTTTGAAATTTAGGGGAAGTCCAAAGACTTTAAAGAAATTATATCAAAGAGAAAGAAGAAAAATAACACTTTAGTATTAAAAAGAATACTAAAAGACTTAGGTTCCTAGAATAGTAGGGTTCGAAATTGAAAGCTTCCAAAGAAGAAAACTTTCTAATTAAAGAAGGCTACCCAAAAAGAGAAGAGGGGCGAAGTAATTAGGAAGCTATTAAGGAATTAGACTTCCATGAAAGGATTGAACCTAAGTTTCCTCTTGAGGAAAGATCTATAAGAAGAAAGTTTCTAAAATTAAGAAAGCTGCTAAATTAGGAAAGTTCCTAAAAATAGAAAGTTAGTTAACCGGTTAAGGTGAGTCTAAGAGTAACTCGTATGTTAACTAAGGAAAGGAAGTATAGGTACGTAAAAGTAATAAACGATTACACTGCCTAAGTTATGTTGTTACGTGATTGTAGATTTCGCGTAAAGGCGTTGCTTAAGGAAGGAAAGCAAAGCTAAGGTAAGGGATTACGTTCATTAAGTATTTGAATGTATCTTCCTTTGTTATAGAATTCCCTATTGATGATTTGTATACTACCAAGTGGCCGGTAGTTATTCATTTGTATTCCCTCGTTATGAACGTTTTTTTTTTTAATATCTTACCATTGATGCGTTTTTGTTCAATGTGTATCTATGTGAATTGAAATTGACTTATGTGTTCTCGTACCATGAACACTATGAATATATGATGTTAAATTGTCCAATTGATGAGGACTCTATATGTATTTGGTCTAGACAGATTGAAATGACCTAAGGCCTGCAGATTGAAATGGTCTCAAAGTTAAATAAATTGGTCTAGACAGTTGAAATGACCTAAGGTCTAGTCGATTGAAATGACCTCACTATAGAATGAAATGGTCTAGTCGAATGAAATGACCTAAATTCTATAGATGTGATTATCATGATATATCGAGAATGAGGAGCGCCCGGATAAAAGGCGTAGATTCTCTTATTCAGGAGTAAGGGGGCGCCTTAAATTAAAGGCGTAGATCTTCTTATTCAACGATTGCCTGAAAAGGTGTATCGGAGTCGCCTAGATGAAAGGTGCAAAAGTACTTGGAATTGACGGACAAGTGTGTGTAAAGTTCCATTTGTTAATTGTAAAAGTGCCACTACTTGTTATTTGAAAAAGTACCCTCTTTGACATTCTCAGTACCAAAACTATTTATTGTACATGTTATCCTTTCATTGATATATTATTAAACTCCGTTCGTTCCGGTCGTCTCTTCTTAGAAACCGAAGAGACCCCGTATGAACTTACTGAGCTTTGTTCGCTCACCCTTTCATATTCTTTCCCCTCCCGGAGTAATAAATGATTGGAGAGGATTGGCTGCGTGTTTGATGGGTTAGCGGCTTTTGGAGTTCAAATAATTATTTTAGAATATTAAGTATTTCGAGCTAGTGGTTTGTACTAACCGTAGAGATTATTACCGTTTTCAGCATTTAAGTTTATTTCAAATAGTTGTTAGTACTTTTGAATTATGGTTTTAGTAGCCGTTGGAGGCTATTCTATTATTAAATTAAGTATTATTATTATGTATGAATTTTGGGGTCGTTACAGTTGGTATCAGAGCTTTGGCTTTAGGTCACATGGGAGACTTTTAGAGCATTAAGCATATTAGAAGAAGTAGTACTTGAGTATAATTGGGCCTACCTAAAAAGTATTTGGAACGGAGAATTTTAGGGTAAAATTTCTTTAAGAGTCTAACGATGAAATGGTGGAAATTAAGAGATTGTAATTGGGAAGTTAGCATTTTGAGAAGTTGCTATTTATGGAAGCCTTCTATTTCAAGAAACCTTCTAAGTTTGGAAACTTTCTATGTTAAGAAACTTTCTATTTTTGGAAACTTCTATTTTAGGATTTGGTGAAAAGGCAAAGGATTAGCCTTAGTAAGTACGATGAAACCTTATTGAGGAAAGATAGAGAATCTTAATTAAGTATGAACGCATAAGTATGATATGGCTGGATGTGGTAAAGCTTTGAGGATGAAATTGAGGCGTAAGTCCCTGAGTGAAAAGGCTATCAAGGGGTATGTGTCAAGGATTCCGAGACTTAGAAATTCCTGAAAATTGAGAAGAAAAGATTCAATAAAGTGATGAAAGTATGCACTATGTTTGTTGCAAGGAGTAGAGATGCTTAGGATGAGTTGATAAAGGCAAAAGTGAACCTTACAGTAAGAAAGTGGATGCAAGATAGGAAAGCTTGACTAGACACTAGCAAGAAATTGGAAGGAGTAAAAGCGACTATGAACCGAAATGAGAAGTATTACAATGAAACTAGAGAAGAAGCTTATCAAAGCGGTACCATGAGTGAAAGCTTTGAAGGAAGCTAGAGCTAGAGAATATGAACCGACAACATTTGTAGGAAGTAAAGCACCAAACATGGAAGGCTTGGTAGCTGAAGATGAAATTGGGGAAGTAGATATTAACATTGAGGGCAGTGGAACTACCCCAATCATGATTGAAGATGATAAGGAAGAGGAAATGTCTAGTGGAAAACCTAAAGGAAGTTTTAGGAAGAAGGTGAAATTGGAAGTGGAAGGAAGAATTGTATGATTTTAATTCTAGAAAGAAGAGTAGTTAGTAGTAAGAGTTATTCTAGTTCTAGTAAAAAGAACGTATGAAACGATTGCTTTCCCTTCAGATGTATTTACGAAATACAGTTTAGTTGCAGTTAACTTATATTTGTGTGATCGTGTTCCTAAATGTTACTTATGTGAATTAAATTGGAATATGAAAGACTGGTCTAGTGGATTGACCAAAAGTATATGTTAAGCCGGGTTTGAATGAACGGCAAGTGTGATTAATTTTGGGTCAAGTGAAACGACCTATAAATGAAATTACCAATCTAGTGAAATGATTGGTGGTCTAGTAAAATGACCTATGAATTGAATGTTTTAGTACATTTGAGACGCCCTAATTCAAGTATGAGTATTAATATTGTTGAGTCTGTTGAAGCGATCAATAAGTACGATGAAACGACTTATGAGAGGAATGTCGGTCTATTGAAAAGACCGGGGGTCTAGTGAATTGATCTATTACTTGATTAAATGTTTAGTCTATTGAGGCGGCATATGTTTATAGTACAAAAGTATTAAGCATTTAAGTATTGCTCGTATAGGCGTGAGTAATAGTGCCTTGTATTCGTAATCTTGATAAGTATCATAGAGAAGATGGTGTCGAAAGTAAGTGCCCAAGTAAGAACTTTAACGATCGAAGAGTTGGGATCAAAAGCAAGGTCCGCGGTCAAGAATCTGATGAAAAATGTGAAGTGTACAAAAGGGAAGCACAAGATTAATGAGTATCGGTACAAAGAGAAGAAGATAAATTTAAAACCTGAAGTGTTAGAAGTATCTTTGGTGATAGATACTCCGACTAATGAGTCGAATCCGATGTTGCCTATATATAAAAGGTGCCTTCTTTTAAAAGAGGTAATAGAGAACTCGAGGTTGACACGATAGAGTCGGAAATGAATGAAATTGACAATTTTTCCGGGAATGAATTGGTTAGCTGTCTATCATGCCAAGGTAGACTGTTTTAAGAACGAAGTATATTTCAGATTGCTATCTGGGGAAGAGCTTTATTTTCAAGGATCAGAACCGAGAATCCGATCGTGTCTTATTTCGGGAATGAGGACTCCGAAGATGTTGAGAAAAGGATGTGAAGAATTCTTTGCCTATATTGAAGAGACGGATAAGAAAGGAGTAAGTATAGAGTCTCTTTCAGTGATTTGAGATTTAAGGATGTGTTTCTAGAAAATTTATCGGGAATACCACCAGAAAGGGATGTGGAATTTTCCATAGACTTAGTACCAGAGACCGCACCGATATATAAAGCACCTTACAGAATGGCGCCTACTGAACTCAAGGAATTGAAGGAACAACTACAAGAATTACTAGATAAGGGTTTGATAAGATTGAGTGTTTCACCTTGGGATGCACCGGTGTTGGTTGTAAAGAAGAAGGATGGATCAATGAGAATGTGTATCGATTATCGGGAGTTGAACCGAGTGGCGGTTAGGAATCAATATCCGTTAACAAGGATTGACGAATTGTTTGAACAACTTTGGGGAGTGTGTTAGCTCTCGAAGATAGATTTGAGATCGGAATATCATCAGTTGAGGGTAAAGAACGAGGATGTTGCGGAGACAGCCTTTATGGCAAGGTACGGTCATTATGAGTTATTGGTTATGCCGTTTGGGTTGACAAACGCGCCAGCTGCATTTATGGGATGGAGGAAATAATGTTTCAGGAATTCTGGGATAAGTGAATAGTTGTGTTTATGGATGATATCTTGGTTTATTCTAAGACTAAGGAGGAACATGAAGAACATTTGAGGTTAGTTCTACATATTTCGTGGGGACAAAAGTTGTACGCTAAATTCAAGAAGTATGAATTTTGGCGGGAGAGAGAGTTTATTCTTAGGGCTTGTGGTATCTAAGGATGGGATTGAAGTGGATCCAACAGAAATAAGGGCTATAGTATATTGGGAGAGATAAACCGCAGTTAGTGAGATAATAAGTTTCTTGGGGTTAACAGGATACTATAGGAGATTCATTGAATGACTTTCGAAGTTGTTAGTACAGTTAACAAGGTTAACGCAGAAAGGAGCAAGGTTTGTTTAGTTAGAAGAATGTGAAAAGAAATTTCAAGGGCTGAAGAGTCAAATTGTGTCCGTACCGGTTCTTACTATACCAATGATCGGACGGATTTGTGATATAAAGTGATACTCCATTGAAGGTATTAGGTTGCATGGGGATACAGAATGATAAGGTTATAGCTTATGCGTCAAGACAATTGAAGAACCATGAGAAAAAATTACGACCTATGATTTGGAGCTAGCAACTGTTTTGCTTTGAAGATTTGGAGACATTACTTGTATGGGATAACTTGTCAGATCTCTATGGATCATTAGAGTCTTAAGTATATTTGCACCCAGAAGGAGCTTAACGTGAGACAGAGGTGATGGCTTGAGTTGCTAAAGGATTTTGATTGTTCAATTTGTATCACCCAGGGAAAGCCAACAAGATGGCTGAAGCCTTGAGTAGGAAGAATCGAGGAACCTTAGCGACGTTGATTTCTAAGGGGGTAAGTGTATGAAATAGCATTGAGGTTTCAAGTATAGAAGTGAGAGTTAAAAGGGGTATTTGGCTCGGTGAGGTTCGTAGACACTCTTGAACGAGAATTAAGGAAGCCCAAGAAATTGACGAAGAAGCGATAAAGATGCAAGAGAGTATAGCCAAGGGAAAGTTAAGTCCACGATATGTGGGACCGTTCGAGATCCTTGACAAGATTGGGGAAGTGGCCTATAGATTGGCACTACCACCGGTTTAGCTGGAGTGCATGAGGTGTTCCATGTCTCTATGCTAAGAAAGTATATTCACGATCCGAGTCACGTGATCGAGTACAAACAGCTAAGAGGCTGTGCCGATTTGATTTATGATGAAAGACTGATCAAGATCGTCCAGAAAGGACGAGAAGGTAAGAAAGCGGTTGGTTCCATATGTGAAGGTGCAATGGAGCAACCACACAGAGCGAGAAGCAACTTGGAAACTCGGAAGCGAGATGCGTAAAATGTATACCGATGTCTTCGAAAATTAAGGTACGTTTAGTTTGGAGGACCAAACTCTTTTAAGGGGGTAAGAATGTAAAGACCCGAAAAAAATTTGAATTTAGAATTTTAATTTAATTATTTTGTTAACAAATAATTAATGTAATTGTAATTATTAATTAGTAGTTAATAATTGGGCTATTAAGGGTTAAATTAAATGAGTAGGAGGATTGATCAAGTTGGGCTAAATTATGTGGGCTTGTGAGGTGTGTGGCCCAAGGAGGAAGATACCCAATTATAAATACCAAAAACCCTCCTTAATTTCCATAACCCTTATAATTAACAAAAGAAAAAAAAAATTTTAAAACCCTAATTCTTGGAGGCAGCCGAACTGAAGGAGGAGGGATTCGGCCGAGCTCTTGATCTTTTTGATCAATTCTTCTAAACGAAAAATCAAGGTAATGAAAAATCCTAAATTTTGGCTTTCGTTTCATTCAATTTGGATTAGTATTGAATTAGTTATGAATTTTTGAAGATTTAAAATTATTTTATTCTAGGATGTTCATTCTTAGATTTTAAATGTTCAATCTTGGAGTTTAATGAATTGATTGATGATTATAAAGATGGGAAAATCTAAGGTTTAATGATTAGGAGTATAACCTATTGTTGAATCTTAAATCTTGAATAATAAGATTATGAAATTCAAAGTATTAAGTTGTAAAAGCCCTAATTATGTTCTTGGGTTGAATTAAATTATTATGTCAATTATTCTTGGATAAAAAGGAGGAACAAAAAAATGATGTTTAGGGCACATTAGGGTCGGCCGAATGGCCTTAGGGTTATGAAATTATATTTTGTTAAATCCATTAAGCTTTTGAGTTAGTTTAAATGATTTCAGTTAAGTTTCCAACCGAAAAAGGACTAAACTGAATAGTTATAAGCCGAAACCGTTAAAAGTCTAAGCTGTACGATCGGGAAATTGATGGAGAAATTAAGCTGAAGGATTAAATTGTAAAGCTTAAAACTGCAGAAGGACCATTCTGTCATTAATTGAAAGTCAAGGGACTAATTAGTAAATATTTAAAAGTTGAGGAACTAGTTTGCAAATATTTAAAAGTTGAGGGACTAAATTGCAAATATTTAAAAGTTGAGGGACTAATTTGCAAATATCTAAAAGTTGAGGGACTATTTTGTAATTTTTCAAAAGTTGAGGGACTATTTTGTAAAATTTGAAAAGTTAAAGGACTTTATTAAAATTAAGAAAACCTAAAGGAACCTTTTGAAATTTAGGGGAAGTCCAAAGACTTTAAAGAAATTATATCAAAGAGAAAGAAGAAAAATAACACTTTAGTATTAAAAAGAATACTAAAAGACTTAGGTTCCTAGAATAGTAGGGTTCGAAATTGAAAGCTTCCAAAGAAGAAAACTTTCTAATTAAAGAAGGCTACCCAAAAAGAGAAGAGGGACCGTAATTAGGAAGCTATTAAGGAATTAGACTTCCATTGAAAGGATTGAACCTAAGTTTCCTCTTGAGGAAAGATCTATAAGAAGAAAGTTTCTAAAATTAAGAAACTGCTAAATTAGGAAAGTTCCTAAAAATAGAAAGTTAGTTAACCAGTTAAGGTGAGTCTAAGAGTAACTCATATGTTAACTAAGGAAAGGAAGTATAGGTACGTAAGAAGTAATAAACGATTACCTGTGCCTAAGTTATGTTGTTACGTGATTGTAGATTTCGCGTAAAGGCGTTGCTTAAGGAAGGAAAGCAAAGCTAAGGTAAGGGATTACGTTCATTAAGTATTTGAATGTATCTTCCTTTGTTATAGAATTCCCTATTGATGATTTGTATACTACCAAGTGGCCGGTAGTTATTCATTTGTATTCCCTCGTTATGAACGTTTTTTTTTTTAATATCTTACCATTGATGCGTTTTTGTTCAATGTGTATCTATGTGAATTGAAATTGACTTATGTGTTCTCGTACCATGAACACTATGAATATATGATGTTAAATTGTCCAATTGATGAGGACTCTATATGTATTTGGTCTAGACAGATTGAAATGACCTAAGGCCTAGACAGATTGAAATGGTCTCAAAGTTAAATAAATTGGTCTAGACAGATTGAAATGACCTAAGGTCTAGTCAGATTGAAATGACCTCACTATAGAATGAAATGGTCTAGTCAGAATGAAATGACCTAAATTCTATAGATGTGATTATCATGATATATCAGAATGAGGGAGCGCCCCAGATAAAAGGCGTAGATTCTCTTATTCAGAGTAAGGGGGCGCCTTAAATTAAAGGCGTAGATCTTCTTATTCAACGATGCACTGAAAGGTGTATCGGAGTCGCCTAGATGAAAGGTGCAAAAGTACTTGGAATTGACGGACAAGTGTGTGTAAAGTTCCATTTGTTAATTGTAAAAGTGCCACTACTTGTTATTTGAAAAAGTACCCTCTTTGACATTCTCAGTACCAAAACTATTTATTGTACATGTTATCCTTTCATTGATATATTATTAAACTCCGTTCGTTCCGGTCGTCTCTTCTTAGAAACCGAAGAGACCCCGTATGAACTTACTGAGCTTTGTTCGCTCACCCTTTCATATTCTTTCCCCTCCCAGGTAATAAATGATTGGAGAGGATTGGCTGCGTGTTTGATGGGTTAGCGGCTTTTGGAGTTCAAATAATTATTTTAGAATATTAAGTATTTCGAGCTAGTGGTTTGTACTAACCGTAGAGATTATTACCGTTTTCAGCATTTAAGTTTATTTCAAATAGTTGTTAGTACTTTTGAATTATGGTTTTAGTAGCCGTTGGAGGCTATTCTATTATTAAATTAAGTATTATTATTATGTATGAATTTTGGGGTCGTTACAGTAACAAAGGTCCTAGAGTCAAAACTTGCGCACCAAGTTGTCTTGCTACCAGCACATGCACACAGGCCACAGGCCACAGCCATACATACTTTCTTCAAGGGTTTGTGTATGAGGAATATTTTCAGTCTATTTTTGGTCAAGTTTGATGCTTAACAAGCACATAGTTGTTAAAGGCGAAAGGCGAGAGGCGGGCGAGAGGTTCCTAGAAAAGGCGAAAGGCGAGACAGTTGAAAAGACGGCCAAAAAGCGAGCAAGGCGGAAAAATAGAACAAACAAATAGTAAAATAATACATATGTAAGATATACTAAACAAAGCTTAAACATGTTATGAACAAGAATTTTTCATTAAATAAATGTCAAATTTTCACATGCAATATCAGCTTAACGCAACTAAAACCCCAAAAAAGAGAATTCTAAGACAAAAAACACATTGATGTTCAAATCAGTAAACAAGTAGTCGTTTAAAATCATGAAAATAAAATTTAAACCATGCTAGAAAATAGAATAATACATGAAATTAAGGTAATATATAATTTCAAATGTATAATTCCATACCTAGAGACTTAGTTTAACATAATGCATACGCCTATTATGCCTTTTGACAAAGGCGGACGCCCCATGTCTCTCGCCTATGATGCACGGATACGTCACCCAATCGTCGTATCGCGTATCCAAGACGTATAGGATACGGATACGCCCAAAATACGTCAAAAATGGCGGAAAATACGTACCGGGGCCGAATTTGAAATTTCTCAAAATTTGGATACGGGAAACGGGTACCGTGTCCAAAACCCCGGATACTCAAACCCGAATCCGGACACGTTTACCCGAAATTAGAAATCGAAAATTACCTTAGCCGATTCGAATTTGAAAAAACGCCGACGATTTGAGTTTCCTTCCGTCGATTCAAACCCTCGCCCAGGTAAGCCGAATCAAACCCTCGCCTCTGCTCTATTTATTTCCATTTTTTTTGTTGAAGACTCAAAGCCAGAACCCTCGCCTCCGCTTCCAAGTCGATTCGTGACGCGAGTCGCGTCGCCTTCGCCTGCCGGAGGTAAGTCTTGCTCTGCGATTTTGATTTTTGCCTTTTCTCTCTCTGTTAATTTGTTAATTTTGCAAAGAAAAGAAAGTGACGACGACTTGTTAATTTTGCAAAGAAAAGAAAGTGACGACGACGTAGTTTAACTTTAAAAATTGTTTTTTTTCTATACAGTAAACTAAACTATGTGTAATGTACTGGTGAGTCCTATTTAGCTTTATTAATTTGTTAATTTATCTGTGACACACGTGGGTGGTGACTGGTGACTCTATTTAGTTTTATTAATTTTTTTTTCCTTTTATTGTCTATTGAATGAATTGTGAGTGACATCAATTATAATTTAAATATTTATTTTATATTTTCAGTTATACTTTTGAATATGGCTTTGAAAGTGCTTGGACAACCATCTTTCTCTTTTTGTGCCGAAAGAAATTGGAGCACATATTTCTTTATTCACTCACTTAGAAGGAACAAGTTAACTCCAAGTCGTGCAGAACATTTGATCTTTGTGCATAACAATCTCCGTCTCTTATCACGTAGCAATTCAGAATACCAAAGTGAGAAGACCAAGATGTGGGATGTTGGCATCATCCCACATCTTGTTGGTGGAGATGACTTTGGAAGCACGGAGGATGTTGGATTTCTCGAAGTAGCGAATCTTACATTAGATGAACCGGAGTTGGAAAATGCTTTTTGTGAAAAAGCCGGAGATAATATAGAAGAATAGCATCATTATTACTTCATTGAAGACTAGTATATGTGCTTATCTTTTTTATATGTACCACCAAAGACTAGTATTTATGCTTATATTTTGTTATATTTACATTTTGGTCCTTATATTTTTTTAAATTTACATGTTGGTCCCTGTACTTTTAATATTTACATATTAGCCCCCCGTATCCGTATCCTATATTTTTCAAAAATGCTGTATCCCCGTGTCCCGTATCCGCGTATCCGTATTCCCGTATCCGTATCCGTGCAACATAGTCTCTCGCCATAACCAAGAAAAGTGTCGCCTAGGCCAAAAAAGGCGCACAACAGCCCGCCATAAAGCCAAAAGCGTTCAACCCCTAGAGGCGCCAAAATGGCGATGCGGGCGAGGAAGGCGCTAGCCTTTCACAACTATGAACAAGCATGAGTATGATGACTATTGCCTAGGGCCTATCTTCTACTTTTATCAATTTATTTTCGGTATCGAAAAGGATAATTTTCTGATTGAGAAAAAGTTAAAAATCACCATAGATGGCTAAAGCAGCCATAATACACTCTGAATAATACTTCCTCGTCTAAAAAAAGACTGGCTCCGTTTCCTTTTAGGAGTTGTGATTTTAACAAGGTACAAGCAAGTATACCATTGTTTGTAAGTTGATTTGTTGGACCAAGGGGGTATACTACCGATAAACTCCTTGATGGGCTTCTACTTTAACAGAATAATTCCACCCTAGAAAACATCAGGAAGATTTCCTAATAAAAGGATATAATAATCTTTAAAAAAGAACTCTACGTTGTTATAGGAAACTAGGAAACTGTATACTGCCTTCTGATAAGAATTGGGATTTCTCAACTTGAAAAAAGTAGAAAACCATTTCCAGATATCAGTAATTAGATTTCTACAACAATAGAGCGAACTATAGTACCAGTAACCAGATTCTATATTAGCGCACCAAATCAGATCAGAAACTCGTCCTAACCGGTTTATGTCTTCTCCAAGGATAAGTCCAAGAAATCAATATGAGAAGATCACTTGATCAAAAACTGTTTTTCTTTTTCACAATCCTATATCTCTTGCGCGTGGAATAATTGGTCCTCTGCACAGGGCTGAAACATCTACAATTGATCTCCCATTGTCTCGACTTTAATCTGTCACCTTTGATGTGCCGAGACTGTTTTTCTTCTTCAGATAATATTAATTGCTCGAAGGATCTTCTCATAGCTGTCGAATAAGATGTATGGGTAGGCAAATTATCTTCCTCCACTTAGACATTCTAAAAAAAGGGAAAACTCTAAGGTAGGTTTAAAAAGAAACATCATTTCGATATGAGTATCAACTTTCAGTAATCCTTGTCTCAGGTTTCAACTTCATGAAACCAATTTGATCATTGTCCCTTAATCACAACTCAAACCAATTACATCCGTCCATGTTGGTTCTTGGTTTGTTGATATAGACAGCATCCCTCTTCCTAACTACCAATGTTGTTAGTATGGAGTATATCGTATTCTTCCAGCTTCATCTTAAGTGATTTCCTCCAGCAGTATCTTGTTCACCTTTATCTTTCCCAATTTTACCAAGCATCTGACTGTTCTCATAGCAAGGGCACTCACTTTCTGAATGAGTTGAGTCCTCCTTGCTCAATAACCTCATACCACAAATTACAGTTCTAATACTATCTTGCAGAACTTCCAATAAACTTTACGTACTTTCACCTATCTCATAAATCATTATAACACTTTCTCACTTATCAGTCTAATATGATATCAAATGACTCTTAAAACCAACCTAACTTATAACCTTTAATGCACAAAGCATGACGTAGACTCTCCCATCCTTACTGTGGCAATATGTAACTGCTTACAAGTCACAACAGATGCCCTGTCATTATACTGATCCTTGATGGAAATATAATCCCATGAGGAACCTAAATTTTTCATGTTCTTTTTAAACTCATTCATAAGCATACAAAAGTTTTTCCTCTTCATTTCTAACATTTTCATGGACCTCTTACTTCAACATTGTAAGATTTCCTGGTCTAAAACAGCTTTTAGACATTCTCGTTGCAGTTAGCGGTAATCCAAGGGTCTCATGTAGTCATGTATTCAAGAAACCGAGCAAAATCTAGCTTAACAATAGGAAAAGGAAATCTAGCAGATTCTGAAAACCTCCACCAGAAAGTGTTCTAGTTTAACACTTTAAAAGCAAATATGCTAGTTTTGAATCAATATTTGACATTCATGCAGTTGCTGACTACATAAAAGAGCTAACATGAACAAAAATAATTACAGCTTACCGAATAAATCAGAGTACTTTTTAAGAAAAAAATGGTCAAATTGATTCACAAACGTCAAATTAGACTCTCCATATAGGGCAGTGGAGTTATAAAACTACAAAGGGGAATTGGGACTACCTGAACGGATTCGGCGTGATCACCCAAACTACGGTACTCGGGGTTAGATTTGGATCCACCGGCGTATCCAACGGTGGTCCTCACAACTCCATCTAAGCAACCGAATACCGATTCGGACCTCCAGAAGCTTCCGAGAGAGAAAACCGCGGTCTTGAGGACCTGATCGGAGGAAGAGTCGTCGGGGACCCGAGAGATCCGATCGGGAAATCTAATCCCAAATGCACTATCTGCAACTAGTAAAATGAACAGAACAGAAATGAAGAGAAATTTAAGAGACAGGCTGGCGTTTCTCCCCAATGGCTTCATTGAGGCTTGACGGAAGGAGCTAATGGTCCGGTGAATAGGCCAGTAAGATTTCCGGTGAAAGTTTCAGCTACGGAGCACTTTATTTCGGCACTTTGTCCCGGTGATTTTTTTTTTTTTTTTTTGATATTATTTTGGGGGCTTGGACTCTGGGGCCCTTTAACCTTATCAAAAATCCAAAAATATCCACGGAATTATCAAAATTTCATATAAATCCATACCCTTAAAAGGACTTGACTACCCTACCCGTTCGCTCTTATACTTAGGCATAAAATTACATGCCCGCTCTTATACTTAGCTATAAGAGTAGTTCACCTTTTTTTACCTAAAGTATAAGAGTAATTTATTTTCAAATTTTCTTAAAAAATCATATAAACTCTCATATTTTATTAACAATCCGCTCATATACTTAGTTATAATACGAGTTCAACTCTTATATCGAAAATATAAGAGCAATTTTTTTTCACACTTTCTTAAAAAATTATAAAAAAATCTCATATTTTATTAATATTGACTCTTATACTTGAAGTATAAGACTAGTTCGTCTCTTATACTTGATGTATAAGAGTCATTATTTTAGCATTTTTCACATTTTCTTAAAATATCATAAAAAAATCTTGATATTTGACCATCCTAGTCTGCTCATATACGTACTTATAAGACTTGTTGGTCAATTTTTTATCAATTGCTAAATCATTTGCAAGCCATAGTACTTATAAGAGTCATTATTTTAGCATTTTTCACATTTTCTTAAAATATCATAAAAAAATCTTGATATTTGACCATCCTAGTCTGCTCATATACGTACTTATAAGACTTGTTGGTCAATTTTTTATCAATTGCTAAATCATTTGCAAGCCATAGTTGTTTTACATTCAATAGCAATACTGTTTTCAACCAAAAAACAACAATAATACATGCATCTGTCACAATATTCAACTGTTTAAATAAATAATCTCGGACTATAGATTTATATTCGTTCAGAAATAAAATTCCAAAAACAAAATTCAAGATCTGGACGAAGACGACTTGAAGAATGTCGGATCTGGTGCCGCAAAATTTGGTCGGAGAATGGAGAGGGTGTGAGGACCCCGACCCGGAACCTACACGTGTCCCGAGCTGGAGCGTCCTCAAACTAACCCAAATTTCCTTAACTTTTAAAACCTTTAACTATTATTCAAAATTAAATACAATTATTGTAATCATTTCAAAATAATCTACACCTTTTCACAATGGAGAAATAGTTGACTAACTTAGAAAGTAAGAAACTGTTTTAATTACAAAAAGGCCTCGGTTATAACATAAAATAAAGATTTATAAATACAATTCCATAAATGAATTATACCACAGTACACTTTCTATCCAACCTAATCATACCCCGACAATTCCCACAATATAACTTCCAAACTCCTCACCGCCCTTACTTGGCTGGTCCACTGTCTCGAATCTAAAATAAGTAAAGGGAGAGGGGTGAGAATAAATCTCAATGAGCTATTATGAATGCAAAGAAGATGCCAAACAAGATGCAACACATAGCATGGTAGCACATAACACATTATAAAAGCGGTAAACACCTTATGTTACCTCATTTTACCTTTTCCCGTCTGAACAATAAGTCGTACAACGTGGGAGTAAAACTCCACTCTTTGGTGAATTGCCTCCAGCACATTCACCTCTTATAGGACTCATACCCCAGAGATCCATATAAGAAAAGATACCTATAATAGAGTATCCAAAAATAATATATTCCCCCGGTACACCAATCGCAGTGAGTCAGTAAAGGCTTCTTCATGCTCAATACGCGCTAGCAGCCCCACTCTGTGGCCACAGAGGAGGGGAGGGTCACCGGTATGATGGACCTTCAATCACTTATAGAACAAATCAATAATTGGTTGACTTCCATCATACCCACCCGAACGCATTCAAGCACATAATAGTTACTTGAATTATAATCCACAAAAAGGGATAATCATATAACAACATGGTAATGTATACTCATGAAATCAATACCATAGTGCAACAACCATTTAGTACACTATGCATCATAATATAACAACATGGTAATGTATACTCATGCTAATCAATACCATCAATGAATATAAATTCAAGTAAGGTAACCATATAACCAAATAATCCACACTTGGGATGCAATGTAACAATAAGTCAATTATTCCACACTTGGGATACAACACAACCATATATCAAATAATCCACAATTGGGATACCACATAACACTTGCCAATTAATCCACACTTAGGATGCACATAACAGTATGTCTAATAGTCCATACTTAGAATATTATGGTAACCATAAAATCAATAATTCCACAACTTGGAATAACAATGCCACCAGGTGATACATACCCATTTCCAATTTGCTCAATAGTGAAACCTATGCTTCTACACCCTTCACAACTATTCGCCAAAGATAGGGACAAGTAAGACCACTATGCATCATAAACCATTCCTACAAAGTCATTGTACAATAACACAAGGCCTCTATGAGGGTTCAAGCTCAATTTACCAAGTGGGAGTCATAATTTATAAGGGACCAAACAAGGTTGCTACACAAATTCTGGTTTAGATTCAAAATTCGGTTTCTGGGGTCTTGGGCGACCGCTTACCACTTGGGCGACCGCCCAAGTGGACTTCAAAGGCAATTGTTGTTTCGTGGCGATGGGCGGCCGCTCAAGCCCGTACGGGCGACCGCGAAGCCTCCTCCGACAAAACTCAGATTTTTGACCCTTTTTATGCCTAGGTTCCCATTCCTTCTAACCAAGCTTAATTCAAGAACACTAAAAGATATTTTAACCTTACCAAGTCCCATTCCAAACATGTAAACTCAAAACCAAGTAGCCTTAGATTATTTATCTCTACCCATTTCACCCATTTCAACCCTTTTAAATGATCTTCCTTGAACATTAATCTCATTTTATTTCATTTACCAAATCACTCAACTCTTATAAAGTTTCCAAAGCATGAACAATCATCAATATGACAAGATCAACATTAAAGTCATCAACCTTTTATTTTCTTTATATCCTTATTCTTCCAACTTTAACCTCCCATTTCATAATAAAATCAATTCATCCTTAATTAACCCAACTTGCTCAAATAACCTTATTTAAAAATACCACATCCTTTAACAACATCCATGAATATCATTCTTACATCTAGATCATTAAACAATTTCTTTACTCCAAGAATATGTCCTAACATTTCAAACAACATTTATAATAACATTAATAATATCAATTATTCCATGAACATTTATTTGAAGGGAAGTCATAATAACTCACTTAGAATAGGAGATGGATCATGGATTTCTTTAGCTTGATGAACTCCTCTTGGTCTCCCGATTCCAAAAGTACTCTCGAATCTAAAAATGGTGAAGAATTGATCTTGGTAGGAGTCTTGGAAGATGAAGCTTCAATAATGGAGTTCCATGGATTGAGAGAGAAGTGAAGGAGGAGAAGGAGGGAGATGGAGTAAATAAATGGTAAAGGTGAAGGGGGGGGGGGCGGTCATTGAGGGAGTATGGGAAAAGGGTATGGAAAAAGTAAGGAAAAGGTATGGGATGAAGAGTGATTTAGGGAGAATGGTCCCCTCACTCTACTTATCCTAATAACATCAAGGCTTTCACTACCATGACAATTTATTCCCCTTATTTCCCAAAGCATATTAAAAATCCTTATACCCAAGTATTTATTCCACATACTAAAATCCTCCTTCCACATTTTATTTATTTTCTATTTTTATATTTCCCTTTAGAACATTATTTTATTTCCCAAACATTTCATCCTAATATAAGAATTTAAAGATATAAAATAAACATATAAAGTTAACATAAATATTAAAAGCATATAATGTAATATTAAAATTGTGCCTAGGGTTAGGGTCGTTACATTCACTCCCCCTTAAAGAAAATTCATCCCGAATTTGACTGTCACTTACCTAACTGCTCATCCCGCCTTGGTTACATGTATACCTCAGACTTCAATTCCCAATTAGTCTCTTCAATTTCACCCCAACAAATTAGAGATCGATATTTTCTTCCCAACTATGCCTCATACGGTTTTATCTCAATGTTAGAGTGATAACTACTATTATACGCACTCAACCCCTGGTAATCATACGTACTATTGACTACTAACATTCATTGTTTATGCCCGTAGCATATCATCAACCATAAGTAATGATTCCTCAAATTTTCACAAGGTTAAACTTAATAGCATTCCTACCTTCCCAAAAGAACCTTTCCGAACGATGTCTATCTAATCCATTTAACACTATGGGTTTTATACCATCGAACTATCCCCTAACATATGTGAGGACTTTATTAATAACATCTCATCAAGCTATATAAATAACGAGTAGAAAATATAATTCAACCTGCAATAACAAAATAACATACCCTTCTTTCCTTCCAATGTAACTTAATCACAAAATCTATAGTGATAAAACTCTCAAGTTCAACCTAGAACTCTAAACATTTAATAAATATTTTAACGTCAATATTCTATTATCACAATTCAAAGTTTCCATTATGCCAAAGTCCAGTGACAGATCAGTATTCAAATCAAATGGTTGGCCGCCCACAACGGAGCCGATCCAACTCCAAAACAAAACTGAGTTTACAGTGACCGACACAATAACAACCCCACAAATTATCGAATCATTTCTCGGATCAAAACTTGAATACAATTAATCATTATAGGGGAACTAGGTTGCAATTTCTACTTGCTTCTGAACAATTTATATCTTTAGGATACCAAGTCTTTCTAAAAGTTACAACATCTTTCAAAATTCCAAAGGATAGTATAAAAAGAGATTCAAAGAGACCCGAATGATTTATTTATTTTTAAAATCGGCCCATACCTGTTTTAATTAACTAAACCACTCACAATTTAAGAATTTTCAAAAGATTGATAAGTTAACAAAATTAACTCGAGTGATTTAATTATCTACAACCATTCCATACCAGTTGTAGATAGCTAAATTACTCACAGATTTTAATTTACACGAAAACGGTTTACTGACCTTATTAAATCAACTATCCCCGAAGGCACAATTGCTCATACCGAATTCAATATATAGTCCAAAGTTTTAAGGCACATTTAAAACAATTCTAACATAATTTTCTTGTTTGACTTCTATTTATAATGTAGCCACCACTCATAATATTTTTACTTAGTTAAATTCCCTATGAGAAAACGCAATCTCGTAATACTTATTACTATCTCCGATAAATAACACTAAAACATTCATTAAGATTATAAACTTGGCAAAGCATCCTCAATTCAATAATTCTTCAAGTTGAATATTCAACACCTTTACTTAATGTGAGTCATCTATTCCCTACCTTTGATATTGGTATTGTACTTAGTAACAACGTATTGCAACATCTAGTTCCCAATTAAATACCAAAATTTCTAAATAAGAAAATATAATTGGAACTCTCATAGATCAATCATTCCCAAATTTCAATTAAACATTACGGTAAAATCTAACTTAACTCTCAATAACCATCAACAACTCAAAATTCGTATAACGTCAATATCTTTCACGCATCACAATAATCCCTCATATGATTCACGTAACTAAGTCGACTTATAGTATATAATCATCCTAAAGTATCCTGTCTTCCAGTAAGATTCATCCTCATTTTCTCAACTAATGATAATCAATTCTCAAAACGAACCATATACATATATTACCAATTTCTGAAGTTGATCCTTTAAATCACCAATAACTGTATCTATTATACTTCTTCGTATTTACCCTATTCACCTCTCCATAACTAATACACAATCCACAATCAAAATGGTCATACTATATATAAATGTTGTCTTAAGTATATCCTTAAAGCAATTTTCCACGGAAATTGTAACACTCCGAAAAATTCAACTAATAACCATTGAGTATCCTACTAGTTTCTAAAATCAGTCATACAAATCGTCAACAAGTGCTAATGAATACTTATTCTTCACAGTTACCTTTTTAAGATCTCTATAACCTTATAAATAACCACCAAGTATCATCTTTTCTAATTATAGTAACAATTTACCCTTATGGAGATTCACTAAGCTCATTATCTTCTTTATCAAATACTTTCCCAAGATGAATCATCAAGTCCATCATCCCAATTAGTGTCCTCTATCTAGGAATCCGAAGGCCAAAATAATACCTTATAGCAATTCCAAATCTCCATATCCTGGTATGATACCTGATGAAAACCCATTTTGAAACTCACATAGAAAACACCACTTAATCAACTAATAACACATAAGGCAAAGATATATTGGTTCTATCAGGTCTCGTACTCGCGACATTTTATAACCCATATAATCCCACTTAGACTATCACTTTCAATACTAGTCCCATATATCTAGTCTCCCCACGAGACACCAATGCATAATTACTTACACAAGTACACAACCATAAATCTCTCTTAATTAGGCCATACTTTAGACAATTACGCGTATGTGACAAAATATCAATTAATAATTTACCCGACTCAATTACACAAGTAGGTAAATCAAACGTAGATAAGGAGACTCGCTTCATTGCGATAGTCCTCAAACACAACACTAATATCAATTAATAATTTGCAGACTCAATTACACGAGAGGTAAATCAAACGTAGATAAGGAGACTCGCTTCTTGCGATAGTCCTCCTCAAACACAACAACTACTCAATTAATTCAGGTTAACATAACGATGATTCACGGATAGGTAACTCGACCAAATCCACCGGCAATACATGCCCATTTAATCCCAATTACCAAGATAATTAAGGATGATTCGAGGTACGACCCCATCGGAGTAGAACCTCCAACACATAAGGCAACTCTTAGGCCAATTATGCAAATAAAAGATGAAATGTAATGCCACGTGAGAACGAATGAACAGGGATTTATAAAAGTATAAACCCTAACTCCTGAGACAGGTAAAATACCTCAAATGATGGTGGAGGAATCTATCTTTCCTTAACTCACCTTTCCTTGATTTCTTGGATGGTCAATATCATTTCCTGTCTTTGATCAAATTCCTGCATTAAACTCTCGACGTAAGTTATCGCACACTCTCACTCAGCTAGACTCTACCCGAGAACTCTAACCGAGCTCTGATACCAACTGTGAGGACCCCGACCCGGAACCTACACGTGTCCCGAGCTGGAGCGTCCTCAAACTAACCCAAATTTCCTTAACTTTTAAAACCTTTAACTATCTTTCAAAATTAAATACAATTATTGTAATCATTTCAAAATAATCTACACCTTTTCACAATGGAGAAATAGTTGACTAACTTAGAAAGTAAGAAACTGTTTTAATTACAAAAAGGCCTCGGTTATAACATAAAATAAAGATTTATAAATACAATTCCATAAATGAATTATACCACAGTACACTTTCTATACCAACCTAATCATACCCCGACAATTCCCACAATATAACTTCCAAACTCCTCACCGCCCTTACTTGGCTGGTCCACCTGTCTCAGAATCTAAAAACAGTAAAGGGAGAGGGGTGAGAATAAATCTCAATGAGCTATTATGAATGCAGCAAGATGCCAAACAAGATGCAACACATAGCATGGTAGCACATAACACATTATAAAAGCGGTAAACACCTTACGTTACCTCATTTTACCTTTTCCCGTCTGAACAATAAGTCGTACAACGTGGGAGTAAAACTCCACTCTTTGGTGAATTGCCTCCAGCACATTCACCTCTTATAGGACTCATACCCCAGAGATCCATATAAGAAAAGATACCTATAATAGAGTATCCAAAAATAATATATTCCCCCGGTACACCAATCGCGGCCCAGTGCAGCAAAGGCTTCTTCATGCTCAATACGATCGCTAGCACGGCCCACTCTGTGGCCACGAGAGGAGGGAGGGTCACCGGTATGATGGACCTTCAATCACTTATAGAACAAATCAATAATTGATTGACTTCCATCATACCCACCCGAACGCATTCAAGCACATAATAGTTACTTGAATTATAATCCACAAAAAGGGATAATCATATAACAACATGGTAATGTATACTCATGAAATCAATACCATAGTGCAACAACCATTTAGTACACTATGCATCATAATATAACAACATGGTAATGTATACTCATGCTAATCAATACCATCAATGAATATAAATTCAAGTAAGGTAACCATATAACCAAATAATCCACACTTGGGATGCAATGTAACAATAAGTCAATTATTCCACACTTGGGATACAACACAACCATATATCAAATAATCCACAATTGGGATACCACATAACACTTGCCAATTAATCCACACTTAGGATGCACATAACAGTATGTCTAATAGTCCATACTTAGAATATTATGGTAACCATAAAATCAATAATTCCACAACTTGGAATAACAATGCCACCAGGTGATACATACCCATTTCCAATTTGCTCAATAGTGAAACCTATGCTTCTACACCCTTCACAACTATTCGCCAAAGATAGGGACAAGTAAGACCACTATGCATCATAAACCATTCCTACAAAGTCATTGTACAATAACACAAGGCCTCTATGAGGGTTCAAGCTCAATTTACCAAATGGGAGTCATAATTTATAAGGGACCAAACAAGGTTGCTACACAAATTCTGGTTTAGATTCAAAATTCAGTTTCCTGGGGTCTTGGGCGACCGCCCTTACCACTTGGGCGACCGCCCAAGTGGACTTCAAAGGCAATTGTTGTTTCTGTGGCGATGGGCGGCCGCTCAAGCCCCCATGGGCGACCGCCCAAGCCTCCCTCCAGCACAAAACTCAGATTTTTGACCCTTTTTATGCCTAGGTTCCCATTCCTTCTAACCAAGCTTAATTCAAGAACACTAAAAGATATTTTAACCTTACCAAGTCCCATTCCAAACATGTAAACTCAAAACCAAGTAGCCTTAGATTATTTATCTCTACCCATTTCACCCATTTCAACCCTTTTAAATGATCTTCCTTGAACATTAATCTCATTTTATTTCATTTACCAAATCACTCAACTCTTATAAAGTTTCCAAAGCATGAACAATCATCAATATGACAAGATCAACATTAAAGTCATCAACCTTTTATTTTCTTTATATCCTTATTCTTCCAACTTTAACCCCCCATTTCATAATAAAATCAATTCATCCTTAATTAACCCAACTTGCTCAAATAACCTTATTTAAAAATACCACATCCTTTAACAACATCCATGAATATCATTCTTACATCTAGATCATTAAACAATTTCTTTACTCCAAGAATATGTCCTAACATTTCAAACAACATTTATAATAACATTAATAATATCAAATATTCCATGAACATTTATTTGAAGGGAAGTCATAATAACTCACTTAGAATAGGAGATGGATCATGGATTTCTTTAGCTTGATGAACTCCTCTTGGTCTCCCGATTCCAAAAGTACTCTCGGATCTAAAAATGGTGAAGAATTGATCTTGGTAGGAGTCTTGGAAGATGAAGCTTCAATAATGGAGTTCCATGGATTGAGAGAGAAGTGAAGGAGGAGAAGGAGGGAGATGGAGTAAATAAATGGTAAAGGTGAAGGGGAGGGGGGGGCGGTCATTGAGGGAGTATGGGAAAAGGGTATGGAAAAAGTAAGGAAAAGGTATGGGATGAAGAGTGATTTAGGGAGAATGGTCCCCTCACTCTACTTATCCTAATAACATCAAGGCTTTCACTACCATGACAATTTATTTCCCTTATTTCCCAAAGCATATTAATTAAAAATCCTTATACCCAAGTATTTATTCCACATACTAAAATCCTCCTTCCACATTTTATTTATTTTCTATTTTTATATTTCCCTTTAGAACATTATTTTATTTCCCAAACATTTCATCCTAATATAAGAATTTAAAGATATAAAATAAACATATAAAGTTAACATAAATATTAAAAGCATATAATGTAATATTAAAATTGTGCCTAGGGTTAGGGTCGTTACAGAGGGCATCGGATATGAGCAAAGATGTAGTCAAAAATTATATGTTTCCTGGTAAATGGGATGATGAGTTTATAAGAAATTTAATTTGAACTTAATGTTGTACGTGAAATTTTGTAAATTTCGTGAATTTTTATGAGATTTTGGTTGGGATGAGAAGAACATATGAATTTTTATGAGATTTTGGTTGGGATGAGAAGAACATATGAGTTTATAAGAAATTTTATGAGATTTTGGACCTTCGTTTGGACCTGATTCCGCACAATTGATACCATAGTTGGGGTGTTATGGGAAAGAACATCTCAATTTAAGCATGAAGAGACGGAGACATTGCCAGATGCCAATTTGTACTCCCTCCGTCTCACTCAAGTGTGTACCAAGATTTTGGGCACGCAAACTAAGAAATACTATTAAGATAATGAAAATGTGTGATAGGAAATGAAGAGAGAGAATGAGTGGAGTTAATAGTAGGTTAGTTGAATAAATTGTATGGTGAAGAATGAGTGGAGTTAATGAGTGGGTGAGGTATGGAGAATATAAAATATTAAAACCTTTTCCATTTTTGATAGTTCACACTCGGCTGGGACAGACAAAAAAGGGAAATAAGTGTACACTCGACTGGGACGGAGAGAGTATTGATGAATTTTGTAAGAAGCTTCATGAAGAGACGGAGACATTGCCGGACGTTAGAAAGACAAATTAATGGATAAAAAAATGGGTGAATTACCAAAATATGTAATGTAATTTATTGTTTTTTTACGATAAATATAATTTATCACAAAGTTACCATTTAATGCAATATACTTGTTAAATTCGTTTCAAATAATGCAATTTTCGTTTTAAATAATGCAATTTACTTTGAAAAACATTGCATTATTTGAAAGAAAATTGACAAATACATTGCATTAATTGGTAACTTTGTGGTATTGTAAACAAAGTGTTAGTACGTGCATGTTTCGGCTATTTTTTCGTAAAAAAAATTGAGAATACATTTATGGGACACAGGAGAATTAGTACTCCATCCCAAAATGATTTTTTCCACTTTTTTAAAATATAAAAGTACTCTAAATAATAAATATAAATTAATTAATTATGCTAATGAAATACTTAAAATTTGATATTGATACATTATTATAAATACTATCCGATGATGTAGAAAGCGATCCAGATCAGCCTTAGTTCAGCAATAGGTTATAATCCAGCTACTATAACCTAAAACCACGAATAAACGATTAGGCGGGATTATCTCCGTGTAACACCCTCCAGCGTGATGATGAGATATAGTATTAAGCTAGTATAAAATTGTATTGAACGACTTAAATCTCAAATAGTGAAGATGACATTACCTTTTTACGTTGGATATTGTCTGGTATATATAGTGGTGATATGAGATGTTTACGAATTCCTTAGATCACGAAAACAATGGTGGCGTAACGGTCTTCGAATTTGTAGGAGACAGTTACGCATATGACGTGGATAGGCACACATGTTTTTTGATCGAGGTCGCCTGAGTATTCGAGGTTGACCTGAATTCGTGCCTTAGTTGGGCAGAAATTGTTCAAGTAGCAGATCGTTTTTCGGATAAAGTTGGGTTAGGACCAAAGAAGATCGGACAATTAGATTGGTCGCCTGATCTATGCTGGCGGGCCAGTAGAATTGTAGCCGCTTTATGGGCCCCCTTTATTTGATGTACCCCTGAAATGTTGTGAACCTTGGGCCTTAGGTATCGGGGTTAGCCTATTACTTTTATTCCGTTTATTGGTCCCCAATTTTGAGCTGACTTTGTCGAGTAGGAAGTTATAGAAAAATTTGTGATGACTTACGGAGTGCGTCAATGGAGGGTCAACCGGGTAGAAGTAGGTCGGTCTCGACGATTGACTTTTAGCGGTTGGATACGTCGTTTAATGCGCCATAATTTTTGCCTTAATGGGACAGTTCTGGCGATTGGACAACTGCATTGGGAACTGGCGTTGAGCGTTTACTCTGACATTCGAACGGTTATGTCCCCCAACCTTTCCAATTCAGGCAAGAAAAATGAGTAGTATTTAAGGAAGGATTTTATTCCTTTTCCAACTTTACCATCCTCAAGCATTCAAATATCCAGCAAGATCAAAAACAAGGAGTTTGATTTTCCACTGCAATCAAGCTTCCCGTTTCGTTGTTGAGTTCCATATTTCCCCAAAATCAACAAGGTACCCTTCGATTTCTCTGCTTTAGGTTTAATTTTTAGCTTCATCTGTTATTTCGCCATGGCTAGGACCTTCTGCTTCGAGATAGGGGTTAGGTATGGTTATAACTACGTTAACCTTAGGATTTATAAAAGATTAGATGGCCCATGGAAAGAGTTGACCAGAGAGGAGTTGAAATTACCCGGGATCCGGCTCGCGCGCGGAGCCCCGGCATCTCGCAGTTGTTGCTTTTCGGGAAAGTCGCCCGGATCCGAGAGGCAGCGCATTCGCGCCCCGGCATCTGGCTTTATTCCGCTTTAGCGTTAGTTGGAGGTGTCTCGCCGTGTTTTGCTTTGTAGAGTCGCCACGCCGTTTTTATTATTAAGCCCAAAACATTAAAAAAGGGCATCAGTTTAAAAAATAATAATAAACTGTTTTTGTGTGATGAGATTTTGAGTTCGGAGGTCAGATGACTCCTCGGGAAGAGAATATTAGAATCTTAGAGCTCACCCGAGTCGCCTCGTAAAAACGAGTCTTTCGGATACCCCTAATATTCTTTAAATGTTGTGTGTGTGTGTGTGTGCTTTTAAAAATGCATGCTGTATCGGATGTCTACATTGTACACTGCGTATTGAAATGTATTGAAATAGTAATGGAAGGAAGCCTTACCAATGTTGGTTCGTGTCTGTCTTCCGCTGGGAAATAGTGTTTGAGGATGGAATAGTGTTCCGGTACGGACCGGGATTGCTTCGGGAGGGGCCGGTTGTCTGCGGACAGAGTTTCGGCGTGAGTTGAGATTGTAGGCTGCGTTCGGGCAGAGTTTCGGCGTGGGTTGGAATTGTCGGTTGGATTCGGGCAGAGGTTCGGCGTGCGTTGGAATCGTCGGTTGGATTCGGGCAGAGGTTCGGCGTGGGTTGGAATCGTCGGTTTGACTCGGAAAGAGCCGGGACGCCTCGGGAAAGACCAGGCAAGGCCTCAGAGTACCACGAGGGGCCTCAGAGTACCTCGAGAGTGCCTCGGGGCAGCGCGGGAGCATCGCGGGAGTGCTCGGGGAGGCTTCGGAGCACCACAAGGGGGCTCGGAAGGCCTCGGAAGGATCCGAAAGGGGCCAGGAGTGCCTCGAGAGGACTTAGAGGGGAAGCCTGAAGGCTTAGGGAGGAAGAGAGAAGTGGGAGGTGTGTGAAAATGAGGAGGGGGAGCCCTCTATTTATAGTAAAAATTTTCGTGCAAGAAGGTCCGTACGGACCTTCTAGGTAAACCAGAATCTTGGTTTTCCTCGATTTGAGGGAATATGTGATGATGGTGAATATTCTGTAATTATGGTGTCCCCTTGCAAGAAGGTCCGTACGGACCAACTAGGCTGCAATAAGGTCCGTACGGACCAACCATGTATGGGAGTGATGATTACTTCCGAGATTTGAGGGAATATTGTGGACTTTAAGGGGATTCAGTAATTATTAAAGCAAAGAGGTCCGTACGGACCATTATTGCTTTTCCAATTTTCTGAAAATTCCCAAAAGGTCCTTTTGTCCCTTTTTATCCCAGAAAGGCTCCTCCCTTGGTTTGGATGGGGGTTTTGAGAGGGTTTTAAGTGCCAGAGGTCGTCGAGACTGCGTTGATGAGCCTGCGGTGCTTCTCGTGTGCTTGAAAGGGGGTGATCCAGATTGGGGTACTTACAGAAGCCCTTCGACGACGTCACTTATGAAAGAAGTGGGGTCGCCGATAAGATAAGGGTCCTAATCTGGATCGCGTGCTGGGAGATAAAGTGACCGGGGAGGTCAGTGTGAGGACGTGGTGGTGTCCTATTGTGTGACCGTTTAGGTCGGTGAGGGCTGGACCTGTGATAGAATTCCTACGTATCCCTGGCGGGAATCAAGCCTGGTCGTAGTTCGGGAGTGGGGTGAGTGTTTTGTGGATGCGGGCATGGTGGTGCCCTGAAGTTTCGTGTGACCGCCGAGGTCAGTGGTAAGGACGTGGTGGTGTCCTGGATGACCGCATAGGTCGATGGCTGGACCCTGTGATAGGATTCCTACGTATCCCTGGCGGGAATCAAGCCTGGTCATAGTTCAGAGGTCGTGAATACGTGAGTGCGGGAGTGGTGGTGCCACTGAAGTGTTGTGTGACCGGCGAGGTCAGTTGTGAGGACGTGGTGGTGTCCTAAGATGTGGTGACCGCCGAGGTCAATTGTGTGGACGTGGTGGTGTCTGGGATGGAAATTTTACGATTTTCCTAATCGGGTGGTTTAAGGCCTTAGGGCCGGAGATAGTGATTTGGGAGGTTTATACGGTCTTCGGACCGAGTGATTTAAAGCCTTCCGGCCGGAGGTAGTAATGGGGGAGGTTTATACGGTCTTCCGGACCGAGTGGTTTAAAGCCTTCCGGGCTGGAGGTAGTAGTGTGGGAGGTTTATACGGTCTTCCGGACCGAGTGATTTAAAGCCTTCCGGGCTGGAGGTAGTGATGGGGGAGGTTTATACGGTCTTCCGGACCGAGTGATTTAAAGCCTTCCGAGCTGGAGGTAGTAGTGTGGGAGGTTTATACGGTCTTTGGACCGAGTGGTTTAAAGCCTTCCGAGTGAAGATAGTAGTTTGGTGATTTATACGGTCTCCGGACCGAGTGGTTTAAAGCCTTTGGGTGAAAGATAGTATGAAGACTTGAGTCGTCTTACGGTTGCGATTTTCCATGCGTGAGGACTTTGAATCGTCTTCGGCTGCGGTTTGCCATGCGTGAGGACTTTGAATCGTCTTAAGGCTGCGGTTTGCCATGCGTGAGGACTTTGAATCGTCTTACGCTGCGGTTTGCCATGCGTGAGGACTTTGAATCGTCTTACGATTTGCGGTTTTCCATGCGTGAGGACTTACTTTGAATCGTCTTACATTGCGGTTTCCATGCGTGAGGACTTTGAATCGTCTTACGGCTGCGGTTTGCCATGCGTGGGGACTTTGAATCGTCTTCGGCTGCGGTTTGCCATGCGTGAGGACTTTGAATCGTCTTAATGCGGTTTGCCATGCGTGAGGACTTTGAATCGTCTTTTGGCTGCCTTGTGCTTTGATTGCGAGAGGTGTGAATGCCTTGCTCTTTACCTGCTGGGGAGAAGGTTGGACTTACGATGACTGCCGGTGTTCGTCTATTGGGGATCATCGTGGCCTTGTAGGGACTTTTTTCTGCTGAGAAGGTGACTTCGGGCTTACTTTTATGGCCGGAAAAGGCGAGGAGCATATAAGTTGATTTTCTTTGAATGTGTCTCTACTCTAAGTGAGACTGATTTGGGGGTGTTTACCCTGTGTTGAGACCTAGTTTAGGAGTATGAACCTAAGTTGTGACCTAGTTCAGGAGTATGACCCTAAGTTGGGACCTAGTTCAGGAGTATGACCTAAGTTGGGACCTAGTTCAGGAGTATGACCTAAGTTGGGACCTAGTTCAGGAATATGACCTAAGTTGGGACCTAGTTCAGGAGTATGACCTAAGTTGGGACCTAGTTCAGGAGTATGACCTAAGTTGGGACCTAGTTCAGGAGTATGACCTAAGTTGGGACCTAGTTTAGGAATATGACCAAAGTTGGGGTTTAGTTCAGGAATATGACCTAAGTTGGGGTTTAGTTTCAGGAGTATGAACCTAAATTGGGACCTAGTTCAGGAATATGAGCTAAGTTGGGGTTTAGTTTCAGGAGTATGAACCTAAATTGGGGTTTAGTTTCAGGAGTATGACTAAGTTGAGACTATTCTAAGGCGTCTGGACCTAAGTTGAGTTTGATGGGCATTTTGTGGATCTGTATGGAACTTTGTTTGTGGGAATTTTTGGAAAGGCATCATGCCGTCTTGGGATTTTTCTTTTATGTAGCATTTATTACGGCTATGTCTTGCGTTTGAAGTTTATTGACATACCTTTCTTTGTGTTTACTGCGGGAGGAGGCGCCTTTGTGAGGAGGAAGTTGAATTGTTGAGGACGTGGGGCGCCTAACCGAGATGAAAGAGGACGTGGTGGCATCTGCGGCTGAATTGCTTAAGTGTTAGAGGGCATGGGGCGCCTCGATCAAGTTTTTGAAATGTTGAGGACGTGTGGCGCCCACGGCCGAAGTTCTTTGAAATGCCGCGGATGCGCTGGCGTTTTGACCGAAGTCGCCGAAAGGATGAGGACGCGATGGCGCCTTTGTCCGAACTTGCTTTGTGAGGGCGAGGTGGCGCCTCTGTCCGAACTTGCGATGAGGGCAAGGTTACACCTTTATGCGGACTTGTGGTGAGGGCGAGGTGGCGCCTGCATGCGAACTTGGTGAGGTGAGGTAGCGCCTGTGCGAACTTGCGGTGAGGGCGAGGTGGCGCTTCTGTACGAACTTGGTGAGGGCTAGGTAGCGCCCTCTGTACGAACTTCTTTGTGAGGGCGAGTGGCGCCTCTGTCTTGAGATGATGAGGACGTGGGACGCCTCGGAGTCTTTGGACAAGGAGAGGAGGGATGGCTCGTCTTCTTTTTCCTTGTTCGTTCTTATTCCTGTGGACTTCTTGGATTATCCGGTCGAGGAAGGTGATGGGTTCACCGAGGATGATGAGGTGGCTGGCGGAGGCGCCGAGATGCCGAATTTCTCGTTTGTGGAGGATGATGATGATTAGTCGGATTAGGGCTCTTTTGCTTTCCCTCTTTCCATTGTTGTTGTTTTTTTTTTTTTTTTTTTTTTTTTAAAGTAACAGACATTTTGTACCTGTAATAAAACACTTGTATTTGCACAGCAAAGTATTTTATTTAAGATGTAATGACGTATTTGTGATTCCCGGGATTGACCTAGGAATTGTTGCTAGCTTATTATTATTTTTGTGCATGTCGCATGAGATGGGAATGCATTTGTGGTTAGTGGAGTGACGGCTTTGGCGGTGTTTTACGGCGGTTGGGGAGTGAAGCGGCTTTGGCTGATTTCATGAGCGGCGGGAGTGATGTCTTCTGGGACGCGTTTGCTTTGATAGCCACTCTTTTTGGGGTTAGCTACCTCAGGATATGTGACGGGGCTCTGTTGGATGTGGTCGACCATTGTCGGGCGGGCGAGGATATCGTTCCTTTGGTGCCGGGGGAAACCTTCCACAATGTAGATCGTCTGGCGCTGGGGGACCGGTTCATGTGTGGGGGGAAGCCCCTGCTTTGCTTAGCGGCTTTAGATGCTCTTACGTATTTTACGAGGGTATGGAAGTATTCCGCTTTCCCTCTGTGGTACTCCTTCGTATTTGGGAGAGTGTTGTGTTGACCACCACCAGTACACAGGTTGAGTACGAGCGGCATGTCGGGCAGTCCCAAGTGATTTTGGGGAGCGGGCGTGAAGCAGTGCAGGGCAAGATTGTCGCCTCGGCTATAGCCTTAGGAGTGCGAAGCACAGGTCCCAACCCTCGGGTTGTCATGGGAGACGCTTTGTTTGACTACGGGACTCGAGTTGACGGTGGCGGGGAGAGGTCCCTTTTGCGGACTCGTAGGGAGGAGATCCGAGCCGAGGCACGGGTGAACGATGCTACGAGAGCGGCGGTTCGTTTGACACGACTAGGAGGACTCTTGATCTCGGAATGAGGGAGACAGAACTCGCTCATGTGGAATGAAAGAAGACTCGTTGGGGACGAGGGAAGAAAGGAAAGAGTGATGAAGGGCCAAATGCGAGTAGCATGGAATGGCCTTATGAAACACTGAGTATCCATTCATCGTCATTGCAGACACATTGATTGTTAAATGTTTTAAGTTGTCTTTTAGCATGTTGTGAATCGAGAGTAGACCGTGCTTGAACTCATCAAAAAGTGTTTTAACTGTGATGATTTGTGATTTACTTTTAAAGCTTTGTCGAGACGCAAAATCTCTTGTTTGCTTCTTTTCTGAGCCTTGGTGGCGTCAATTTTTGGAATTTTGTGTATTCCTTAGACCGAACCAATGAAGGCTGCCTACGTTCCCCTCGGGTGAGAGGCTCAGGTCTGCGTAGTTCGACTCTCTTTTGTGGGAGAAATGACTCGTAATGTACACTCGCAAGGGCGTATTTATTTTTGAAAAGGTGGGAACGGGTCCCCTTTTGTGTGAATGCCTTATTTGACGTAGGCACAAAAAACATGCTTTTGGGTTTGACTCTTTTGAGAGAGTATGAGCACTGAAAAGCTTGTAAAAGTGTATGGAAGCCCTTGCTGACAGAAAATCAGTGTTTAGCTCTATTGTCCTATTTTGTAGAAAAAGAAGACTTGTCGAGACATTTGAAAACTTGATTTGTTCACAATGATCATTTGTTTGCTTAAAACCCTTTGTTGATGTTCGGGTTATTCAACAATAAAACTTGATATGTTTGATTAATCATGAGGAGAAAGTCAACCGGTATCAAGGATCGAGTTGATGCAGTGTGAAAGAAGGTTTGTTTATAGGAGAGGTCATTGATGAGACCGGGTTTGTGGATTTGTATGTGTTTATGGCCAGGACCATTTTGGTTGCCTACGTTCCCCTTAAGAAAAGGAGCTCGGGTCGACGTAGTTCGGGGTTGAACTGTGTTTGGCTTTGGGGCCAGGGTATGAATATTCGTGCGGCCTGTGGCGAAAATGCTTGGAAGGTTGAATGATGAGGCACGGGCCTTGAGGCGATTTCTTGACAAGTCGTATTTGACGGTCTTTTCAGTGACTCCCTTGCTTCTTGATCGTTGGCTCTGGGTCTTTGATCTCATTTATTTTTGTGAAGCTTCTTCTTGAGCTCTTTTTTTTTGTAGCTTCTGCTTGAGCTTTTTTTTTTTTGTAGCTTCGCTTGAGCTTTTTTTTTTTTGTAGCTTGAGCTTCTCTTTTTTTTTTTGAAGCATTTGAGGCGAAGGCAAGCCCTGTTTGAACTTTCTTGATGCGCACGAGGGCGAAGGCAAGCCCCTAGGTTGTTGTCGACATGGGGTCAATCTTTTGATCTTTGAGTGACTTTTGTTGTCCTTTGATGTTGCCGCCGTCATTGACTTGGTCAAGGTGATGGTGGGGACATGTTTTGGAAAGTGTATGGCTTGATGGAGGCCTTTGTGTGGGGTATGGCAAGGTGTATGTGGAGCTATCGATTGACTTTCTCACACCAATTAATCAAAGCATTAATCATTTGTGGAATTAATTGTTGAGCAATGCAAGTGATTACATAGAACAAAACAATTTCATTAAATGTAATGCGGGGTGCAAAATAATGTCTCAAGTCTAGCAAGAAAAGAAAGAAAACTTTCGTATGGAAAATTGAAGACTTAATTACAGACTTGATTGAATGAGAACAGTACTAGAACCTACGAGGTGGGTTTGTATGATTCTTTGATTTGCGTCTCTTTGGACTCTTCGGCGGTTCCCAAATTCATTTTGGTTAGAACATTCTCGGCGGCTTGGGCCCGATTTTCTCTCGTTTGACAACATGCTTAAAGATTTGTTTAATGCATTGTTCATTAATGTGTCTGCGTCTTTATCAAGTGAATCATTATTAAGCTTGTTTTGGTTAGTTAATTTATCATTTGTTAAAGTGGCAATGAGGATACTCGGAAAGGTCAAACTTTTATTCGAAGCATAAAGAAGCGCGATTTTTGTTACAAACGCATAATCTTCGAGGCATAAAGCCGTCGGACGACTCGAGAGACTTAAACTTTAAACATGACAGGACTCGGGGTCTTTTATTTTAGAAGCTAGACTCTAGGAGACGGGGTTAGACCAAGCTTCCGGACGATTTCTTCTTTCTTTGGTTGTGGGTCATGAGAAGGTAACACGGTTCCTCAATGGCATTTTTGACGCGTTTGAGAAGGTCGAAAGGCTTCTCAGTGATGCTTTCCCCAATTGTTGTTAGGGAATTGATTTCCATTGTGTTGGGACCGCGTGGGCATTCCAATTTTCCCTCCTCAATCGGCCTGGATCGCTTGTTTTAGTATGACGAAATTGTCGGTGGTGTGGCCGGGGTAGTTGTGAAAAGCGCAATGCTTGCTCATATCCACGTTCGGGTTAGGATTCCTCGGGTGATAATTCTCGAGGGCTTGAGCATGTTACGCTTCATCAACGCCTCAAACACTTGGCTTAGAGGCATTCGAGGTTGTCGAAGTCTTTGAAGCAGCTGCGTCAGGGAGGATTGTTATTTCTCGGGGCGCTTGATCGCGGCTTCCTTGGACCCCGTTACGGATGTAGTGGGCTGCTCCGGCGGCCTCCTTTCCTATGTTTGGAACAGGCGTCGAATTTGACGAGGCTGCTGGTAGCGGTAGGAAGAAGCAAGAGTGGGTGGTGTCTTTTGTAGGCTCGGCGTCTTTTCGAACTTGGTCCGGCATTGACCATGGCACGAAGGTTGGGATAGAAGTGGTGGCTAATCAAGGCCCTCAAAGATGGTTTGAGGCAGGAATGGAAGATATCCATTTGCTCTTCTTTGGAAAGCAGATCCATTATCTCGCTTAGCTTCCAGTTCCATCTTTTGTAGAACTCACCCACAGGCTCGTCGTCCTTTTGTTCGTGGCTTGCAGGTCATGGCGGTTTGTCTCCCATTCAAGGTTGGCGCGGTACTTCTCCAGGGAGATTTCACTGATTTGGTCCCACGTGGAGCGGTTTTCTGCCTTCACGTTGAGGAACCACCTTAATGCCGTGGATTTGAGGGAATGCTGGAAGTGATCCGCCATTTGTTGTGGGGTTGCTCCTTTAGCTCTCATACCCAAGACATAGGTATCGATGTGAGTTTTTGGGCATTCCGTCCCGTCAAACTTCTCCATTTATGGCATCCTGAATTTTGGTGGGAGCGGGACCACTTTGCTTGGATCAGTAGGCAGGAGAGTCTTTTCGGGAACTAGCTAGCTTGCCTTGCATGTCCTTCATTTGCTCGATCAGCCAAGCTATGTGGGGATCGGCAGGTTGAGGCGGGTTACCGTTTTCGGGGATAGAAACCGAAGATGGAGGTGGATTGGCTGATGGGATCGCCATTCGGGAGTCTTGGGGAGGTAGTTGAGTGTATACCAACCCATACCCTGGAGTCTTTGAAGTTAGGGCGTGATTGCCGGGTCCGTAAGGGTTGTGTTTGGGAATTGGGAAATGATTCATTAGCCCCAGTGGCGGACTAGCGGGTGGCAAGCTTGAGATGTCGGGATATCCACTCGGGATGCACACCCCGGTAGGCATGGGGACTTCTAATTATGGGCTGCGAGGCTCGTATAGAGGCAAAGGGTTGAACCACAGGGGATACCGAGATGCATTGGGATGCGGTAGAGCGAGCACGTATGTGTCTTTGTTGATGCGAGAGCTTGATGTGCGGGCGGAAGCCCGGCATCTTGGCGGGCATACCGGGCGCTTGGCCCAGCGCTGAAGGAGCTTTGAGCGAAGGCGCTTAGCGTTCTTTGGGATCTCGTAACTTGGTGGAGGCGGGACCTGCTTGATAGCTTTGAGAAACCGGGGGAGCCGGTATGTCTTCGTCCTCTATGAGAAGCAAAGGTTACATCGGGTTGGGAAAGCTACGGTTCCTCGAAGACGCAAGGTGTCTACGATCCGGGCTTGCTTTGCTCTTCTTGGCGCTTCTTGATGGTTTCGAAGGCTCGCGGCACCTCCTCCATTGTCCTGGAGGTTCCTTAGTGGCGGGGTTCCATTTCCCTCTTTGTTATACGGTTGATCCGTCATGGGGAGTAGCGGACGGTGCGGACCGTTGAAGCTGGAAGGGCTGTCGGACCTTGTGACCTCGATGCGAAAAGGCGGCTCCGTGTATTCTCAAACCACTCTCGGTTATTTGGAGGGTGACGGGCAAGGTTTAGACACGGGAATGGCCTCTCGGGATAAAAGGGGAAAGCTCGCGTGGCATGCGGTTTCCGCTTCTTTTATATATTTTTTTGTTGTTTTAATTTACTTAAAACATGTTTTCTCGAAGTCCTAGGTAGGTTGGAAAAGATTGCTCTTCTTTTTCGCAACTATGCTAGATCTGGGCCGATGGAGACCATACGTGCGGCTATAAGCCCCTCGTTTTGCACTGTATTTCGACATCCCGGGGTGGGCGGCCCGGGCGAGGGTCTTATAGGGCAAGCGGTTTCCACCGGCCTAAAAGAAAAATCGAACCTAAGGACCGAGGCTTTGTCATGTTCGTTTTGATGCGTTAGCCATGTGAATAGTGAACCGAGCCGGCCATTGAGTCAAGATCGAGTCAAGAGTTCGGCATGACCTCTCTTTACCTTGCTTACGCAAGGGATCTGTGATGTTAGGCGTTAGGTGGGTCATATTGTCATGGGCGACGTATCAAAGGCGTGATGACATGGTGTCATGTGAGCATGGATGTATATCGGGACGGAACATCGTGCAGGTGTAGCTTCGGAAATCAAGATCGAGTCAAGATTTTAGCATGACTTTTCATCGCTTTGCTTGCGCAAGGATCTTGAGTTCCGAGCCTTGACTCGAGAAAATGGCCGGCATGGTATATGTATCCGATGTATGGCATGGGCCAGGTAAAAACCAACCGAGTACGGGACAGAGTGTGACTCAAGACTCAAACGTGCGGGGTTGACGCTTGGCTAGGATGGGATGTTTGGAATAATCCCGTGCATCAGAGGCCTAGGAAGACCAAAACGGACTGCTGAGACCACCCCGGGTTGAGGTTGTAGTGTGCGATGTATCAGGCGGCGGTGCGCGTAGAGTGCGGTGTAGCAGAGGCAGTGCGAGTAGTGTGCGGTGTAACCGAGCGGCGATGCGAGTAGTGTGCGGTCTTTAAAATTCTTTTACGAGTAAAACAGATGTTTTTTTGCAGAATTTTAAATGTATGCACAGATGTATATTGATGCATTTTTTTTTGTATTTTTATTTTTTTTGTAAAATAAAAAGTAAAGCACGTGCACACACACACACAACAGTTAAAGAAAGGGGTAAAATGAAAGTTTGACCCTCATCATCGTTTTAAAAATATTTTGTTTTGTTTAAAAAGATTTTAAAACAAAAAAGTCCCCAGCGGAGTCGCCAACTGAAATTACCCAGGATCCGGCTCGCGCGCGGAGCCCCGGCATCTCGCAGTTGTCGCTTTCGGGAAAGTCGCCCGGATCCGAGAGGCAGCGCGTTCGCGCCCCGGCATCTGACTTTATTCCGCTTTAGCGTTAGTTGGAGGTGTCTCGCTGTGTTTTGCTTTGTAGAGTCGCCACGCCGTTTTATTATTAAGCCCAAATCATTGAAAAAGGACATCAGTTTAAAAAATAATAATAAACTGTTTTTGTGTGATGAGATTTTGAGTTCGGAGGTCAGATGACTCCTCGGGAAGAGAATATTAGAATCTTAGAGCTCACCCGAGTCGCCTCGTAAAAACGAGTCTTTCGGATACCCCTAATATTCTTTAAATGTTGTGTGTGTGTGTGCTTTTAAAAATGCATGCTGTATCGGATGTCTACATTGTACACTGCGTATTGAAATGTATTGAAATAGTAATGGAAGGAAGCCTTACCAATGTTGGTTCGTGTCTGTCTTCCGCTGGGGAATAGTGTTTGAGGATGGAATAGTGTTCGGTACGGACCGGGATTGCCCGGGAGGGCCGGTTGTACAACGGACGAGTTTCGGCGTGAGTTGAGATTGTAGGCTGCGTTCGGGCGAGTTTCGGCGTAGGTTGGAATTGTCGGTTGGAGTCGGGCGAGAGGTTCGGCGTGCGTTGGAATCGTCGGTTGGATTCGGGCGAGAGGTTCGGCGTGGGTTGGAATCGTCGGTTTGACTCGAAAAGAGCGGGACGCCTCGGGAAAGACCCGAGGCGAGGCCTCGGAGTACCACGAGGGGCCTCGGAGTACCTCGAGAGTGCCTCGAGGCAGCGCGGGAGCGTCGCGGGAGCGCTTGGGGAGGCTTCGGAGCACCACAAGGGGGCTCGGAAGGCCTCGGAAGGATCCGAAAGGGGCCAGGAGTGCCTCGAGAGGACTTAGAGGGGAAGCCTGAAGGCTTAGGGAGGAAGAGAGAAGTGGGAGGTGTGTGAAAATGAGGAGGGGGAGCCCTCTATTTATAGTAAAAATTTTCGTGCAAGAAGGTCCGTACGGACCTTCTAGGTAAACCAGAATCTTGGTTTTCCTCGATTTGAGGGAATATGTGATGATGGTGAATATTCTGTAATTATGGTGTCCCCTTGCAAGAAGGTCCGTACGGACCAACTAGGCTGCAATAAGGTCCGTACGGACCAACCATGTATGGGGGTGATGATTACTTCCGGGATTTGAGGGAATATTGTGAACTTTAAGGGGATTCAGTAATTATTAAAGCAAAGAGGTCCGTACAGACCATTATTGCTTTTTCCAATTTCCTGAAAATTCCCAAAAGGTCCTTTTGTCCCTTTTTATCCCAGAAAGGCTCCTCCCTTGGTTTGGCTGGGGGTTTTGAGAGGGTTTTGAGTGCCAGAGGTCGTCGAGACTGCGTTGATGAGTCTGCGGTGCTTCCCGTGTGCTTGAAAGGGGGTGATCCAGATTGGGGTACTTACAGGAGTGTATCACTATCTTGCATAGGTGGAGTTTATTCTATGGTGAGATAGGATTTTCAGCGGGTGAGAGCATGAGGGACTTGGAGGCGGATGATCCACGTATTATCCGTTTTCGTCTTTTCAACAAATTGATTGATCACCTCATTATCTTCTATATTAAGTCCAATAAACCCCCTTTTTCCTAGAGAGAGATTAGCATTCACAGAGGAATCTAGGTCGTCTTTAGATGGCTTGGACTCATCTTCTACTAGGTCTGATTCCCCTGTTTTTGTGTCTTCTGTAGATATGGCTGCTCAGCAATCTCCCAACTCTGCCTCGTCGAGGTGCCTCGGGATGACTTCCATTTGACTCACTTTGCTGAGAGGCAGAGGAAGGTATAGTCTTAGATTCACTAGGGCTTAAGCACGACCAAGGTAATTTCTACTAAGGTCAATTTGAGGCCGGTCTACGCCAACCCCTTGACCCCTTCATCTGTGAGTTTTTGGAGTGTTTGGCCACTGTCCCCATATAACTAGGTGCCAACACAGTTAGGGTGCTAGTATCTTTTGCCATGGTATGTAGGTTCGTGAGGTTCGAGTCGTGCATACACGTTTTCAGAAGGTTTTTTAAGATTGTTATGAACGAGAAAACCTTTGGGATTAGCATCCCAGCTAAGGCCAAGGCCCCCAAATTGTTCATCAATTTGCCTGACAAGGTGTCAGGGTGGAATAACCACATGATTTTGGCTGAGAGCAAGAAGGGATGGGAGTTCCCTTTGCCTGAAGCAGACTTAGAGCCAATGAATGAGGAGTAATATTGGGTCCCAGAGTGGAGCGATGAGCTTACTCACAGGTTGACATTGGTGGCTCGGAGGAGCACCACAAAATGGGATACTCTAGGGTTGAACAAAGATTTCTTCATCCAGACTGGGATGATGCTGGGTGGAGATGGGGAGGTAGCTCCCTTGGTCTCCATCATAAGAAGTCTTAGGTATCCAGATTAGGTCATCCACGAGAGAGAGAGAGAGAGAGAGAGAGAGAGAGAGAGAGAGAGAGAGAGAGAGAGAGAGAGAGAGAGAGAGAGAGAGATTTGAATCCTAGTGTTTCTACTGCAAAAAGAAACCAGGCCACTGGAAAGGCCTTTTCCATTATGGTGGTTAAGTGTTTACCTTGCTTTCTCTTTGCTTTCTCTAGTTTTCATCTTTTTGCTCGTATATCTGTGTGTTGAATTTCTTTCCTTTGTCTTGCAGTTCTTACAGCCGAGCAGGAAGCACAAATGAATAGGATTGTGGACCTGGGTGATAGGAGAAGGAACAATAAGGCCCATGAGGCGGCCAATGCTCGGGCAAGCAGAGAGAAGGAAGCCATGAATCAGAATAAGCTGCTCCCCAAGGAGGGTGTGGGGATGATCCCAATAGATGGAGCTAGGTAAGTAGAGCCCATTGAGCCACAACCTCAAGTGAGGATATGGAGGAGAGGGCCAGGTCGAGAGGTCAACTAAGGTTGAGTCGGGCTTCGAGCCCAGACAAGGATTTGCGGGGCAAACTTCCTAAAGGATAGTGGACTTGGATGTGGAGGTCGAAGAGCTCGACCTATCTGAGGAGGACCAATCGCTGGGTCGGCTGAGGAAGAAGTCCCATATCGAGCTCGGACTTGACCAAGCTGGTACTTCTAGGGCAACATACTCTGCTTCTAGCCATCCTCCCCAACAAGCTCCATCTTCCCGAAGCACTGAGGAGGTACATGCAGTTGTTGAGAAGTTAAGCGACGCCCCCCCTCTCATATGCGTCAATATCTTAAGTGGCAAATATCCCAAACTGGGATTGGGACAAATTATCGTGAGGAGGGCCCTGATCGGGATTTGCTGGTCCAGTTTAGTGAGGAAGGGCTCAGTCCTGAGGAGTACAGCGACAGGTCCGACCTGCTCGCCTCTGAGGTACCACTTTTTTACTTTTTCATTCTGTTCTGTTTGATCATCGTTACTTCGGTCGCCATTGTCCTGACCTTCTCCTTTTTGCTATGCAGTTTCTTGCCCTGACGGAGCAAGCTAAGTGCAGCTGGCGGGCTGCCATTGAAATGAGCAAATTGCCTCGGAGAACTACTCCTGAAAGGCTAGGGAGGCTGCTAAGCTTAGGAAGAAACTCACCGATGCTGATTCCCAATGTCGGGCTCTCCAAGCTGCCCATTTCAACGCTGAGAAGGAGAGAGATGAAGCCTATGCGGCACTGAAGGCGGCAAAGGAACAACTCGCTCCCCTTCAAGCTCCGATGGATTCTTGGGCTCCGACCAAGGCGGCATTGGAGGAGAAAGCACCTTTGACCAAGTAGGAGAAGGCAAGATTAGTGGGGCAGCTCAATCAACTGTCTGGTTTGGCTCACGATCGTAACAAAAGGATTGAACAAATGAATAGCGACCACTAGGCAGCTCGGCTATGATGGGAGGAGGAGGCTCAGGCCAGGGAGAAGGCTATGAGTGTTATAGAATCATCATGTCCCGAGCTAGGGAGTTCTATGATGTTGGATGCCAACATATGGCTCAGCGAGCCCTGGTTGATCACTCGGTTGAGCTACCCGTTGAGAAGTTAGCCCAATGGGCCTTTACAGATTGGTATAACGAGGTAGCTCGTACCGGTCATCCCCTTGTACCCTACAACGATAATGATCTGGTTGTCATAGCCAGACAAGATGTACAGGATGGAGTAGAGTCTTGGGTCGCTCCTGCTGTTGATCTCAGAAACTTCAACTCGATTTTGCAAGAGCTCGAAGATGCCGACGATGTCGAGGAGGAAGATAAGGTCACTCAAGACCAGGTGTTCGAGGAAGTCGAGCATCAAGAGCAACAGCAACCAGAGCAAGGGCAAGGGCACATGAGCAGGAGTAGGAGGATGAGGACCGACATGAATGAGCCCTTTATTTTGATTTTTGTTTTTGTAATGAACAAGTCCCAAACGATTTTTTGCTATTTAATTTTAGTTTGTTCATGCCTTGGCCCAATTTGGGAGGCATTTCACTTATGGTTTTTTGTATTCGGGTTAGTCCTGGCCCGCTTTTGGGGGACTTACCATTTTTATGCTAGTTGACTTTGAACCAATTTCGTTTGATCCAATTGTTATTACTTTGTTGTCGAACTAGCATAAATAAGGGATCAACCAAAGTGTTAGTCGGATCAATTCGCAAAAAAGAGATTGACCAAGGCTTAGGTCGAACCTGTTTTAAGAACGAAGCTGACCAAGGTTTTAGTCGATATTGTTTAAGAACGAAGCTGACTAAGGTTTTAGTCGAGCTTGTTTAAGAACGAAGCTGACTAAAGACTTTGGTCGAGCTGGTTTGAGAACGAGGACTAAGGTAGGAGATCATGTGTTCTTGAAAATAGCTCCGACCAAGGGTGTCATGAGATTAGGTATATGGGGAAAGCTTAGTCCCCGATTCGTTGGACCTTTTGAGATTTTGGAACGGGTTGGGGAGGTGGCATATAAGCTTGCTTTGCCTCCGATTTTAGTTGGAGTTCATAATGTGTTTCATGTATCTATGTTAAGGAAGTATGTGCTAGACCCGAGCCATGTAATCAAGTATGAGGCGTTATGAATTCGAGAAGACCTCAATTATGAAGAACAACCTATCAAGATTGTGGATAAGAAAGATCAAGTTTTGAGACAACGTGTCATTCCATACGTCAAAGTCCAATGGGCTTTTTGGAAGGAGAAATCACGGCCTTCCCCTTGGCTTTGGCCAGGGTTGTGCTTTAGATTTCTCGGTGAGAGGAGTAGATTCTGCTCCCTCTCCTATCTCCTCATCCTCCTCAATTTCCTCGTGACCGCGGTCAGCAAAGGTTGGATTTACCCTTTTTCTCCCCCTATCTTGACTAGGTAGAGATTTCGTGGGGACTCTTTGGGAGAACATTAGTGAGCCTTCCTCTAGGGGGACACCACCATTGGCCTCCAACTCAACCAACTCGAGCTGGGCATCATTTATAGCCATGGCCTCAGCCACCAGCTTAGCCCTCGCAACTAGAGCTTGGTTTCTTTTGAGTATCAACTCAGGAGTGATAGGAGAGGTGGGGTTTTTCGGACTTGGATTTTGGGGGGATTTATACTTACGGGCAACATCAAGCTTTTCCCTAAAGTCTCTTTGAGGAGTAAGAGACCCTACACTTCTAGAACGGCCACCCAACCTATTAAAGGCTAAGGTGATTGGTCTGGTAGGATTTAGTTGGGAGGGAAAAGCTTGATCATTACCTTGAGAAGTAAGAAAGACAGCGTTTTGAAAAGGAATATCAATCATTTTCGACGGAGAAAAGCTGAAAGTTGTTTTTTGGAAGCAACTGTTTGGACAAGGTGTTTGTTTTTTACAAAGACACAAGATTACACGAGAAAAAACTAGACTTTTCCGGCAATGGAACTACTGATGACGCCACAACTTTCGGGGTCTCATTGTTATAGGGATATTTGGCTTGTATATTGGTTTGTACCTAGAAAACAACAAAGACAATGAGCACCGTTAGAGACCAAATCGGAGTTTAATCCAGCTCAGTCCCTCAGGCGAAAGAGTAAGATCTCTGAGGGTTTATAATTGAGAAATAAGACTTGAAATATCTTAGTGAGTTGTGTGTTTAGGGATTAGACAATGTGGATTAGAAATAATGATTTTGCCCTTACCTTGTCCATGGGGACAAATGTTGATATTTATATTAAGAGGTAGCTGCTTGATGATGTCAGCCCTGTATGATATCTTTGTCTTTGACCTAGGAAACGTGTCCGCGCCTGGTGGACTCGTACAATAAAGCAGGATTTACTGCAAAGTGATGTCGCTGAATGAACAGATACAGAGGAAACAGACGCTAGTTGGCGCCGTGCCTTACTTGCGTAGTGGGCGCTTGAGCCACCATTCAATGCGATGGGGACAAGCCGGCTTCTTGGTGTCAGAGTAGGTACAGACTTTGGTCTTACTAGCTTTGGCTTTAACCGGGAGTCTAGTGAAATAACCGGGAGTCTGATATGAGACCGCTGTCAATATGTTGAGCGCGGTCAACATGGTTGGCGCGGTAATAGATATCGCGGTCATAACATTCGCGGTCACCTTGCTGACGGTATAGCTGTCCGCGGTGTTGTCTCGTACGGTATTAGGAGATCACGATCTTTACTTTAGCGGTTTAGTTGTCTGCGGTATTAACTCTAGCGGTTTAGGATATACCATATCATACTTGACATTTGTAACAGATCGAGATTTGGGCCCCGTCTAAAAAGGTTCGGGCTCATCATATCTCTTAGATTTAATTAGGGTAAACTAGTTACTTTATTTGCAAAAAGTTTAGATTACAGGAGGAAAAGTGAAATGAAACAAAACCTCAAAGTGATAATAACATCTGTCCAAATTTCAAGGGAGAACAGTAAATTTAATTCAATTCAAATATGAGATTAATTTTAGGATTAAATTTAATGTTTGTTCTTAAAGTTTTGTTAGATATCAATGTCCATCCTTCCGTAATTATAATTGAAAGATTAACCCCTTCAATTTTCTTACCCTCCCTTGAAGTTTTGTTAAAGTTTCCCACCAACAAAGAGAGCCCCCAATTAATAATGTAAGAGCGTAAATTAAACATGAATTAACTAAACTGGCCACCCAGACTTGGACTGAGCTGAGAAGACATTTAAACTGGTCCGGTCCGGTCCGATCCATCCTTGATGTAATATCTAATCTAATCCGACCACCATGTGCAATTGCATGCAGTGAACGCAACATACACAACAGTGGTTGACGGAGCTCCATCTAAGTCACACATGATATATTCGGTAGGTAGGGGATCTTGGGCAACCGCACAACAGTTGCGGCCGCAATCTCGGCTTCGCATATTGATAACACTTATTTTTGCCCTTTATTAATGGCATTTTAGTCATTTTTCTCGGCTCGCTATTTTGTACCCGTTAGATCCGCTCTCATTACATCTCGCCCCTCCACCTCGACACAACTTGTGTGCTGTTCAACAGCATGTAGGTATGAACACAGAGTGAAGTTAGAGTAACAAAAAGCCATGGGGCCGGAGAGAGAGAGAGAGATTAAGAAAGGATTTATTTTATTTTATTTTTCATAACTTCCTTTTGTTCATAATACATTTTTCAAAGGGTGCAAAGAACACACCTCTAATGAAAATCAGCTCAACAATACATAATTCTCCTAACCTAGCTCCTCCTCTTCCTCCCAAACAAATGTATAAGAATCATGTTCAAATTTTGTAAAAAGAAAAATCTTTGTATAACCAAAGAAATATGTTACTGACCCGTCTCAAAATAAATGTTCATTATAGAACGGAGGTATTATGATCTGATCATGGAGAACAAAGATTGAAAATCCATTTCATCACAAGGGATAGTAAGACCCATATCATGACAGAAGCCAAACTCTTCTTCAGATCTTTGAAGCAAACTTTGAAAGTTAGGATGATCCAACCATGCTATTGGAACTATGTATCTGCTTCTGTTCTCTCCCACATATACCACAAAATGACCTTTCGGTACATCATGTTTCTTTCCAAAACTTGGGATTTTCTTCATGATTTGCTTCAGTGCTAATGTTTGAGCTTGTTTGTTTGATTTCCTAATAGCCATATTTGATTGAGTAGTTCTTGAGAGAGAGAGAGATGGAGATGTGAAGGGATTGTGGTGAAGTGTTGAAGAGGTAGAAGAGGTATATATGGGTGATGTGTTAGGGAGGGGGGGGGGGAATGAAACAAAAGCATGTGGAATTGTAGGGAGAGGTTAGCAAAGGATGTTTGGGAATTGAAAGAGTAGTAGTACGGGGGGTCATACCCCATTGGGATTACCCTACTTTGTAACCTCTCCTAAAGACACATATGGGGCCGGCAATTTGGAACTCTGATTAATATATTGCAGCGCTTCAGACATTATTGATTGTAATTAATTAATTTTTTTTTTTTGGATAATGACCAATTAAGATTAAAATTTCCATAAATGCAGAGCTTCAGACATTATTGATTGTAAGGACATGCATTGAATAGCATAAGATTGAGATTTAGTCACATCTTTTCTTGAGATGGACGGCGAGATCAATAGTGTTCGGCAGGCCCCACATTTCCCGAAATAATGTTGACCCGACAAATAATAGAGAAGTGAAAAATAGAGAATTAAAAAGCTCGCGGTAGATAGTGTGAAATCAAATACGACGGCCTTGAAGTCCGACCGTACAATATTCAAAATTTTTATAGTAAATAAGTTACATTTTTATGTGTTTTTATGTGTTTTGTATTCAACTAAAAATGTAAAAATGAGTAACATCTTTTATCACAAAGAGTTACATTTTTATGTGTTTTGTATTCAACTAAAAATGTAAAAATGAGTAACATCTTTTATCACAAAGAGTTACGATGGAGTATATTTTATAGTGGACAAAATTTGACTGTTGTGTTATCGTACTCGGGCCCCATATCCTGTGTCCCTAATTACCCCCACAAGACACCATCTATGGTGAAAGTGAAACCACTACAATGCAACGGCAGTCTATCAACTACAGCAGCCGCTTTTGACTTGGAACTTCCCTTGCATTTTCACCCCTCTTTCTATTAGTCTTGGGACCGTACAAGTATACGTTTACTTAAGACCACAATTTTCATAAGTCAGCCCTTTTTGCATCTCTCAATTCTTTCAATATTCCAAAAAAAAAAAAAAAAAAAAAAAAAAAAGGCCAAGATTTTCCAAATTGGTGTCCAAAAATTGATGTCGATGTTCCAATTCATAGATGATGGCGCGGAAATTCCAGATTATATTTATCGATAAATTACAAATGAGAAGAGAAAAAGAAACGCGGTAAGTTAAGATGGATGAAGACTTTAATAATTCAAGGTTGAATAGAGGATGGCTTGAGGTCTGACATTCAATTCTGACAATTTCCTCCCATTTTTGGGTATAAGAGTGAAAATAATTCAAAATGAAATATCTTTTGGAGTTATATATGCTTCGGTTCTTCTAGAAGCAAGTGGGAGTAGACAAGATTAAAGTGGGATATTAATGTTGTTTTGTACTCCTCCATCCAGGTTACTGTTTTTTCTTTCGGTCCGTCCCATTTTAAAAGTTCATTATATAAATGGCAAGTTTTGAATAGTATTTCAAACATTTATATTCTTATAATTTAAATATATTTACAAGAGAAAAATAGTTACCTTTTTATCCAAGTGGGTCCAGTTATATATTTTAAATTAGTAACTTTTTATATAGAGTAGAGACGCACAAAAGAAAAATAGTTACCTTTTTATCGGATCGGAACGGAGGAGGGATTATGTCGCATGCAAGTAATTAGAAAGACTTAGGGCCGTTTGGTTCGGTGGAAAAAAAAAGTGAAGGAATGGAATGGTCAATGAAATGGAATTCATGAAGGAATTGGAATGGAAAAAAACTGGTCAAACCCTCTATTTGCTTGACACGGAATGGAATGAAATTGTCATTCAATTCCTTGCCAAATCATGTTTGGTTTGAAAATACAAATTATAGGAATGGAATGAAAACATATAAAATGACCAATTTACCCTTTTTAAATTTTTTTATTTTTTTTTGGGGGGGAGGGTAGGTAGGGGGTATGCAAAATGAGTAAAAAAAATTTTTTTTTTGTGGGGGTGGGGTTGGGGGTAGGGGGTGGGGGTAGGTAGGGGTATGCAAAATGAGTAAAAAATACTCCCTCCGTCCCACTTCAATTGATACTTATTTCCTTTTTGGTCCGTCCCACTTCAATTGATACTTCTCAAAATGGAAAGGAATCTTCACTATTTACCCCACTCATTCTCTCTCCTATTTTACTTTTTCACTCACAACATTCTCTCTCCTAACTATTCCTCCCACTCATTCTCTCTCCTATTTAATTTTTCATACTCACAACATTTAACTTTTTCTCTTTCTTACATCACTTTTCCTTAATTTCCACACCCAAAAAGTTGGTCTCTATTGAAGTGAGACGGAGGGAGTATTTTTCGTGGGGGTGGGGTGGGGGGTAGGGGGGGGGGAGGGGGGGGTAGGTAGGGGGTATGCAAAATGAGTAAAAAATATTTTTTTCGTGGGGATGGGTGGGTGGGGTAGGGGGTGGGGGTGGGGTAGGGGTGGGGGGTAGGGCGGATGGGGGGAAAGGTAGGCGGGGTTTTTTTAAAAAAAAATTTTTTGGAGGGGGTGGGATAGGGCGAGGTGAATGGGGGGAAAGGTAGGCGGGGGTTTTTTTAAAAAAATTTTTTTTTGGGGGGGTTAGGGGGGTGGGGGTAGGGCAATGGACGGGGAAAGGTAGGCGGGGTTTTTTTTTTAAAAAAAATATTTTTTTGGGGGGTGGGGGTAGGGGGTAGCGAGGAAATTTGGATGGGGGTAGGGCGGGGTTCAAAAAAAAAAAAAATTGTGTGGGGGGTGGGGTCGGGTGGGGGGCTGGGCAGGGGCTGATTGGGGGTGGGTAGGGGGTAGGGGTGATTTGGGTTTGGGGGTATTTTGGTCAAAATTTTTTTTTTTCTATTCCCTAAGAAATTCATCATTCCTTTCATATATGGAAGGAATGAAAATTCATTCCCTAGGAAATGAAAAATTTTTCATTTCTACGGTGGTTTGGACATGTGAGAAGGAGACCGAGTGATGCACCGGTTAGGAGGTCGGAACAGTGGAGAAATGATAAAATGGCGAGGGGTAGGGGAAGACCCAAGCAAACTTGGATTAGAGTAATTGAAAATGATATGAATTTACTTGGAGTGGATGAAAGTATGGTGTTGACGAGGCCGGAGTGGAGGGCAAAAATCCATGTGGAGGATTGATTTTTTTATTTTTTATTTTATTTTTTATTTATTTATTATTATTATTATTATTTTATTTTTATTTTTATTTATTTATTTATTTATTTATTTACTTTTTTATTTATTTATTATTTATTTTTTTTCACGATAACATATGAGGATTCATGTTAGCCGACCCCAAATTATTTTGGGACTAAGGCTTTGTTGTTGTTGTTGTTGTTTACCCCACCACTCATTCTCTCTCTTCATTTTCCACCACTCAATTTATTCAACCAACACTACTATTTACCCCACTCATTCTCTCTCTTCATTTTTTACCACACATTTTTTTTTATTATTTTATTCTTTTTTCTTAGTTCTCGTGCCCACCTCAAGGGTGTCAAGTGAGGTGGGACGGAGGAAATATAGTCTCTCTAATAGTTTATTAATTTATGGTTATTTATGTACTATCTTTCTTTGTTCCAAAATAAAAAAATGACTTTAGAAGTCAACAATAAGAGTGTTTCTTAATTAAATATGGAAATTTCATTCATTTTGGATTATTTGGAACAGAAAGAGTATTAGATATCATATACTCCCTCCGTCCCATAACAATAACAAGTGACGCAGTTACTGTTTCGCATGGGAATTAAAAAAAAAGTGAAAAGGTAGTTACTGTTTCGCATGGGAATTAAGAAAAAAGTGAAAAGGTTGATGTGTTGTGAGTGTAGATAGTTGAGTAGAAGAGAGAATGAGCGGAGAGAATAGTAAATTATAATGGTGTTGTGAGTATTATAATAATGTAGGAGAGAGAATGAGTGGAGGAAATAGTAAAGATTCTTTTCCATTTTAGGAAGTGTGACTTATCAGTGGGACGCCCAAAATGGCAAAGTGTGTCGCTTGTTATGGGACAGAGGGAGTATTAATTTCAAAATAAATGTTCAAAAAAATCTTAAAATTTACACTCAATTTGAAATAAATTTGATAATTTTTTATTATTTGATGCCACAGGAAATGTGCTTATCAATCTTCCTCCACATGGCAGGACTGATCACCTGACTCCTTGACCTGAAAACCAGAACCCACGACTAGCTGGATGTGTCTCCGGCTTAGACCCTCGGGCGTGAGAGTAAGTATATGAATTGGAGAGCAAATAATGTATATTGAACAAGGGTATTCAAATGACAAAAGTTGCCGTTACCTTGGAACCGTAGTAGTGGTAATGCATTTATAGTTGATGTGGGTGGTTTATTTGGCAGGGCTACATGAGCTCCGAGATTTGTGGGACAGTTATGCATCATGTGAACGTGTCCTTAAACGGTCCCTGATTTGTAGGGAATCAGTTATGAAAAGTGTGGAAGCACGTGCACCTGTAATTGTTAGGTCGACGTTTGCTTGACAGGTCGAGATCGACGCTTGGGATAGGGCCGACCTGACTGATGGGTAGAGTTGGATCGTACCCGAAGTATAACTTGGATCATGAGGTCGGACTTAGTTAGGTCGGGACCTGGTAGGTCGGACAATGAACTTAAGTCAACGTATCAATAAGATGGGCCTTGGGCCATGTGATCATTGGGCCTAGCCCACTGAGAATATGGTGGCCATTATTGCTTGAGGACTGGGCTTTACTTGCTTGGCCCAGCTCGATACTTTTGGTATGTTCAGTGGCCCCCAACTTTCGAGTTGACTTTGTCGACTAGGAAGTTAAGGAAATTTTGATGAGGATTGCTGTGACTCGCAGGTCGCTGCTCGTGCTGAAGTTTAGTCGACTAGAGTGACGTGGCCTAATCCTGGACGTTGGCGACGAACGGTCAGATCTGAAGGAGCGCCGTTTTTCTGTAATCATTACTGTTTGACGTTTGAAGAACCGTCATGGAAACTGTTTTCCTTCATTAATTGGGAAAATAATTTTTGAATTTCCCTTTTTCCTTTCCAATTTTGGAAAATATAAATATCAGAATCCTTCTTCATTTCGAATTTTTACTGTCTCTGAACTCTGATAGACTCCGGCGAAGGTAGCAATGAAGCATCCGACTTAAATTTGACCTTCGTCCCCTGCAACAGCTTACTATTCCGCCACCAACCAAGGTATTCTTCTCTCTTTCTTGCTTTAGGGTTTCGATTGTTGCTCTGTCTTCGATTTTGCCATGGCTAGGACATTTAGTAGTGAACCAGGGGCTTGGTATGGTTATTGCACCATTAATCACCGAGTGTACAAGCATATGAACGGAGAGTGGAGAGAGATGTCCTTGAATGAGTGTGCCTCTATCTTGACCAGGTGGGGACTGGATTTTAGTGAAATAGGACTGCCCATAGGAGAAGATGTTGGTGAATTGATAATAGATGACTTGAATGTTGTCTCTTTTCATCTTTTCCATGAATTGCTTGACCACATATCGTTGTTCTACGTTAGAGATGCTAGTAAACCCTCTTTCCTTAGGAATAGGAAAGGTTTTCTAGGGAGTTTAGGTCGCCCTTAGGTAGGTCGTCTGATTGTGATCATAGGACTGACTCCCCTGTTTCTCCTTCTTCTTGTACAGATATGGCAACTCAGGAAGGAAACACGGCATCGACCTCCTCAAGTCCACGTATCATTGATGCATTTGATGAGTTGGCTGTACCGGGGAAGAATGAAAGGGGGTATGTTCCTCACAGGCCCTTGAGAGGAAAAAAGAATTTGCCCTCTAGATACAGCTTGATATATGATTTTTGTGAGGTGAGCAAGGAGGATTACAGAGTGACTATTCTCAGTAAAAAAGATTTCATGGCTCAGTGTAGGTCGACCTTCACCACTGATGCCACTAGGGTAGCCTTCTTTTATGGCCAATTTGAGGCTGGCCTCAGGTTGCCACTTGACCCTTTTATTAACGAATTTTTGGAGTGTGCCAATGCCTTACCTCTTCAGCTAGGAGCCAACACCTGTAGGGTTCTGGTTTGCTTTGCCATGGTCTGTAGGTTCTTAGGATATGAACCCTGTATGAGGGTATTCAAAGAATTTTTTAGTGTTAACTATGGTTGGACTGACCTGAGCATTAGCACCCCTTCAAAACCCAACTCTCCCAAACTTTTTATGAACCTTCCTAGTAAGGCGAACTGTTGGAACTCCCATGTTGTTGTAGTGGAGAGTAGGTTAGGCTGGGAATTCCCTTTACCCAATTCTGAAACAGAACCCATAGAGGAGAGGAACTATTGGGAGCCACTCTGGCGTTTTGACTTATACAAGAAGTTATGTAGATTAGCTGATAAGGGGCCCATTAGTTGGGAGATTTTGGGTACCACCAAATACAACTACATCCAGGCCGGGATGATGGCTGGAGAGGGGGAAGTGCAGCCCTTGGTGCCCGTTGGTAGGGGCACCATATATCCTGACTGGGTTACCCATGCCTTGGGTAAGTTCGAGGATAAATGTCAGCTCTGTAAACGGACTGCCAACTACTGCAAGGACAATGGGGAGCATGCGGGTGGTAAGATCTTTTTATTTTGTAATTCTTTACTTGCCCCTTATTTGCTGGCTTTTTGAACTGATAGCTTGTGTGTATGAACACTTTGACTTGAATGTGCAACTCTTATCTCGTCATCTATTTAACTCGCATGTAGATTGATTAGCTCGCACATGTTTAGTTCGTACATAGAACTCGTAGCTCGTATGTAGAATGATTAGCTCGCACATGATTGGCTCGTACATAGAACTTGTTGCTCGTATGTAGAAATCTCATACGTCGATCTAACCCTCTGTCATCTTGATTTTGATGCAGTTTTGACCCCTGAGCAGGAAGACAACATGGTGCGAATCGTTGGAGTTTCTGATAAGAAGAAGGCCAAGAAGGCTCATGGAGCTGCTAATGCTCGAGCCAACAGAGAGAGAGAGGCTGAGAGGAGGACCAGTTTGTTGTCCAAGGACAACGTGGGGATGGTGCCCATGGAGGAGGCTGGGTCGGAGGACCCTTTAGAGAGTGGGACCCAGTCCAAAGAGATTACTGAGAGGGGCAACTGATCCACTAGGTCGATCAGACCAAGCCCGAGCTCCGACCCAAACCTTGATGCTAATGCTGTGACCTCTGGAGCCGAGGTTACTGGGGCTAGCCCTCTGAACGTTGTGGACATCGATGATGATGCTGTTGAGGAGGAGGACGATCGTGCTCTGAATACGAGGAAGAGATCTAGAACTGAGAAGGGTAAAGCCATCTCCTCAAGCCAACTTCCTCCCCCAATGCCCTCTCCAAGGAGCCAAGAATCCATTGAGGCTCAGGTACAGAGGTTGAGTGAGGTTCCTCCGCTCTCAGGGGTCAACAACATGAGTCGCCGCTTCCCGGAGATGTGCCTTGGCCAGGTTGTGGTGAGGAGGGCCATAGATGTCGACCTCTTGGCCTATTTTGCTGATAAGGGGATGACCCCTGAGGAATTCTCAGCTCGATCTGGATTGGTGCACAGCGAGGTAATCTTTTACTTTCCCTTTCTGTTTAGTCGCTTGTTCTTTTAGTCTGTAAGTTTAACTTCTGAGTCTTTGTCGAGCTAATCCTTTAATGGATTTTTTTTATTCAGTCTCTGACCATGGTGGAGCAAGCTAAGAGCTCCTGGAGAGCTTCCATTGAGAGGGAGAGGCAGGCCATGAGCCAATATTCAAAGAAGTCCCAAGAGTTGTCTGAGCTGCGAGAGAAATATAATGACCTCGACAACTCTTTTGACGCTCAGGAGATGGTGAAGAAGAAGGCCATGGCGGACAAGGACAAATCTTTGGAAGACCTTAAAGCTGCAGAGACCAAGCTTGGGGAGGTGAAGGCGGAGAGAGACGCTGAGCAGTTGGAGCATGAGAAGACTAGGAAGGAGCTTGCTACGGTCTCTCAGGTTCTTAAGGAGAGGGATTCCTTTTTAACCGAGCTGAACGAGGAGCACAACGCTGCCAGGGCCAAATGGAAGGAGGATCTCCAAGTCGCTGCTAAGAAAGCTGTTGATAGCTTCAAGGATGGGGATGAGTACTACAATGCCATCGTCGAGAAGGCCAGGGATTTCTTGGACCTGGGTAAGCGTCACATGGCTCGTCGAGCCTTGATTGATCCCACTGTTGAGGTCTCTCGTGAGCAATTAGCTCGCTGGGCATCTGAGCCTCAATACGATATGGCAGCTCGAGGTGGCCACTCGATCGTCCCTTACTCCGAAAATAACCTGGCTTTCATAGCCCAACAAGATCAGGAGGACGCTTGTGAGCCTTGGGAAGCTCCCGCTCTTGCAGAGAGAAATTTTGATGTGGCCCTCCAAGAGATCGATGAGGCAGAGGGGATGGAAGAAGATGATGAACCTGAACAACGTATCTACTCCGAGTCGGGTAAACCCTTGGGCCCCCAGCAACAAGAAAGCGATGAGGAGGGTCGAGCTACCAATGACGATCAGGCTGACACTGGCCAAGATTCTTGAACTGATTTTGTATTGATGATGTAACAAACAAGCTTCAAAACAATTTTTTGCTTTTTGTCTTGTTAACTATTTAAATGCCTGGGCCCAGTTTTTGGGAGGCATAATACTGTATAACTTCTTTCTGTCTAAGTCATGGCCCGTTTTGGGAGACTTGATTATTCTCAATCGTAGCTGACTTCATATCTTTGTGTGTTGTATGCTTCTGAATCCAGCATGTGTGTGTCGAGCTAGATGTAATAGGACAAATAAGTCACTCTAAGCTTAGGGTCGACCTGACTTCATGGTGACTTAGTCAACCTTAGGCTGGTAAGGATTTTTGTAAACGAGGTTGACTCAGAGTCGAACCTGTTTAAGAGATCAAAGCTGACCAAGGGTCGAGCTTATCAGAACGAAGTCGACCTAAGGTCGGACTTGTTAATAGTATACAGCTGATTAAGAATCGAGCTGATTAGAATGAAGCTGACTAAGAGTCGAGCTCATTAGGACAAAGTCGACTAAGAGTCGGACTTGTTAAAGGAGCAAAACTGATTAAGAATCGAGTTTGTTAAAACGAGGCTGACTAAGAGTCGAGCTCGCTGAACGAAGTCGACTAAGAGTCGGACTCATTAAAGGAACAAAGCTGATTATGAATCGAGCTTGTTAAAACGAAGCTGACTAAGAGTCGAGCTTGTTGAAATTAGTGTAGCACAATGTTTGGTCGAATAGAACTGTGATTTTTATTGAAGTAGGAACATGCTTACATCATATGGAAAGCTAGAACTATGACAAATTCAAACTTGTAGATTGCGTTATCCTTCAAACGGAACTAGGAATTGAACTAGAAGTAATACTTGATGAGGTGAGTGGCGTGCCATGGGTGCTTCAACTCCTCACCATCTGGATGAGCTATCATGTAAGTCCCCTCTTTGATGACTCGAGTAACAATATAAGGACCTTCCCAGTTAGGAGATAGCTTATTCTGTTGGGTTCTCCTTCCTGTTGCCTCGATCTTTCTCAACACATGATCTCCTACTTGGAATGATCTCGACTTTACCTTCTTATCGTGGTAACTTTTAGTCCGCTGCTTGTAGTTGACCATTCGAAGGTAAGCCGTGTCTCGCTTCTCGTCGATCAAATCCAGGTCGATCAATCTGTTAGTGTTGTTCTGCTATTGATCGAAGAAGGTTACTCTAGCAGTAGGAAATAGCAGCTCAGCAGGTGCCATGGCCTCTGATCCATATGTAAGAGCAAATGGGGTTTCCCCAGTAGGCCCCCGAGTGGTTGTGCGAACTGCCCAAAGAGCAAGGGGGAGTTCGTCCAACCAGTTACTGCATCGACCAACTAAGCCTGTCTTTAATGAAGATAGGACGAGCTTATTCGCTGCTTCAGCTTGCCCATTTCCTTGAGGATAGGCAACAGATGACTGCCAATGCTTGATTCCCACTCTATTCATTTCCTCCTCGAATGCTCTGGAAAACTGTAAGCCATTATCTGATACTATAGCTCGAGGGATCCCAAATCGACACCAGATAAAGTCGTGTATGAAGTTGATGGTGTTTTCCTCTGTGATGCGAGCTAATGGCTTTGCTTCGACCCACTTGGTGAAATAATCAATTGCAACGATCACATACTTTCAATTTCCTCGGGCAGGAGGGAAGGGCCCAATTAAGTCGACGCCCCACATATCAAATGGCCAAGCAGCGATTACTGGAGTTTGCTCCGTTGTAGGCATATGAGGTAGGTTGGAAAACCTTTGACATTGATCACATTGTTGAACAAAGTCATGAGTGTCAGCTCTCATGTGTGGCCAATAATACCCCAAAGTGATCAATTTTTCGGCTAGAGTCCTGGCCCCCGGGTGTCCACCACAAATTCCACTGTGCACCTCATGCATTAACTGAGTGATCTCTTGAGGATGAATGCACTTCAACAGTGGTCTAGTGTATGATCTCCTGAATAGCATGCCTCCTTGAATAACTTATCTCGGAGCTTTCTTCTTGATAGCTCGAGCTTTCTTCTCGTCCTCTGGGAGCTCGCCAGTTTCCAGGTATGCCTTCATTTCCTCGATCCAACACTTGTTGTAAACCCAATTTCTCAAGGGGTTTTCCACACATTGAATTTTGACCCTTTCATAAGCTGGACTTTCGAGGTAGGAGATGGGTTCTTCATGTGGTTCTTCTGTAGTGGCCAGCTTCGAGAGTAAGTTGGCCAACTCATTGTCTTCTCGACCAATCCTTTGAATTTCCCAAAACTCTAAGTCTTTTGTCAGTTCCTTCACTAGGTCGTGGTATTTGACTAGGGTGGAGTTTAGTACCTCATACTCGCCTCTAACCTGGTTGACTATTAGTTGGGAATCACAGTATGCCATGATTTTAGTCGCTCCAAAGCACTTGGCGTACTCGATGGCTGCTACTAAGGCTTCATACTCCGCCTGGTTATTGGATGCGTCAAACTTGAACCTCAATGACTCCTCATATACTGTTCCAGACTCTGGCTCGATCAGAACAATCCCAGCCCCACTGACATTCTTTGTAGCTGACCCATCTGAAAAAACCTTCCAGCAATCGTCGGGTAGAGAAGTGACGAGTTGGGACTCTTGTTCTTTTCCCTTAGCTTTTTCTTTTTGAACTTGCACCTCGCTGTCTTCCTTGGTGAACGTAAGCTCGACCAGGAAGTCTGCCAAGGCTTGAGCCTTCAACGCCTTTCGAGGTCGATACTCGATGTCGAATTCCGTGAGGGCAATTGACCAATTGAGTAAGCGACCTGAACTATCGGGCTTGTGCAAAATTTTTCTCAAGGGTGCATTCGTGAGCACCACGATAGGATGAGCCATGAAGTAAGCTCGCAGCTTCCTTGAAGCTACGACTAAGGCATAGGCGGCCTTCACAGCATTGTAATATCTGCCCTCCACATCTGATAGGGTCTTGCTAACATAGTACACGGGCTTTTGAAGCCCTTTCTCTTCTCGAACCAGAACTACAGCAACTGCTTTGTCCCCCACAGATAGATACACGAACAAAGTCTCTCCAGTGGTTGGGCTACTCAATAGAGGTGGAGTGGCGAGGTAATCCTTAAGCTGTTGGAACGACGAATGACATTCGGCCGTCCATTCAAAATTTTTCGTCCCCCTCAAAGCTTTGAAGAAGGGGAGAGACCTTTCCTCCGATTTGGATATGAAGCGACCTAGGGCTGCCACTCTTCCATTAAGTCGCTGCATCTCTTTGACACCGGTGGGCTCCTGCATGTCGACTAGAGCTTTGATCTTTTCTGGGTTTGCCTCTATTCCTCGTTGTGACACCATAAATCCAAGGAATTTACCCACTGCTACACCAAAAACACATTTGCTGGGATTAAGCTTCATGTCGTTTGCTCGCAGGTTGGCGAACGTTTCCTTTAGGTCGACCACATGACGTCCGATCTTTGTTTTGATGACCATATCGTCGACGTAGGCCTCCATATTTCGGCCAATCTGTGAAGCAAAGACCTTGTTGACCATACGCTGGTAGGTCGCTCCTGCATTTTTTAACCCAAATGGCATCATGGTATAACAGTAGATGCCTCCATCTGCTTGGAAAGCTGTCTTCACGATGTCATCCTCATGCATCTTGATTTGATGGTAGCCTGAATAGGCATCTAGAAAGCTGAGGGTGGAGTGGCCAGCAATGGAATCGACAAGTTTGTTAAATTTAGGGAGAGGGTAGCTGTCTTTTGGGCAGGCAAGGTTGAGATTGGTGAAGTCGACGCACATTCTCCACTTGCCATTTGACTTCTTCACCATGACCACATTGGCTAGCCAGGTTGTATGTGTGGCCTCTTTGATTATACCTGCACTCAAAAGTTTTTGTACCTCGAGTTTGATGGCCTCCTCTTTGTCGCAAGCAAAACTTCTCAGCCTCTGAGGTTTGGGTTTTATGGTCGGGTTGACCTCCAGCCTATGAACGGCGACTTCTTCCTTTATCCCCCTCATATCCTCTACTCGCCATGCAAAGAAATCATTGCTTTCCTTGAGTAGCTCGATAATCTCTAGCCTTTCTTCAGGTGCCAATTGTTTTTCAATCTGAATTTTCTGCTTGGAATAGGAGGGGTTTGTGATTACTGATTCTAGCTCGTATACAGCCTCCAGCTCTGGACCATCCCTGAACTTTAGGGTCTCAATGATGATTTCTCTGACCCTTTGTCTTTCTTCGGCCCCCAGGTGCGGAGCCTCCTCAGCAATCATCTCATCAAGCTCGTCTGCAGTCTCACTGGTGGTGGCCCCCGAGTTATTGTCGATCTGGAGGCATAGCTTGCCTATGGAGATTTGGTCGACCATAACTGTATCCGGATCGATCATGGTGGTTTCAGAGTGACGTGTCGACTCAGCCATGACCTCGTCATGTGAGTGATAGGTCGACTCTTCCACAATGGTGATTGTAGATAGTCGAGTAGTTTTGGTGACTGATTGAGACAGCTTTAAGTATCCTTCCGCAGTTTCAATCTCCAGCTCCCTCTTCTTCCTCTCACGAAGGACATGATCAAGGTATGCTCGAGCTGTGCCTTGTACACAGCCGACTCCAGCTGGTGTGGGGAATTTAACTCGTTGATGGGGGATTGAGGCCACCATTCCAAGTGCGACCTGTCCAGGAATTCCAAGAATAGCAGCATAATCACTATTCACATCTATGACAATAAATTTTACCTTGGAAACGACCCTGTAGGGGTGTTGGCCTAGGTCGACGTCTAGCTCGATCTGTCCTTTGGCATCGACTCGGTGGTTAGTAAAGCCTTCCAATCTGTCGTCATACCTTTCAAGCTGCTCATTCGAGAGACCCATTTCCTGGAATGTTTTGTAGAACAGGATATCCTTGCAGGCCCCGTGTCGACTAAGAGTCTACTCGTCGTACATCCATCAATGAGTCCTGGGATGGCGAGAACTTGCTCTCTGGCCGCCATATTAGTTGCTAGCTCGCTTGGATAAAAGCTAATCACTTCGTCCCTGACGTGGCTCCTTGGTGGCACATGTGGGGGTTTGTTGAGTTGAAAAATCTTATGCTTGATGGTTGTGTTGCTGCCCTGCTCGGTAATAACACCCAGATTCAGTCTAGGCTGCCTTGGTTCTTGATGTCCACCTGCAGGTCGCTCACCACCGCTTGCCTGAGGTCTTTTAACGTATGTGTCGAGCCTTCCCTGATCGACCATCCTCTGGATTATGCGTTTCAGACTCATGCAATCTTCAGTAGTATGGCATGTATCCTTGTGGTAGTCACAGTACTTGCTATTGTCCCTTCTGAACTTATTGTCTGGGTTCATGGGGGCAGGTGGGGCCAGCTCGACTGCATTCATTATTTCAGTTCGACTCACCGTTAGGGGAGTGAAAGCCTCGGGCACTTTCTCCGTCGCCCTGGTTCTGTTCTTTCCATTCTTATTGTTTCCCCCGTTCTTGGCTGAGTCCTTCTTATCATCAGCGACCTCAGTCTTGGGGCCTTTCCCATTTTTCTTTTCTTTTCTCTCCTCGGCCAAAGCTACATTGTAGGCCTTCTCGAACAACTCTTGTCGAGTTGTGACTGTTCAAACTGTTAGCTCGTAATCCATGTCTGCTGAGGAAATTCCACTTCTGAAACAATTTATCACCTCCCTATCTGTGAGGTCCTCCTCGATCTTGTCGACCATCTCCTTAAACTTGGTGTAGTAGCTCATTGAGCTTTCATTTTTCCCTTGCACCAGGTTGTTGAGATTGGTGACAGTCATCTTCCGAGCTCCTGCAGTCGAGAAGCGATCTAAAAACTTTGTTCTCATATAGGTCCAGGTCGAGATGCACCCCAATGCTAAACCATTAAACCATGTAAGAGCTGCCCCTGTGAGGGTGCTGATGAGCACTTTGCACATCATGTCGTCCTCGTTGGAGACAAAGCACATGGTTGCTTCTAGGTGCTGTATGTGGCTTTTAGCATTGGTTGCACCCGAATACTTCTCCAGGAGAAGCAATCTGAAGCCGGGAGGAGGTCGACGGTCAATCAAATCCTTGGATAAGGGACGAAGAGAAAAATCCACTCATTCGTTCTTCCCAGCATCACTTTTCTTTTCAGCTTCCCACTGCTCAAACTTTCTCTTCCATAATAGCCATTCTCTGGCATCAGGTCTGTCGTCTCCAGCAGGGGGAACATCATTTGACCTTTGACCCTCACTTCTAGGGGGAGTCACTTGTTTGCTCCCCATATCCCTGTAAGAGGGTGATTTTACTGACCGAATTGGCGACTTGCGCTTGTCATCTCTAGGTGGCGACCTGCGCCTCTCTTCTCTGGGTGGCGACCTGCGCCTATCACCTCTGGGTGGCGACCTGCGCCTACCTTCTCTTATAGGCGACCTGCGCCCGTTCCTTTCCCTATTGGACTGCGACCTTTGTGTCCTGGCAGGTGAACTACGCAGGCTTCGATTGGCCTCTAGTTGGGTTCTCAAATCTGACTGAGCCTCCTGCTCTCTGTTTCTGGTGAGGCTGGCCCTCAGGTCGTCACTTGGGACATGAATAGGTGATTGAGGTCGCAGGATCTTCCTTTGCTCGACATTCTGTCCCACAGTTTCATTTGGCCTAGTGCTTCTGGCACGTTCCCTGTTGGAAACTTGAGAGGGAGCCACCCTCTCAGACCTTCTATCCGCCTGCTCTGCATCCTCCATAGCTAATAACTCAGCTAGAATATGAGCTGGCTCCAACAACATCTCCTTTCTACTCAAGGGGTTGGATGAGGGACCTGCCCTGTTTCCAGCGTTCATTTGCCCAGTTGGACGCTTTGGAGGAGGTGGAGCTCCTTGTCCCTCCATGGGTCGCTTTTCTCTCCTCCCATCTGGCAATCCTCTGCCGTCAGCAACGCTGTTAGATCGAGTTGCCCTAGCGTGCTGACGCAGAGGAGGGGGAGGAGGTAAGTTAGCGTTCCCAGTGTTTGCATTGGCGTTCGTGTTAGTGTTTCCTTCGTCGTGCCCGAGTGAGCCCTCAGATACATGTCCATCCGAAGTCACCATGATAGCAGGTTGAGAAAAATTTCGAGGTCAAGTTATGCACGTTTTCCGGCAATGGAACCAAACTGATGCCGCAGGAAATGTGCTTATCAATCTTTCTCCACGTGGCGGCAGATCGATCACGACTCCTTGACACGAAAAACCAGAACCCACGACTAGCCGGATGTGTCTCCGGCTTAGACCCTCGGGCGTGAGAGTAAGTATATGAATTGGAGAGCAAATTATGTATATTGAACAAGGGTATTCAAATGACAAAAGTTGTCGTTACCTTAGAACCGTAGTAGTGGTAATGCATTTATAGTTGATGTGGGTGGTTTATTTGGCAGGGCTACATGAGCTCCGAGATTTGTGGGACAGTTATGCATCATGTGAACGTGTCCTTAAACGGTCTCTGATTTGTAGGGAATCAGTTATGGAAAGTGTGGAAGCACGTGCGCCTGTAATTGTTAGGTCGACGCTTGTGATAGGGCCGACCTGACTGATGGGTAGAGTTGGATCGTACCCGAAGTATAACTTGGATCATGAGGTCGGACTTAGTTAGGTCGGGACCTGGTAGGTCGGACAATGAACTTAAGTCGACGTATCAATAAGATGGGCCTTGGGTCATGTGATCATTGGGCCTAGTCCACTGAGAATATGGTGACCATTATTGCTTGAGGACTGGTCTTTACTTGCTTGACCCAGCTCGATACTTTTGGTATGTTCATTATTTATTTTAGAAGAAGGAAGTACAAACACCCAACCCATCAAAAATGCAAGGGCGGACATAAGGTTATTTAAATGAGTGGAAGTGAACCCCTTAATTAAAAATTAAAAATTGTATGTAGTTTAGTGGTTAAGATATGAGTATTTTAACTTGATGATGGTTGTAGGTTCAAATTTCAAATCAAGAGTTTTTTTTTTTTCGTTTGAAGCTTTATAGCATATTTGTGCACCCTAGCAAACGCTATGGGTCTGCCGCTGCAAAAATGAGACACCAATATGCTAAATCAGCACATCATTCTAGATAAGAACTTGGAAGTATGAATTAATTACATCTCACATTAAGCATAAAAAAGAGGGTCAAGTACCTAAATTTTTAATATCATGCTTGTCTAATTGTGTTGAGGCATGGGGAAGGAATAGTTTAGCCGGTTAGGGCGGGTAAAGTTGGACCGTCCAATTATCTAGCGGTAATAACAGTTCAGAATAAATTCCTTTAAATTAATGGTCTATGTTGGTGGGGTGGAGAGGGCAAAAAAACGATCTTACCCTTAAAAAGAAATCCAACGGTGATCAATGCAACTGCTAGGCTGAGTCGAATTGCAGAGGCCCGGATCCCTATTTAGTATTCCTTATTTTCTGCTCTGCTAGCTGTGAAATAGTATTCCTTATTTTCGGTTGATCATGTTAGGCCAAGAAAACTACACTTAAGAACCTAACTTATACCCATTTTGTCTTTCTATACATACTTGTCAACCCCCCCACACCCACATCAATACCTCCCTTAAATCATCCAGCAACTCTTCAAGCTGTGCAATAGCGACTGCGGCCATTCTATGTATGTGTCTGGATACAATTGCTTAGGCATCTTACTTGTACATGTTGGGATGTGGAGTCAAAACCATGAATAAAGGAATTTGAACCGCGGTCGGAGGAGTTGGTGAGATCAAGGAGGATTCTTCTGCAGCAGATTTGTTTCCTATTTTGATTAGATCTCCTCTTGCATTGGTGATTCCTTTTGGTAGTAATATTTGGAAGGACTTGTGAAGAAAGAAGATTACTTTCTTGAGTAGGAATCCTTTTATTACTAGGATTTGATTTATTGTTCCCTATAAATACATGTGATAGCCTAGAGACAAATTGTAACATCTGAAAATATTAGAGAGAATATTTTGGCTTGGTAGCGCCCCCGGACGTAGTTGTTGTTGCAACGAACCGGGTTAACAATTCTTGTGTGTGTTCCTTTGTGTGTGATTTATTTTTCGTGTGTGTTACATCTTATTATTCCTCCTAGCTCGGTCCGTTTTCCGCTGCGTGGGCGTGATTTTCACAACAACTGGTATCAGAGCTCTTGGTTTTGTCGAATCATTGCTTGGGGTGTCTTTTGCTATGGATTTCTTGGGAGCTTTGGAGGATGGGAATAAGGTGGTGTTGATCGAAAAGTTTGATGGGACGGATTTCAATTTTTGGAAGACGCAGATCGAGGATGTTTTGTGGAACAAGGATTTGTATCTACCATTAAAAGAAAAGCCGGCGGACATAGAGGAAGCAAAATTCGAAATCTTGGATCGGAAAGCGTTAGGGCTTGTTAGGCAAACGTTGACCAAGGATGTGGCGAAGAATGTTTTGGAGGCGAAGACTACCATGGAGATGTTACAGATGTTGGCGAGCATGTACGAGGCACCATCGGCGGCAAATAAAGCTCATCTAATGAGGAAGCTGTTGAACGTAAGGATGGTGGAGGGCATGTCGGCAACAAAGCATATAAGTGAATTCAAATCTACTGCGACCCAACTGTCTTCCGTGGTACATTACTCTTGATGACGAGGTACTAGCATTGATTTTACTTTCTTCTTTCCCGGAAAGTTGGGATACGGCTGCGATAGCGGTTAACGTTTCAACGGGAAAAGTGAAAGTGAAGTTTGCGGATGTCGTTGATGTGATTCTTGGCGAAGAAATTCGTAGGAAGAGCAAGGGTGGGACATCGGGGCTAGCACTAAATGTCGGTGAAAAGAGTAAGGGCAGCAAGAAGGTGATTACTTGCTACGATTGTGGGGAGAAGGGGCACTTTAGGAGAAGTTGTCCGAAGCGGTCAGGCAGAGCGAAGGAATTGAATGTTGCAGAGGAGTTAGCGGATGTATTAATCTTGGGTGGGAGCTTGATTCAACGGATTCGTGGGTTTTGGATTCGGGCTCGACGTTTCATTCATGCACTAGTGCAGAAAGAATGGAAGCGGTATGTTAGGGTGATTTTGGGGTTGTTCGCTTGGGAAACGATCATCCTGTCGAGGTCATTGGAAAGGGGTTGTTCGGGTCAAAGCAACGGATGGGACTGTTTTACAGCTACGTGATGTGCGACATATTCCGGATTTGAAGAGGAACTTGATTTCCATAAGGCAACTTGATGAGGAGGGTTGTGTGGTGACCTTCGGTTGTGGGACATGGAAGGTAAACCGCGGAGCTAGCTTGGTGGCTCGTGGCGGCGTGGAAAATATGTTGTATACCACATGCAACATGAGTCGTTGGTGGAAACGAAGGCGCATCCCAATGATGAATGGTGGTGGCCGAGATCGCCGTGGTGGGAGAAATTTCACTAAACGGTATGTTGATAGAAAATTGGGTGATGAAGTCGGCCGACGCGGAGCCAATTTGGTCAACATGGGAGCGGGATCTAGAACGGTGATGCGATGGGTTGCAAAGAACACACAAAGGTTCCAAGCTTGTGATTGTGTGGGGCACGTGGATTTGCGCTGTTCAGGATCGATAGTTAGCAAGCAAGTGAGCGGGGATGTGCAGGGAGGATCATTCGGAATGAAGACTCGGAGCATGGTAGAACCGACAAGCAGTTATGTTGAAGCGTTGCTCGGCTTCAACTCACTGGATAACTAGACAAGAGGCGCTACCAACGCCTTGATAGCCGGCCACCGAAATTTGTTTCAAGAGAGGTATCATGGATGGTTTGTCTCCGGGTGGGAGATTGTTGGGATGTGGAGTCAAAACCATGGATAAAGGAATTTGAACCGCGGTCGGAGGAGTTGGTGAGATCAAGGAGGATTCTTCTGCAGCAGATTTGTTTCCTATTTTGATTAGATCTCCTCTTGCATTGGTGATTCCTTTTGGTAGTAATATTTGGAAGGACTTGTGAAGAAAGAAGATTACTTTCTTGAGTAGGAATCCTTTTATTACTAGGATTTGATTTATTGTTCCCTATAAATACATGTGATAGCCTAGAGACAAATTGTAACATCTGAAAATATTAGAGAGAATATTTTGGCTTGGTAGCGCCCCCGGACGTAGTTGTTGTTGCAACGAACCGGGTTAACAATTCTTGTGTGTTCCTTTGTGTGTGATTTATTTTTCGTGTGTGTTACATCTTATTATTCCTCCTAGCTCGGTCCGTTTTCCGCTGCGTGGGCGTGATTTTCACAACAGTACATGCCCAGAGTGTGATTTTTACCAACTCATAATATTTTAAGATTTTTAAGTAGGTCAGATGAACGAACGAGATATTTGAACTTGGTGGGACTCACAAATTTTTTAATCCTCTCAGCCACACACAAAATGAGCAAGATGATGTAGCCAAATCGGGGCCGGAGGGAGGAGCAAACTTGGTTGGAGCAAATTCGGGTTCACTATAACATGTAAGTCATGTTCATTTCTAATTTGTTCGCATCTCGTCCATTGATTTATCATCAAGCAGTTGAGCTCATCTGAGTTGAGCTTATCTGACTGCTATAAAGTCGACTGCCCATGTCCCAGATTCGATTCGATGATGGGTGGTTCCTGGTCGTTCGGCATTCCCATGTACTGTGGAAGAGATTTGTGTAATAGATATAGAGTTGGTCTGGGGGTAATATTGTCAACATTGGCTAAGATCAAGCTAATTAATCGATTGTGTCATTGATCTAACCTAAGGCTCCGTTTGTTTCGCGTAAAACATTTTTCGGAAAATGTTTTCATGTAAAATGATTTCATGTAAAAAGGTTTCCTTGTAAAATGTTTTCATGTAAAAAGATTTTCATGTAAAATGTTTTCTTGTAAAATATCATGGTCTTGTTTTCGATTGTTTAGCAAATTTGTGAAAATGTTTTAGGAATGTCACTTTTTTTTATTAATTTAAATCAACTTTGGAAACCGCCCCACTCCACCTCAGCCTAATCTTCCCTCAATTTTTTTTTTAATTTTTTAATAAAAAATAAAAAAAAAATTATTTTTTTTTGGGGGTGGGTAGAAGTGTAAAATATAAAAAATTGGGGGGGGTGGGTGGGGCGGTTTCCAAAAAAAAAAAATTTGGGGGGTGGGGGTGGGTGGGGGTGGGGTAGGCGGGGGTGGGTGGGGCGGTTTCAAAAAAAAAAATTTTTTTTTGGTAGGGTGGGGTAGGCGGGGGTGGGTGGGCGGTTTCCAAAAAAAAAATTTTTTTTTTTGGGTGGGGGTGGGGGGGGGGGTAGGCAGGGGGTGGGTGGGCGGTTTCCAAAAAAATAAAAAAATAAAAAAAAAATTTGGGGGTGGGTGGGTGGGGGGTGGGGCGGTAGGGGGTGGGTGGGGCGGTTTCCAAAAAAATAAAAAAATAAAAAAAAATTTGGGGGTGGGTGGGGGGGTGGGTGGGGCGGTTTCCAAAAAAAAAATAAAAAATTTTTTTTTTTTTTTGGGGGTAGGGGTGGGGTAGGCGGGGGTGGGTGGGCGGTTTCAAAAAAAAAAATTAAAAAATTTTTTTTTTTTTGGGGAGAGGAGGGTGGGGGTGGGGTGGGGTAGGCGGGGTGGGTGGGGCGGTTTCCAAAAAAAAAAAAATTTTTTTTGGGGGTGGGGGTGGGGGTGGGTAGGGGGTGGGATAGGCGGGGGTGGGTGGGGCGGTTTCCAAAAAATAAAAAAATAAAAAAAAAAATTTTGGGGGGGAGGGTGGGGTAGGCGGGGTGGGTGGGGCGGTTTCCAAAAAAAAAAAAAATTTTTTTGGGGTTGGGGGGTAGGCGGGGCGGGTGGGGCGGTTTCCAAAAAAAAAATAAAAAATTTGGGGGGGAGGGTGGGGGTTGGGGTAGGCGGGGTGGGTGGGTGGGTGGGCGGTTTCAAAAAAAAAAAAAAATAAAATTTTTTTGGAGGGGTGGAGTAGGCGGGGGTGGGTGGGGCGGTTTCAAAAAAAAAAAATAAAAAAATTTTGTTTTGGGGGGGGGGGGTGGGGGTGGGGTAGGCAGGGGGTGGGTGGGGCGGTTTCCAAAAAAAAGAAATTTTTTTTTTTTGGGGGGGGGGTGGGGGCAGTTAAATTTTTTTTTTAATTATTATTATTATTATGTTGTACCGAGCGTAATATGAGTTGTACATTAAGGCCAAGAACAAGAGTTGTAAAATGATTTACGAATTTGAAATTGGTAAATCATTTTACGAAAACCTCCTTTTTTTTACATCCTTGTAAAATGTTTTACATTTGACTTTCTTTTACAAGTGGTTACCAAACACTCGAAAGTAGGTAAAACATTTTTCGAAAAACATTTTACTTGAAACAAACACCCGAAAACAAGGAAAACATTTTCCGAAAAATGTTTTACATGAAACAAACGGAGCCTAAGTTTCATATATCAGCTTCTGAACTGAACAGGCTAGGGGCCAAAACTTATCTTTGCTGCGGAAACCAAATTAGGCTACTGTATTCCAAAAAAAAGAAAGAGGAAGCAAATGACATACTTTGGAAAATATAAAAGACCCTCCAGAGTAAAACATATACAGTAAATATGTCATATTTTCTCCATCCCAAAATGATTATCCATTTTTAAGTTTGAGGCACATTCTTAATATGTATCTCCCTCCCAACTCAAGCCAGCTAACGCAAGAAATTAAACAGTGGCAGAAAGGCAGCTAACGCAAGATTTAACTTGAGGGATTTTAGGTAAATTTTTCCTACTACACAGCCCTACGCGAGGTACGAAGATTACACATGACTAACTGTGAAGTAGTCAAAATACTAACTAATTCCAAATAATTTGGTTAAACATGCAATTACACCCTAACAGCCCCACAATTCAATGTGAAAGGGACAGTCAAGATAAGGTTTTGGACCTAGATTGATTGATAAACCAGACAAGAAAATAATTAAAAGTAGAACAACTACTGAAATGACAAAACAAATAAAAACGATAATATGCAAGACAAAATAATAAAACTGAAGTCACTGGTATGCGTATGCGTATGCTAGACTGCAACTGTAATTGTAAGTCTAACTGTCATTCGGGTGAAAAATGTACTCATACGCACGACATTATGAACTTTGCCACTCTACTTGGGGTTTATCTACGGGTTCATCGTTGTACTTTATTTCTGTCAATTTTGGCAACCAACTATGATTTTTGGCTTCATTTTTCTTTCATCCTAACCAAGTTAGAAACTTAACGAAAACGTTAACTTAGCATTTAGCATAGCTTTTAAATTTTTAACGATAATAATAAAAAAAAACTGGTGAGCTCAAGCATCCCCAGAGTTAAAATATGTAAATCAAATGATAGTAAAGAGAGATTAACCCAAGTTCAAATAGCCAGCAAAATGAATCTTTCAAACCACTTCGTCCGAACCCATGGTATTTGGTACACCTGTTGATGATCGTGTACAACATTTTTCTGTACTCTATATTTTCCATTAGTGTAGCATTAAGAAAAAATATTACTCCACATTAATATTTCTTATTATTATTAAAAATCATGTAAGAAATTACTCCCACATACATACGGAGTATAAATCACTTGAAATTTTACCAGAAAGTCCCATAACCATATTAATTACAAGTTTGCATTCCATGAATTATAATTTTGAGCCATTTTAGAGCCCCTCTGGTCTGGCAAAACTAACGGATGAACACAATCGTATCATATCAAAACATGGAAATTCACCCTCCCAACGGTACATTTGAAAAAAAAATATTGGAATACGTGAAGGAAAAAAAAATGAACAAGGAAAACTTCTACTCCCTCTGCCCCAAAATGAATGTCCGAAAAAATCTCAAATTTGCTCTTGATCAAGAGCAAATTTGAAAAGTTTTTGGACATTCATTTTGGGATGGAGGGAGTACAAGAATTTTAACTCGGTACAAGATGAGCATGCTCCTCTCCGTAGTACATTTGAGAAACAAAATAAAAGAAGCAAGAAAGAAGAGACTACACAGATTTCTCGAAATCATTATACTTGTCAACGCTGCTATAAAGGTAGGCAGGATGAATTTACTTGAGCAAGTTGGAAATTGGCAGTGAAAAAGGTCTAGCTGGCTAAATTAGATATTGGAAGCACTGAGAGCCATTACCTTGCATTGCTCATTCATGGCCAAAAGTTGGGCTTCTTTCTTGTCAAGAAGAGCACTCAACCTCACATTCTCGTCCATAAGTTTCTGGACCTCTGTTTCTTTCTGCATCTTTTCACTCTCCAACTGTGTTGTTTTCACAACAAGCCTGTTCATAAACAGAACAAAACCAAACAAAAGTAAGAAGTCAATCTGCAGACAGGAAACCAACAACAACAACTACAACAACAACAAAGCCTTAGTCGTAAAATGATTCCGGGTTGGCCAACATGAATCATCATATGGACTTGTCAATAAAAGAGGTGAGGGAAGAAAAAGATGAGAGACGGTAAAAAATGTATATATATATATATATACACACACACACACTCCCTCCGTCCCACAATAATATGCACAAATGGGATTGGCACAAGAATTAAGGAAAAAAGTGATGTGTTGTGAGTATAGATAGGTGGGTGGGAGAGAGAAAGTGGGGTAGGGAATATTAAGTGGATATCTGTTGTTGTGAATATTACAAGTGAGACCCATTTCAATTATGGATTTTGCAGATTATTGTGGGATGCCCAAAATGGCTCTTTTAGCAGATTGTTGTGGACAGGGGGAGTATATATTTAAAAAAAAAAAAAAAAAAAACTTCTCTGCACATGCCACCAAGTACATATGCTGATATGCATTCAGTGAAAAGACAAGAAACTGCCAAAGACAGACTTGAGTAACAAAAGGATTAGCAGAAGAGGTTACCAATTGTAGCAACAATTTGGTGAATTTTCAATTCAGGAATTTCAACAGTGTGTGTGAGAGAGAGAGAGAGATGTAAATTTGAGCTAATCCCTAGCAAGAATTCTTCAAATGTTTGTGTTGAGATAAACTTTTAGACGTTCTCCTAAAAGTATTCACCAAAAGTTTGTGTGCTGGGGCAATGCTACTACCTTGGTATGGGGGACAGTTTTCCCCAGTTTGGTATTAGAGCTAGTACAATGCAGGATGCATAAGAATATTCCAACATTTCTTTCAAGTCCTCTTCAACAATATTCTATGCTTGAAGCTTTCTAATACAACAATACTAGATCCATCATGTCATGTCCTTAACAGAAAAGTAATCCAATTTCACAGAAATAGTCAACCCGGTTCACAAATAAATCCTAGAACAGTAAACATGTTTTCTTCTGCAACATTACAGGACGAATAACACTAGGGGCACAAAATAGTTACAAAAACTTGTTCACAAAATCCTAGGTGTAATTATTTTATTGGTGTTTTTAATTAGAGGGTGGCGGGTCCACTATCGATGCAACCAATAAAATATCGCCAACTCATTTTGTGAGCAAGATTTTGTGACTTTCTTTTTTGCCCCTAGCATTGCTCTTACAGGACTCAGAACAGACCCAACTCCTTTCCTGATGCCTCGTAGTCATGCCATAGCCGGGACTTCATCTTCTTCTTTTATTCTGGGGGAGGGAGTAGAGGATGATAGCCGGTGCTTCTTTCCTATGCCTTAAAAAAAATTATATATATATATATATATATATATTTCTGGGGGAGGGAGTAGAGGATGATAGCCGGTGCTTCTTTCCTAAGTGGGTTGGAGAGAAAGCAAAAGAAATATCGCCTTGGGGTTTTAAGCTTTGGTACTCAGGAAAGGATAAGGGTAGAAATGGAGTGGGTATCATTATTGATAAGGAGTATATTAATGATGTAGTGGAAGTGTACAGGAAAAGTGATCGAATTATGGGCATTAAACTGGTGATACGTGATGAGATTATAACTATTATTTCCGCCTATGCACCACAAGTAGGGTTGGATGCATCTATTAAACAAGTGTTCTGGGAAGATTTGGAGGAGGTAGTGCAACGAGTACCTAGTGGTGAGAAATTAGTGATCGGTGGTGATTTGAACGGGCATGTGGGGTCTAGTCGACATGGCTTTGAGAGCATACATGGAGGTTTTGGTTTTGGAGAGAGGAATGAAGCAGGAAATAGTATCCTGGACTTTGCGTTGGCATATGACTTGAGTATAATGAACACTTGGTTCAAGAAGAGAGAATCTCACTTGGTGTCCTATAGGAGTGGAGGTAATGCGAGTCAGATTGACTTCTTCTTAGTAAGAAATACTTGTAGAAAGAGTTATACGGATTGCAAGGTTGTTCGGGTGAGAGCACAAAGAACTCAACATAGACTAGTGGTACTTGATTTTCGAAGTAAGAGAATTTCGAGGAAGAGAAAATCACAGGTAGACCCTAGAATCAAGTGGTGGAGACTTCAAGGGGAGAATCAACCGAAATTTGTAGCTAAGATGGTCGATACCGGTATTTGGTCGAATAATATGGAGGATATGGATATAGATTCGACTTGGACTAAGATGGTACATACCATAAAGGAGGTGGCGAAAGAAGTCCTTGGAGAATCTAGAGGAAATGGGCCACCAAGTAAGGACACATCATGGTGGAACGAGGAAGTAAAACAAGCAATAAAGGGCAAGCGAGAATGCTACAAATTATTGGGGAAATGTAGGAGCGACGAGAACTATGAGAAGTTTAAGGAAGTTAGAAGAGATGCTAAGAAAGCAGTAAGAGACGCAAGAGCAAAGGAGAATCAGAAACTTTATGATAAGTTGGATACAAAAGAAGGGGAAAAGGACATCTACAGACTCGCTCGTATGAGGGATAAGAGGACACGAGATATTAGGACGGTTAAATGTGTGAAGGATGTAGACCAAAGAGTTTTAGTCGGGGATAAAGAGATAAAAGATAGATGGAGTTCGTACTTTGATAACTTGTTTAATGGCGGTCAAGAGCAGGATGTTGGAGATTTAAATATCTCTTCGAGTATGGTTAATCGAGATTTTATGCGGAGAATTCGAAAGAATGAAGTGGAAATGGCAATGAAAAAGATGAGATTGAAGAAAGCCGTTGGACCGGATGGTATACCAATTGAGGTTTGGAGATGTTTCGGGGAGAGGGGAGTAGATTGGTTAACAACGCTATTTAACAAGATATGGAGAGTTAACACAATGCCGTTGGAGTGGCGGAAGAGTACTACGATCCCTTTGTATAAGAATAAAGGTGATGCCCAAGATTGTGCCAACCATCTGGGGATCAAACTAATGAGCCATACTTATGAAACTTTGGGAAAGAGTGATTGCACAAAGGCCGAGAAAAATTGTGGATATTTCGGATAACCAATTTGGGTTTATGCCAGAAGATCGACTATGGAGGCAATATATCTTATGAGACAAACCATGGAGAAATATCGGGATCAAAAGAAAGATTTGCATATGATTTTCATTGATTTGGAGAAGACGTATGATAAAGTACCAAGAGAGGTACTTTGGTGGGCATTAGCAAAGAATGGTGTTTCAAAGAAATATATTGATATTATCAAGAACATGTATAATGGAGTTAGTACTTGTGTACGTACTAGTGTTGGGAAAGGCGAAGAGTTCCCTATAAAGATTGGAGCCGCATCAAGGTTCTGCACTTAGCCCCTTTCTTTTGCTTTGATAATGGACGAATTGACGAGGTCACCCAAGATGATATACCAAAGTGTATCGTTCGCAGATGATATTGTGCTGATTGATGAGACAAGAGAGGGTGTTGAAAGTAAATTGGAATTGTGGAGACACACTTTGGAATCTCGAGATTTTCGATTAAGCAGAAGTAAGACTGAATATTTGGAGTGTAAGTTTAGCGGAGTTGGAAGTAGGGAGGCGGGCGGTCACATTTGATGGAAATATTATCCAAGCTTCCGAGTTTTTTCGCTTATCTTGGATCTATTATCCAAAAGGATGGAGAATTAGATGGAGATGTGACTCATAGGATTAAAGCGGAGTTGGTTGAAGTGGAAGAGTGCCACGGGGTTTCTATGTGATCGCGGCATGCCCAATAGATTAAAGGGAAAATTCTACCGCACGGCAATTAGGCCGGCATTGATTTACGGCACCGAATGTTGGGCCGTGAAACAGTGTCACGTGCATAAGATGAATGTGGCGGAGATGCGTATGCTTCGATGGATGTGCGGTCATACAAGAAAGGATCGATTGGGGAATGAGGTGATCAGAGGTAAAGTAGGAGTTGCGCCCATTGAGGATAAAATGAGGGAAAATCGTCTAAGGTGGTTTGGACATGTGAGAAGGAGACCGAGTGATGTACCGGTTAGGAGGCGGAACAGTGGAGAAATGATAAAATGGCGAGGGTAGGGAAGACCCAAACAAACTTGGATTAGAGTAATTGAAAATGATATGAGTTTACTTGGAGTGGATGAAAGTATGGTGTTGAAGAGGCCGGAGTGGAGGGCAAAAATCCATGTGGGGGGTTGATTTTTTTTTGTATGTTTATTTATTTGTTTATTTATTTATTTATTTATTTATTTATTTATTTATTATTTATTTATTATTATTATTTATTTATTATTATTATTTTTTTTTTTTATTTTTTTATTTTTTCGCGGTGAAATATGAGGATTCATGTTAGCCGACCCCAAATTATTTTGGGACTAAGGCTTGCTATTGTTGTTGTTGTTGTTGTTGTTGTTGGGAGGGAGTAGAGGATGATAGCCGGTGCTTTTTTCCTATAAAAAGGGCAAACCCCGGTGCGCCAAGCGCTCCCCGCCAAGCGGGGGTTGGGAGAGGGAACCATTTGCTAGAGCCTTCACCTGACAATTGCCAAGAGGCTGTTCGCCAAGGTTCGAACCCGTGACCTTATGGTCACCAAAGGAGCAACTTAACCGTTGCGCCAAGGCTCGCCCTCTGCTTCTTTCCTATGCCTTAAATATATATATATATATATATATATATATATATATATATATATGTGTATATGTATATGTATATGTATATATATGTGTATATATATATGTATATGTATATGTATGTGTATATATATATGTATATGTATATGTATATGTATATATATATATATATATGTATATTTATACATATATATACATATATGAATTTGGACTTCTATTTTGGTCAAAGTTCAATCAAAATTATCTAAAAAAAAAGTGGGACTATCTTTATGGGACGGAGGGAGTAGATTGTTTTTACAATTCATGTATTTCTTAAATTTGTACCCAAACAATTACACAGCCCCAAAATCCAAAAAGTGAAACATAAAATTGGGCCTCTTACTTGTTAAGGAAAAAAAATAGAGATTGGTCAATGAGAGAAGCATGAAAAGAAATGTAAGAAGTGGTTCCATACAGTTGTCACAGCCCCTGAAACCCTTACTCATGGTATAAAGCAAGCAGTAGTGACATTAAGAATTCATGTCAACTAAATTGCAAGTTAATGGCTAAACCACAAATACTGACCTTTCAAAAAGCCTCTCAATACTTTGAAACTGCTTCTCTGATGAAGCAAGTGTTTCTCTTACACTAATAAGGCTACTAACGTATGACTTCAGAGATTCAAAATCTTGCTTGACACGACAAAGTTCCTGCTCGTTTTCTGCTGCTCGCTGCCTCTGTCTAGATGTTTCTTCAACTAAATCTTCAACTCTCTGTCGCATCTCATTTAAAATACAGTTTGTACCCACTGCAAATCTATCCATTTCGTCCAATTTTACAGACATGGTTTCAATCTGGTGGGCCTTCTTTTTAATCTCTTCTTTCCCGAACGTCACTTTCTGTTTCTCAGTTGCAGTTTCAGATTCAGCCATAATAACCCTCTTAACAAGAGATTCCATCACATCTGAAACCATTTGCACACTCTTTAGTGTTTCACCTATATAAGCTCCATCTTGTTCATCAAGGGCACCATGGTAATTATTAATGCATATCCATGATTCAACTTCTGGACAGTCAAAAGAAGAAAAGTCAATATTCCTTGACCAATCAGACAATGGTGTGCCATTCCTGTCAACAAACCCTGTACCATCCATTTGCTTGATGCCACATGAATTTTGAGCTAAGTGGGGAACAGCCATTATCCTTGCTTTAGATTTTAAGTAGGTCAATAATGTTGCTGTAGTTTTTACCCTCCGCCAAAGTACTTCCATCTCCTTTTTTGCATCTTCTCCAGACCCATTTATGCTTGAAGTTACCTCAACAAGTTTTGCTTGCAATAAGTCAACTTGAGACTGACTTCTTTCCATCTCCTGCTTCCAGGTTATCTGTGTTTGGTTTAATTGAGGCTTCAAAGCTGACAAGTCAATATCATCCTCAGATCCCATCCCTTTTCCAAGCTATACAGAACTGAATATGAATAAGTAATGGATATCTAAGGAAGAGACAAAGAAGGTTTATGTATGGACATAATTTCAGATGAGTGTGTGCAGAAGGTACATGTCTTGAATTATTTCCAGTGAACAAACAGGACAAAAAGCATGCTTGCAGACAACGTAACTTATAAGCATGTGTCATATCCAAATGAAACTATAAACAAGGATATGTTCCAATATGTACAAACATTGTTCTCAGATGACGGTTGGAAAGTACAAGTAATAAATCATTTCCATCAAACATGCAGTACAAAAATATTGTTACAGGAAAGTGACAGATATCCAAACGTGAAGTCAAATAGGGACATTGTTTTGAGGAATCAACAGATGATTTTGGTGGAGATGTTACAATGTATACAAGTATATTGAAAAGTTCACAATCAACTAGTGATAACCATGAAATTAACTTGAAGTGTATGGAGTTCTATTGCCTTCCTGAATTAAGATGTCTTACGGGGTACCCAAAAAGAGGCTAGAGTACAGAAACTTTAGTGACAATTGGTCTAAAATCAGGATTTATGCGTAACTAACATAAAGGTACTAAATCATTAAAGTGGGACACTTTAAGCCAACCAGAGGGTGTATTTGCTATTTTGAATACTTGAACAATGGCGAGCTACAACTGCTTCACTTACACAAGAGATCAAGCATCGGATAAAGTCAAAATCTACAACCCAAACACCACACGGGATACACTAAACAACTTCAACACTATGAAATTCCAACAAGATAGGTCAGATTACATTATTATTCCGAGATACCCATCACAGCCCAACATTATAACATCCCTCTCTTTCTCTCTCTGAAACACACAACATTGCAGAAACTCCATAGCTCAACTAATTTAACATCAATCCACAAAGCCCTAATTGATTAAACAAGCAAGAACTAATGAGTACTTCTATTCAAAAGAACCCAAAATCAAGAAAACAGGTTCCCAAACTGATCAAACCCTAGTAAAACAAGAAACCCACAACTACAACAAGCTGATCAAGCATGATAAACATGAAAGGAGACAGAAATTAAAGAAAATCAACAGCCAACAGACAATCAACGGCTTGAAATAGGAACAAAAATTAAAAATTAGAAGAAACAGAAGTTTGAATCGACAAAAACTAAGAGGGTACCTAGAGAAATTAAGGGGAAGCTTAGCAACCAATGGGAATTTACAACGAGAGATGATAATGTTTGGTGAGTCTCGTTCTCGTCGTTATTCTTCCCCTGTTTGCTTTCGACCAAATTGCCCTTTGCCTCCTTCCTTCCTTCCTTCCTCCGTTACTCAATTACTCTTGTCTTGAGGGGGAAAGAAAGATGGGGATTATTTATTATTTTCACTCTAAATTTGTGTTAAGTACTTATGAATCTTTGATTTACATTTTTAAGTTAGAACACCCTTTTAGTTTAGTGATCAAATTCAACAATTATCGTCAAATTTAGAATTTGTACTTATTTGGACTTTTAATCTTAGGGTGAGTTTGGGAGTGCTTTTTTGTGGCTTATAATCACTTTTGAAGCTCAAAATCACTTTTAATAGTCTTTGGATAACAATACTGATTATGATTTTAAGCTGTTAAAACGCAAAAAACTGTGTTTTCGTAGAAGCAGCTATGACCCAGCTTTTACTAAAAGTGATTCTTAGAAGCTGTTATTTGTGTTGTTTTTACAATAATAACCTCCATCTCTTTTATACATTTATTATATCGAGATACATATCATAAAGGTTATTTTTGGTATTTATTTTTAATAATCAGTTTTGAACATATACTTTCCAAACATACTTATAAATTTTAGTATTTATTGCAAATAATCAATTTTTATAAAATTACTTTTGAAAAATCACTTTCAGGAAATCAAAAGCAATGCCAAACTCACCCTTAGTAAAATTGCGTTTTTCCAAACAATTTTTTCAAGGGCCATTTACCAAAGCTACTTTTGAAAAATGAATCTTAAAAAAAAAAAAAAAGGTCTGAAAACTAACAAAAGACTTCTTGAATTTAAAAGACTCTTTGATATATTGAATATGCAAAAACATATACACGCGATTGCTTGATTATAACTTTTTATAATTTCTAAAAAAACTCATTTAATTAGTTGTTTAACCAAATAATAAACACAAAAATCCTTCAAAATAGCTGATAAATGTATTTATCAATTAATTAACCAAAAACAACTTATAAATATATTTATTAGTTAAACAACTGATAAATATAGTTTATAACTGATTAATATGGGGGCTTCACAGAGGAATTATGAAAATTTATAATCCCTTCGCTGCTATTGCGTATACGGGGGCTTCGGAGAAATTATGAAAAGTTATAATCTCTTTGCTGGTAGCGCGTGTTTTTTTTTTTTTTTTTTTGTCTTTTTGGTAAATTTCATTTTTGGTCGAGAAGTTTTTTTGTAGAATTATAACTTACGCGTTTTTTTTTAGATTGCATCTTTTTGAAAGAGTTTTTGGTAAAAACTCCTTTTTTTTTTTTTAAACAATTTGAAATAAACGTATTTTCAAAATGCACGGTGACATTTTTGTAAAATGGGTAGAACTTTTTTAAAATGTGCAGTGGCTTTAAAAGTATAGGGTACAACCTGGTAACCCAAAATAGTTCCGGGGAGTTCCTGAAAACTCATTTTAATTAAAATCTCAATCAAGCCCTCCTCCAACTCATTTTAGTTTCTCTCAATATTTGTACATATCTTCCAGAAATTGTGACATGATCAGAGTATTCTGAGAACTACTAAATCAAGAAACCTTCAAAACAAAAGGTCAATCTGTTAAAATATGAATTGTATAACATATATTATTAGTGAAAATACTTGATAAAATAGTGATTAATATTATAATATTCATTATAAAGTATAGGATATAATATAATGTGTAGAATTTCATAATATAAGACTACCATTAAATGATGGGCATAATGGTAATTTTTTATATATCAATAGGTGTAGTCCCTAAATGAAGTGCCCCTTGAATTCCTATATAAAGGCCTATCCATCAAGCCTATGAATTCACTAGTTATTACATTCTCATTCAGTCCAAAATCTTTCTAAGTACTTGAAGACTAAAGAGAATAAGGACACTCATCATTTAGAAGATCTACTCCTCACTTCTTTGAAGACTATCTTCATATTTCATCAAGAACAAGACTAAGAACAATCATGGAATCAAAAGGTACACGCTTCCGTCTTCTTCTTCTTCTCTTCTTAATCTAGTTGTGAGTTGGTTCATGGTTAATGGATCGTTCATGTTCCAACAATTGGTATCAGAGCCTACTCATATACAAGATTGAGTTTGAGTTTCTTGTAAAGCCTTATGCTTTTATTTCTTGAAAAGATTCCATGTTCATCATGTGTTCTTGAATTATTTTCATACTCTAATTCAGATTCTAGAGTATGGTGTTAAAAACTTAATTATAAAATTTTGGTTTTACTCAAAAAGGCTTTCAACTCTTAATGTAAGATTATCCCATTTTTGAACATAGCCACCATCCTTGGATGCGTTGTGAGTTTGTTCATATGCATAGCCACGCATTTTTTAAATGTGTTGTGAGTATGCGGATCTACTTACTTTGGTTGAAAATTGAGTCACCATTAAATTAAGAACTTCATTCAATTTCTGGAAATATTGGTAAAATCAAGAGGCACAATGGTTCATACAAGATTACCCCAAGATTCATACTTGATGTCCTGGCAAAGGGCCCGACGCCCTACTTGGTTCAAATCTGTTCATAAAAAGGGTGTTAAAATGATGACTTTTCACCAATCTGGACAGTGGGCACGAGTCGTGCTATTGGGCACGAGTCGTGCCCTTTGATTCCAGTCGATTAAATGGTGACTTTTCATGATTCTGGGCATTTGGCACGAGTCGTGCTTTTTGGCACGAGTCGTGCCCTTTTGGTCATTCGTGCCCACGACTCGTTTCCAAGCTTCCAAGTCGTTCTGATTAAAACCAAGCAATTCATTTCCACTCGTGCCCCATTCGTGCTCGTGGGCACGAGTCGTGCTCTAGCTAGGAAAGAGAGATTTTTTGTGTTTTGCCCAGAATTTTGTGAAAATTTGTTAGTAAATTATAGTATCTGGACACCAGTCGCGCTTCGGTGGTTCTTAGAGTTATCAAACTTTAAGAATGGACGGGTAGAACAAAATGATACTATATTTTAATAATACATTTCACTTGTTTGTTTACCTTTAAATTTTCAGAAATTGCCTTAAAGTCTTATGTGCCCTAAAGTATGATTAATTATATGCTTAAACAAATTTATTCATTATTTAAATAATATTGTTGCCAAAGCAATTTACGTTATTTAAATACAAATTTGTTAAAGTGATGAATGTAAATATTGATGTGTGATAACATGCTTGTTTCCCAAAGAAGACCTTGTTATTGACTAAGTATTTACATTCATGAGGTAATAATTGAAATAAACTTTTGGTCATTTTAAATGTTGTGAACCATCCCAAAGGAAGGCGGGTGTTTAAAATGAATTGTTTATATTCTTTATTACCGGGAAACAAGTACCTTAAACTTTTGGATATTTTCTATACTTGAACCGGGCCAAAGGAAGGCAAGTATTTAAAGTGTATTGTTTAAGCTATTTGTTTACCCTAAGATAAATCAAATTGTGAGTCAATTCGCAATCCAAAGATTAGTCTTGATGTCATATTGATTATCTTTTATTTTGATTTTGATATAATTAATCATTGTGTAGTTTCTTATATATGTTTTGTTTCATTATTGTTCTTCTCCTTCAGATTTGATTAATGCTTCATCCGTAACTACTACCATTAACAATGTACCTTTGCTTACTGGGACTAAACTTAAAACTTGGAAAAATAATATAACGATGATCTTAGGCAATATGGACATCGATCACACATTTGGGGAATCAAGTCCCGCTGCTCTCACTAAAGGAAATATCGTTATAGAACGGAAAAATGTTGAGCAATGGGAACGGTCCAATCGCGTGAGTCTAATGATCATGGAAAACGCAGTTTCAGAGACATTTTTGGACATTGTCTCTGAGATCGAAAATGCTGAATTTTTCTTTGAATTCTTGTGGAAACTTGTTTTCATACGGTACAAGGGTGACGAAAATCTTCGGGAGTACATTATTGAATTATTTCATCTTTCGATCAAACTAAAGGCACTTAAGTTAGAGATTTCGGAAGATTTGCTCGTGCACTTAGTTTTGATCTATCTTCCTCCTCAATTTGGTCCTTTTGAGGTGACCTATAAATGTCGAAAGTACAAGTGGAATATTAATGAATTACTTTCACATATAACATTAGAGGAAGATAGGATGAAATATCTTAAATTAGAAAGTACTCACTCAGCATTTACTTCTTCTCGTGGGATTAAGAGAAGAGGGAAGGAAATTGCGGTTGCAAGTAAGAAGCATAAGGGATCATTTAAGGATCATAAAGTCAAGAAATGCTTCTTCTGCAAGGACCTTACTCGCATGAAGAATGACTACTATAAGTATCGCGAATGGCGAATTCAGAATGTTATGTCATTTGGTCTTGTTTGTACTAAGGCAAATTTGGTTTCAATTCCTTAATATACATAGTGATTGTATTTGGTGCAACAACTCACATTAGTTCATGTATGCAGGGTTGCCTGAATTACCGAATCCCCAGTGAAGATGAGAAATACATCTATATGAAAGCTGGAAATCCAGTCGAAGTTATAGGCATAGGAATTTTAGATTAATGTTAAGTACTGGCTATTATTTTGTATTAAATAATACATTCATTGTACCATCTTTTAGATGAAATTTAATATATATCACAATTTTGGACAAGGAAGGTTACTCTTGTTCTTTTGGTAATAATAAATGTGATCTTTATTTTAAATTCCAAACTTGTCGGTACTAGTACTTAGTCATATATCGATAATCTTAATTTACTTGACACAGTCAAGAAAATGAATGAGTCCCATAATAATGAAATCAAAACTAAAGGCACTAAGTAAAATTTATCAAGTGAAAATTATTGTATTCTATGACATAGGCGTTTGGGTCATATCTCCAAAGGGAGAATTGATAAATCTTATGTCGGAGAGAATCCTAAAACAACTTGATACTCCGGATAAAACTTTTGCATTAAGTGTTTTAAAGAATAAATTTACAAACATTAAAGGAAATAGAATTTTGAGAGTATCAAACGTCTTGAAACTAATTCATATAGACATTTGTGGACCATTCATTAATCCTTCATGGAATGGTCAACAATATTTCATTACGTTCATGAATGATTACTCTCGTTATGGATACATTATTTTCTTCATGTAAAGTTTCAATCATTGGACATTTTCAAGTCTTTTAAGGCATAAGAAAGACAATTAAGAACGTTAAATCCGATCATGGTATTGAAAACTACGGACGGTATAACATATTGGGTGAATAACGTCCGGGTCCTTTATACTCGCTATTTTGAAGAGTGTAGGATTGTCCCTCACTACACCATGTCGGGCAAATCTAGCATAGTATAGTGGAGAGACATAATAGAAATTCTTAAGGATATGGTAAGAAGTATGTTTTCTTGTACTTCTTTACCTCACTCATTATGGGCGAAGCATTAAAAACCGCAGCTTATATTCTCAATAGAGCACCTTCAAAAGCTACCGACAAAACCCCTTATGAGTTATGGACGAATAAGAAACCGTCATTAAATCATCTTCATGTATGGGGTGTCCAGTAGAAGCTAGACCTTATAGGCCTAATGAGGGCAAACTGGATCCTAAAACTGTTAGTAGCTATTTTGTAGGGTATGCCGAGAGATCTAGGGGATATAAATTTTATGACCCGAAAACGAGAACATTTTTCGAGACTGGCAATGTTAGGTTCCTTGAGGATGTTGAATTTAGTGGGAGAAGTAGTAATGATTTTGAATTTGAAGAGTTAGAGGAACCACTCTTTATTCCTCAAACTTTAGTTCCTGTTGGAAATCAAGTAATTGTACCAGAAATTCAACAAAGAACATACAATTCAAAATAATATAGAGACTCCCGTAAATAACGGACAACATGAAAATGTTGGACATAATGAAATTCAACAACCTCAAAATGAGGATGAACCGGTGCCCTTAAAGGAGATCTACTAGAGAAAAAAGAAGTGCTATTCCGGATATTTATGATATGTATCTTGCGGAGAATGAGGACACCTTAGGTTTAGTGAGAGATGATCTAATCACTTTCCATGAAGCCATTAATAGTTCTAATTCTCATAAGTGGATCAATGCCATTAATGAGAAGTTAAAATCAATAAAAGACAATGACATTTGGGATCTTGTCCCATTACCTGAAGGTGTAAAACCTATTGGTTATAAATTGATATTTAAAACCAAAAGGGATTAGCAAGGTAATATGGAAAGATATAAGGCACGTCTTGTTGCTAATGAATTTACTCAAAAGGAAGACATTGATTATAAAGAAACATTTTTTCCGGTATCTTCTAAAACCTCTTTTATGATCATTATGGCATTAGTGGCACATTATGATCTTGAGCTTCATCAAATGGATGTTAAAACAGCTTTTCTCAATGGCGACATTGAGGAAACTATCTATATATATAAAGAAAATCAAAAATGGTGACCGATTCAGATCAAACTAATTAATTAGTTTGTAAACTTAATAAATCCATTTATGATCTCAAGCAAGCTTCTCGTCAATGGTATTTAAAAATTTAATCAAGTTATTCTTTCCTTTGGTCTTGAAACGAATCTTGATAAAAATTGTGTATACCATAAGTTCAGTGGGAGTAGATTTATATTTTGGTCTTATATATGGATGACATTTTACTTGCTAGTAATGATAAGGAACTTCTTAAGGAAACTAAGAAATTTCTCTCAAACAAATTTGAGATGAAAGATCTTGGTCAAGCTTCTTTTGTATTAGGAATTCAAATTCATCGTAATCGTTCACGAGGTATTTTGAGATTATCACAAAAGAGCTATATAGAGAAGGTATTACAAAGGTTTAGTATGGAAAATTGTAAACCACATAACACCCCTGTCTCTAAGGGAGATAAATTCAGTCTAAAGCAATGTCCTAAAATTAATTTTGAATCCAAGTATATGGAAAATATTCCTTATGCACCGGTAGTAGGAAGCTTAATGTATGCGCAAGTCTGTACTCGTACAAACCTTGCATTTATTATTGGATGCTTGGTCAATACCAAAACAATTCGGAAAGAAGAATATTAAGTCGCATCCAAAAGAATGATGAAGTACCTATAAAACATTAAACTACATGCTTATATATATAAATCGGATCATTTTTAAGATCATTAAGTATTCCGATTATGTTTTAGTGGATGCAAAGATGTCGAAAGACATCATAAGGTTATATCTCTTGTTGAAGAGAAATAAGTATAAAATAAACAAATAGATATACAACTTATAGGATCAAACTCCATGTTCACTACAAGAAAATTGAGATTTTGCTACGAAAAAATTTGTAGCAAATTGTTAAGATTTCGTAGCTAAAGAGTATTGGCGACGAACCTGTTTTCGTCGCGATTTCATCGCCTATGCGACGTCGTTAAAGGGTATTGGCGACGAAATAATATTCGTAGTCGTAGGTATATTTTTTAGTTACGAAAAATAAATTTTGTCGCCAAATAGTTTTCGCAACAAAATATAAAATCGTCGCTAAAGGGTTTTCCCAACAATTATGTTTTGTAGCCAAATGAATTCTTTTAGCGACGAAATTAATTCGTCCCAAATTATCCGATCTTGCACTACAAATTAGAATTTACCAACGGAATGGTCCGTCGACAACGGAAATCTGCCGGCCAATGATCGGCGTGATCGCCGGAGGGTTACCGATGGAATTTCCGTCGGTAAAAGCTCAGATTTACCGACTAACCAGTCCATCGGTAATAATATTATCAGTTTTTAAAAGAATTTACCGACGGAATAGTCCGTCAGTAAATTGTTCAAAATTGAAAAAAAAAATCGAAATATTTAAAAAGCCACGATCAACATGTTTCAATCACCAAAATACCAACACTCAAATGCAACTCAATTAAACATTCAAATACAACTCAATTAAACATTCAATAATCAAAATACCAACATTCAATTACAATAGGTTCTACAAACATAAAACAGTTATGAAACATAGGTACAACTTATGGACCCCTTACATGAATACACTCTCTGCAGCTCACAGCCACAAATCAGATCTCGCCACAATGAAAACAAAGGGTGTACCAGTTAAGCACCTGTTTGTCTTGAAACTCTCAAATCCATAAATATCCAGCACTCTGATTAAGTTTTTTTGAATCTGGATCTTGACCTATTGAGTTGTTGATCTTATCGACGAGCCTGCATATATATGTATAAAGACTTAAAGTAAACTGTAGAACTAGATTCAAAGAAGTAAAAATAGAAGAAAAAACAAATGAAGGCAAACAAAATATTGGGTTTAGTCAGTATATAAAACTTCTCAGAGCATTTAAGCAAAGCTTACTAGTAGAATAACCTTGAGTAGACAACTTTTTCCAAAGCATCTCTGCTGATGCCAGCAGATTCTGGATCCAGCCACTTCGTGATTGTTTCATCTCGGGTCACAATTACACGTTTGCAGAGAGAATCTTCTAAAGATTTCACGTCACACCTGAAAAATGCAATCCCTTCAGAGAGAGCCTAATTGGATTTCTTTTCTCAATGAAGCATTTAGAGCTTGTCAACATCATGAATACTTATGAGTGTGCATGCACAAATGAAATTGATCACTTACATGAGTTCTAAGATGGAACCATGATTTTTCATCTTTGGGTACAGATGAGTCCATTTCCTTTCCCTTTGCAAATTCAATGTTTCCGAGATGGAGGATTGCAGCCACAACTCGAAAGATTCCATCCCGAGAAAACATAGATTAGCAACAAGAACTATAACAGATCTCATAGTTATAAATTTGCTTATCCTCATTATACCTGCTCCTACGAACTGATCCCAACAACGTTCCATTGCCGTCTTTGTAGCAATGTACTCTTTTGATTCATCCATACCCTCTATCTCATAGCAATGTGATTGATTAAGATAATGAAATGTCTTTGGATCTCCTACTTTGTACCTTTCGCGATCCTATAAACATATAATGCAAAAACAATCATTGAGCAAAACGAATAAGGGCATTTAAGTCAACTAAGATTTCATTTCTAACCTGTGAATGCAGGTCCGGGAAAATGGGTGAACTTGTAAATATAATGAAGCACAAGTATTTTGAACAATAGAAACTAGGCTGAAAATTGAAATCCTCCCTTTGGTATCGAACTGAATATGACAACTGACAAACACGAGACCTTTCCAATGGATAAGTTCTGATAGCAGCCCTAGAAATCCTCCCTTTGGTATCGAACTAAATCTCCACAAACTTGCCAAAACGACTGCACCTATAACAACATGCATATAAAGAAATCATTCAAGCATGCACTACAATAAGAGAATAGTGTGAAACATTTGCAAGGATTAAATAGCAAATGCAAATCTCCCCACCTTGAGTTATTGTTTCTGACAGTCTTTGTATTGCCAAAAGCATCTAATACAGGATTTGACTGCAAAATGGGGACAAAAGAAACGGATTAATGAAAAGGTTCAGATATAATTTTTGTTGCTCAAGAATAAAACTGTTGTTGGGATTATTCCGATATACGCCTCCTGCTGCAGCTTGGAGGAAATTATCAACATTATCATTATAATGTACTTACAGACATTATTGCTGCTTCATTAACTAGATTTCTTATGTCTGCCCCAGAATACCCAACAGTGCGAAATACTAGCTGCACAAAAGGAGAAAATGTCAAGTGCAGTCAATTCCAAAACAGAGAGAAACTTATAACTCTTAATGTTTAAGTACTCACATCATTTTGGAACGGAGGGAGTAGTACAAATATTCTGATACAAAATCTACCCATTTGGGGAAAAGATCTACCCATTTGGGGAAAAGATCTACCCATTTGGGGAAAAGATCTTTTAACTATCCCATCAGGTATTGCTCTACTACACCAACTTCAACCTGTATACTTTGTGAAAAAGAAAACAGTACATATAGGCCTAACTAGTTAAACCCTAATCTAGGATTACCAAGATGCCGACACCCCCTCTCCCCAACACACACACACATACATTCATTAACTAAAAGCATATAGCAGCAAGAGAGGATTCCATGTACCATTAGGTGCATCAGAATCCTCCAGCTCCCAAACAAATGATTTTCCAGAAGACGAACAATCAGTATTTGGAACAACCACTATTTCCTCAACCATAATATCTTGAGCTCCTAAAGATGTCATTAACACTTCGACTTCTCTTCCAAGTGAGGGATCAGAATCTTCGAATACAGAAGCACCCTCATTCCTGATCAGGTGAGTGAACCAGATCACAATAAGCTACACCTAGTAAAATATCGAGTTTGCTAATAAGGATACATGTTAGGGAGTTCCAACTCATCTGCTAGCTGTTTAGAGCCATTTGAGCTCTCAACTATAACAACATCAGACTCCTGCTCATTTAGCTTGGAGGTCGAGTCCTGCCATGAGAAACAAACTCACAAAATGGTGGAGAAGAGAAAATAGCACCAACATCTTCTAAGTATGAAAAATGGTAAATTCTATTCAACTTCATAGCAAGGCAGATTCTGGGCAGTATCTGTTACAACATATCAATAACCTCAACCAATGGGCCTCCAGAGAGCCTCAAAATTAAGATTAGGTCACACAAGTAAATTGCCCCGTCTATTTCAATCTCAGTAAGTTCTAGTACCTCTTAGCCACTTTGTGACACATTAAGAGGTTGCCAATCAAATTCACTTACTGACTACCCCACCTCCCAACTATCTCAAGCGCATAGAGGTCTCAAATATCAGCACACATAAAGGAACGTGCTTTACTAGCTTAGCTTGTATTAACAAAAAAGAAAAATATGACATTTATAAATTACGGGACGGAGGGTGTACCTGATCATGATTGCCTTTTCTGCATTGAAACTATACTGGTTAACCTTGACCTTGCAAAAGTTCTGCTCAAAACAATAAATTTATTTGATAAACTGTTTACTTTTGATTTCTTAAACACTGAAATAAATTAAAAATGGGAAATTGGATACCTCTAAAAGGGCAGCGGATTGAGCAAGAAGAAGCGGCTTTTCAACAGCTTTATAAACATTTTCATGGCCTGATTCATTTAGAGTTTTCAAAGCAAGATACATTACTTGAGCCCTAAAATTGGAAAAATAAAATCAACCCAGAAACACAAACAAATAAATAAACAAAACCCAAATCAGATTCAATTAGAAAATGAAATTATTGAGATTGATAATTGAAATAAGAACTTACCAGCCTGCGAAGACGGTCCAATTGTAAAGGGTGAGATAAATGCGTCTGAGTACTGATAACAAACCCGCCATTAAAATTGAAATAAACTGAATATCAAGAAACAATGAAAAAAATGTTTTCCAATATAAAACAATCATAATTGACAGCAGTCAAGAAAATACTTGAGCGATTGAGTTCGTACCTGGGAATTAGGGTTGTTGATGATTAGATTCGTCAGCGATCGATAAACAACACAGAGGCTGAGGGTTGCGGCCGGTTGCTGCTGATGTGGGTTGCGGCCGGTTTCGACTACTCTCTCTCTCAAGCCGGATCATCTACTCTCATCAATGGCCGCAGTTACAGTTAAAGTTAAAGGGTGAGCGATGAACTAATCGAATTAGGGTAGTAACAGGTTTTATGTTGAAGGACGATAATGGCACTTCCTATTTTGTTAAGTTAACTCCACATTCATTAAATAAATTGTAATATATGCATTATGAAATGTACTCAAATTTTAGGGGTGATTTTAGCATAATGTCAGGGGTGATTTTAAGAGTGATTTTGGCTATGCAATAATTTCATAGTAAATGATTTATATTTTTGTAGCCAATTCTTATTTACTTTTTGACTCACGCGAAAAATTCAGTGCGCCAAAAAATTTGCCTGATATCAAAATTTTAGCAATTCATTTAACGACAAATATTTTTGTTTTGTTTTCTTAGTTTAGCATTTGGCTACAAAACTAATATTGTCGCAAAACAAAGAGAATTGTCTACGAATAAATAATTCATCGCTAATTTAAATTTTTAAACTACAAAATATTTTTGTAGCTAAAAAATTTGTAGCTAAATCCTCATTTTTTGTAGTGGTTATTGGATCCATTTTATAAAGCGTAATCTCTTTTGATGTTTCACGAGCATACTGTTCATATGGGTGAAACGACTTTTGATAATGCTTAAATTAGTGGGAGTTTGTATTGTTTTCTATTTCTTTGTGTTGTTTTTATTTATATTGATCTCATTTGGTTAAGTAGGACTAGTTGGAGAATATATATATATAAGTTCTTCATATATATTCATTAATATTCCATGCTACATATCTATACTTAATCTATGTCGTTTAGTTGGATATATATATGTGATTAATATGGGTTTAGTTGCGAATCAATTACAACGACTGCCCCTTTAGTCCTTATACTTATATGACTAATGGACGAGATTGTTTTCGAATGACAACAAAGTGCACATAAGGGTTGTCATTTATGTTATAAATATGATTGAAGGATTTTATTAAGTATAAATATATGTTATTATAATTCAAGTGGGAGATTGTTAGAACATGAATTGTATAACATATATTATTAGTGAAAGTACTTGATAAAATAGTGATCAATATTATAATGTTTATTATAAAGTATAGGATATAATATAATGTGTAGAATTTCATAATATAAGACTACCATTAAATGATGGGCATAATGGTAATTTCTTATATATCAATAGGTGTAGTCCATAAATGAAGTGCCACTTGGATTCTTATATAAAAGCCTATCCATCAAGCCTATGAATTCACTAGTTATTACATTCTCATTCAGTCCAAAATCTTCCTAAGTACTTGAAGACTAAAGAGAATAAGGGCACTCATCATTTAGAAGATCTACTCCTCCCTTCTTTGAAGACTATCTTCATACTTCATCAAGAACAAGACTAAGAACAATCATGGAATCACAAGGTACACGCTTTCGTTTTCTTATTCTTCTTCTTCTCTTCTTAATCTAGTTGTGAGTTGGTTCTTAGTTAATGGATCATTCATGTTCCAACACAATCTGCTATACTATTACACCAGAAAAGTTACCTTAAAACTAACAAAATCTTATCAAAAATAACAATTCAACTATATACAAAGGTGTTGTAAAAACCCCATTTTCTAAGATCAATCAAAATTGATTATTTTGTTCATGTGAAAGACGGGTCAACGGAAGAAGTTTCGACTAACCCTGACAAAAGAGCAACGAACAAGGCACTGGAGTACGTTGTGGGTTCACCTTGCATAGAGTTATTTCTCGAGTCAATATATGTTTCATTAAAGAATGGACCGCCAACTACTGCTCCAACGGCTATATTTGGGTTCGGATCCGTTGAATTTAGCCATATAAATCCGTCGTTACATCCTGTTTTGGCATTTGTTGGTATTGAAGCGCCTCTGTGGTGCACGTATTGCGGGTAGTTGTTCCCGTATCCAACCATGTAGCTCATATTATTCGGATTGTTGCCCAACACATACTCCGCCTAAAAAAACATATAGCGAGTGGTAAATACTTATCTTTTCACTACTCCCTTCGCCTTTATTGAATGTCCAAATTTCAATTTAAGATACACTCTGAAAATGTATGTTTTTTATATATTTTAATGGCAAAGATTCATAAATATTATTATTATTCACTTTCTAAACATTTAGTTTACGATAAGAAATGAATAGCGAATTATTATTTTTTGGTAAAAAAACGTTTAGGGACAGATTTTTTTTTTTGCAAAAGAAAAACATTTATTTTGGGACAAAAATTTCTTGAATTTAAATATTAATTTAGGGGCATAGTGAGTATAATACTAGGAGAAGCCCGTCTGTTTATTTGTTTCTCGATGGTCAATTTGTGCTTTCAAGGGCTGTAAAGTCCTAAAAAAAGGTCAAATAATGTAGTATATCCATACCGATTGATAGGGAATCAAAAAAATGCCTACCTGGGAAATAGCAAATTTGAGAAGATATGACGGAGCATATAATTTCCCACTACAGTAAAGAGTCGGCGTATCAGATCTAATCATGTAATCACTATAGATAACTGCTAAAAACGCAGATGCAATTGCGTGCTGCAGAGAATTCCACTCGATGATCCATATCAGGCCACCTGTCGCATCCAAAACAACGTCAAAAATCTTGGAATTAGCACGCAACTAATTACAAAAAAAAAAAAAAAACACAAAAAAGTTAAAAATAATAATAATACTGTTGGTTCTGTTTGGCACTGCTGTGGGCGAATCTGGTAGAAGCCCACACATTACAACCTCAGCCGTCGTCCTATACATCTGGAGGCCAAGATTTTCAGCATCCGACATCATTTTGGCTCCAAAAAAATTCACCCGCGAAAGTAACACCTACTCCAAATTCGGCAATAATATCAAAATACTATTGCATTTACCAAAAAATCATTTGCTATAATATCATGTAATACCTGAGTTCCAGCCAGCTTATCATCCCAAGAAAACCAAGACGGACTTCCCCAATTAGCAAACAAATTCCCATTTCTCTCAGTAACATATTTGATATATATTTGATCTTCGGTTGCAAAATAAAGCCAAGAAGCGGCCCACAAAAGTTCATCACCATATCCGGTAGAGTTGTAATACATCTGAACTTGGGGGACACTTACGCTAAAAGAACCTCTATATGTGTCTGCAAAAGTGAACAATTCTCGGGCATGTTTTAGAAGCAGTTTTGAATAAGTTGAGTCCAACTTCTTGAACACTAAAGATGCAGCTGCCATAGCTGCTGCAGTTTCAGCTGCAACTTCAGTTCCCGGATAAGATTGATTCACTTGTATTAAAGGCCTTCTTTCGGTCATAGTTTCTGGCCTTTCCCAGCATTTGTGGTCAACCTCAGGATCACCCACCTTTCAATAAAAAAACACAAAACTTTAGGGCAAAGCGGTGCTACAAAAGCTCCCACTATACATAGGGTCCAGGGAAGGATTTGGGGCCTGTGCAGTGTGCGATCCAACGGCACAGAAGTTGAACTTCTATGCACTTGGATCGCACAGGCCCCAAATCCGTCTAGGGAAGGCCGGGCTCACACCCAAAACTTTTGATGAACATAAATTAATGATGTGCGTAAATGTAATAGGGAGCGAAAGTGTAAGGATAAAAGAACCTGAATATAGAGATTGTTGTCAGAAGGATGTGCATTGATGAGATAATCAGTGATCCACTTCAAGGTTTCTTGAGCATGGTCGAGTTCTTTTACTGCTTTCATATTGTCTCCATACTCCAAAATCGCCCATGATAGTATTGTTGCAGTAAAAGCCATTGGGAATCCAAATTTGATAAGATCTCCCGCGTCGTATAATCCTTTTGATAAATCCATATTTTCTTCTTTCCCATCTTCCAGCGCTGAATCCCCTCTCCATGTAATCTTATTATCTACCAACTTCCCTGCTGCAATATATGAAGTTACCAATGACTGTTAGAAAAACTGCATGGGGTTTTTTGCACACAATGTGAAGAAATGATCAAATCATCAATTACATGTCATGAAATATCCCAACTAACATGAACTCGAGTAGTAAGATGGAGTCGATCGCTCATAATTCAAGTAATAAAACATGATTACCAATTTTTCAAAACTATGAATCATAATATTATTAAATCAAACGAGCCGAAAAGAGAGCTATAGAGATGCTTACATTTTTGAATGTCAAAGAACTGCATAGCAATGCCTAGAGCATCACCATATTTATGGTTGATACCCCCTTGTGGCCTTGGTGAATGAGGAACCCTTTTGAGCAAATGACCAAAATCTTTCCACATAGTGATCAAAGCCGCGGTGGCAACAAGAGCCGCCAGCATCGCCACCATGAACCACCACCACCGGTCACTTAGCTCAGGTTCTTCTATATCCTTTTCTTTGTCCTCCATTCAATCCCCACTGATTGAGCAAATGACCAAAATTTATTGGGTTTTATAAGACAGAAACAAGGGCGGATCCAGGATTTTAAAATCGTGTGAGCTTGAAATTTAAAAAATATAGTAAACAATAATAACAGTGAAAAATAACTTCATATATAAAAAAAAAATTCATATAGTCGGTGACTTAGGTAAAAAAAAAATTCAAAATTTTGAGGTGGGCTAAAGTCCACGTCAAAACACATGTAGATCCGCCCTGGAACAGGAACAAAAAGAAAAGATTCTTGAGAATGAGATTTGATACATAGCATGAATGAAGCTTGGCATTTGTCGTTGGCGGCGGTGGTTTGTCGCCGGCGGAAGTTTATTCCGTTTTGGGTTGAAGACAACTGAGGTGGAATTCGGTTTTGTCGTTTGTTTCAAATTAAAATCAATGTAGAAATGGATGTTATTTTTACATTTTGAAAAGAAAAAAACATATTTTTTTTGTAAATGTTAGTAACTAAAGTCTATGAAAATTTCGTCATTTATTTTTTAAACTTTTAGTTTTATAAGCATAAAAAATGAATACTCCATATTAAAATTTCCAAAAAAAAATTATATTAAAATAAATTATGTTAAAAATATTTATTTATTTTGAAACTGGAAATAGTAATTATATTGTGAAAAGGTGTTAGTGATAAGTTAGTTAGGGGAATGTTTGGGCATTGTAGTACAGCTCAGCACTCCTCTCTTGTCTAAGGATACTTATTCAACACAATGAAAAAATATCCCATCACATCCAAAGATCTACTCCTTCGTCCCTTTAATTAATTAATTATTTTTTTAATTAAAAGGGTGTTACATTGAAAATTACATTTTTCCAAATGAAAATTTTAAATATTTCTTTAATCTTAATGGACTCTTCTGTGTCTCACAATAACTATCTACTCCCTCCGTCCCACAATAATATATAAACTTTTCATTTTGGGTGTCCCACAATAATATATACTCCCTCCGTCCCGGCAGAAGGGTCACCATTTTTAGCCCGACACGCAAATTAAGGAAAAAAGTGGGAAGAAAAAATGTTGTGAGTGTAATTTGAAAATAGGAGAGAGAATTAGTGGAGGAAATAGTGAATTTAAAAAGTGTTGTGAGTGTAGAGGAGAGAGAATTAGTGGAGGGAATAGTGGATGGATAATAGAATATTAATAAAATATTTCCTTTTTAGGAAAGGTGACGCTTCAAACGGGACGCCATTTTGGGTAAAAAGTGACACTTCTAGCGGGACGGATGGAGTACTTTCCTAAAATGGAAAGGAATCTTTACTATTCCCTCCACTCATTCTCTTTCCTACATTATTTTAATACTCACATCACCATTATAATTTACTATTCTCTCCACTCATTCTCTTTTCTATTTTATTTTCACACTCACAACACTTTCAATATAATATTTTCTCCTTAATTCCCGTTCAAAACCCAAAATTCTATAAAAAGATGGGACGGAGGGAGTATTTACTTATTTTTTTTCACCTTTTCACTTGTACCTTAGTTTTCATGCTTAAAGGCTTGCATTACTTATAGTTATTTTTATATTTAAAATAAATGTAAATTTTAGTGAGACGGAGTAAGTATTTTCAGAAGAATCTGGGGTGCACTGGTATGGTACAGGGGTACACATGGAGATGGCCAAACGGGTTACCAGCCCTGCCCGTTTGGCAAAAACCTGCGGGACAAACGAATTTAAGCCCGTTTATCCGTCTCACAAAATGGGCCTAAACCCGCCCGACCAAAAAAAAACCCTCCAAGCCCGTTCGTTTGACCCGAATCTAAAGATCCACGAGTTTAAATGGGTTTTCCTCTTTCTTTTTTAATCAGAAATAATCCTAAAAAGCTTTGAAAAAATAAAAATAAAATAAAAATAATTTAGTATTTAATAAGCTATTTTTAAAAAATATAAAATTACTTAGACATAAGAAAAATTGTTATTTTATAGATATAACAAAACAATAGTTTATACGGTATCAACAAATAAAAATTATTTAAGCTAAATTATTTTCTAATTGGTATAAATACCTTTTAGAAAATAATTTAGTTTAAATAATTTTTATTTATTGATAAATAAAATATATTATTTCTTTAAAAAATAAATTAAATGAGATAATATTGTAATCAATTTAATAATAGAAACTCTAGGAATATTTATTTCATAATTTTTTTTTTGGGGGGAAATGGTAAAACTTCCTCTTCTATTTATAGTAATTATAAATACATTTTGGACCAAATTTATTTCTAAATATGGCTGATTGGAGGGGTAAATATGTCCCAAAAAATTAAAATCCGATAAAGAAACAATTATATAAAATTTGGACAAAAATATCCCTCAAACGAATTTATTAACGGATGTATTTGAGGACATTATAGACATTTAATAAAAAAAACCAAACGAGTCATGGACCTAACGGATCTTGTGATCCGCGGGCCAAAGCCCATTCTGTCCCAATGTGGTATGCCCAAGCCCATCCCGTTCCTTATTCGGGATGGAAGGCGGGCCAACCGGCCCACGCACCCACGAACACGGGCTCAACAGACCACGAAACACGGAATAGATGGACCTCCCGAGTGATTAAGCCCAAATTGGCCATCTCCAGGTACATGGGAGATGCCAGAAGTACAAAAAAAAAGAAGTTTATAAAAAGATTCATTCAAACGAAATTTTATTAGTTAAAGCAATTGTGTATCCGTTATACTATAATTAAAAACACTAATAAAATTATGACATACTTCCTCCGACCCGCTCCAACCAAATGTCTCAACTTTTTATTTTGAGCGTCCCATTTATAATGTCTCAACTCAAAAAATGAAAGTTTTTATTACTATTCCACCAACTCATTCTCTCTCCTACTTTACTTTTACACTCACAACATTCTCTCTCCTAACTATTCATTTCACTCATTCTCTCTCATATTTAATTTTTCATACTCACAACATTTAAACTTTTTCTCTTTTCTACATCACTTTTCTTAATTTTCGAGCCGAACCCATTTTTAGACATTTCAACCGGGACGGAGGGAATATTATATTATGAACCAAATTTTGTGACATTTTTTTTGTGACTTTAGTATTCGTTAAGGGTGGACATGGTTCGGTTTGGAAGGAATTTGGAGACCAAACCGCTAGTACTCGGTTTGGGAAAATCCCAAACCAAACCGAACCATAGAAAATTTCAAACCAAACCAAACCAAACCACCTCGGTTTGGTTCGGTTCGGTCTCAAACCACGATTTCATAAACGGTTCAAACCGTGGTCCGAACTGCGGTCTAGACCGCTATCCGAACTACAAACCTGTCCAACTAAAAGTGTTGCTCTTTACATATTTTTTTTTTATCAAACTAGTAATCATATATATTAAACATAAAACACAAATACTACTATCCATGTCCGCCTAATATTTTGTTGCGAAATTCCACTGTACAAAAGAGAGATATAGAAGATTAAATGAAAAATTACTAAATTTACAAGAGTACATTGTCAAAATTTAACAAATAAATGAAAAATTACTAATTAATTGGGAGGGAAAATTATACCTTTAAGAGAAGAGAGATAAACAAAAAGGAAAATTACCGACGACGACCGGCGGCGGTTTTGACGACGGAGAGAATCGGATTCCGCCGCACGAGTTCTTGGCGAGGCAAATGGCGAGCACGAGAATCGTGTCGTATTCTGTACACGAAGGAATTTGGGAGGACTTTGAAAGGAAGGAATCTGAGGAAGTTTTTTGGTGATAGAGAGAGAAAGAAGAGAGAAGAGAGAAACAAACCGAGAAAGAAGATATGAAAAATGAGGAGGCAGTTTGAGTTAAGGAGTTTCAATCTAGGGTTTTCAAATCAGTGGTTGTGATTCATCTTTAATTTTTAATGAACGGCTAGAATTTCGGTTCAATAATTTCATGGTTCGGTTCCGTGGTTCGGTTTCACGGTTCGGTTTCACGGTTCCAAACCACGGTTCGGTCTGAATCGGTTTGGTTCGATTTGGTTCGGTTTTGAGGTTCCAGACTGCGAGCTGAACCGAACCACACGGTTTATTAAATTTTCAAACCAAGCTAAACCATTTATAGAAAAAAACCAAACTAAACTGCGTGGTTTGGTTCGATTCGGTCTCAAACCGCGGTTTGAACCGAACCATGTCCACCCCTAGTATTCGTGTAGTACAACAATACTAATTTCAATTTCATAGTAAATAGTAATATGAGTTACATTTTATAATAACATAATTTACATATGCTAGTCCCGCATATGTCAAAAAAAAAACAAAAAATAAAGAGTTGATTTTATAAAAAAAAATATGTTTTTCTTTATTGATTAGGTAGAACGTTTTTATTTAACCGGGTCTGAACCGGACTTCAACAAACATTCTCATTGACCATAAAAAAACACATTAACCAACAAAAAATTTGCACTGACACAACCATTTTGAGTGATAAATATCGCCAATACATTTTAAGAATGTAGTGCATATATTTAAGAACGCCATTTCATGTGTTTTAGAATATCAGTTGATGATGTCAAAAACGTTCGTATCAGCCCAACACTACAAGAAAACTGACAGATACCGACGAAAATTAGCGACGCAATAAAAGTGACGGACAATAACATATATACTTTTTTAATTTTTTTATATTTTTTTTTGGATAAATAAAACTATTTGAGATGTTGTTTAGTAGTGAAATTTTTTACAAAAAGTTATATAAAAAAAAGTTAAGATTTTTTAAAGAAATAAAGGTATATAATAGAAGAGGAACGGACAATAGCATATATACTTTTTTAATTTTTTTATAATTTTTTTGGATAAATAAAACTATTTGAGATGTTAGTTAGTAGTGATTTTTTTTAAAAAAAGTTATATAAAAAAGTTAAGAATTTTTAAAGAAATGAAAGTATATGAAAGAAAAAAGAGAGACGGACAATAACATTTACTTTTTTAATTTTTTTTTTTGATAAATAGAACTATTTGATGAGATGTTAGTTAGCAGTGAAATTTAAAAAAAAAAAAATTATATAAAAAATTAAGAATTTTTAGGGTTTGGGGTATATGTATACGATTTAGGGTTTAGGGTATAGGTTAAGGTTTAGGGTATACTTTTTTAATTTTTTTTATAAAGGGTGTAGGGGTTGAACGGAATAAAAGTAACGGACTAGGCCCTGCGTACGAAGCCCAAAAATTCAGACATTAGTACAGTAATACCATTGAATGGTATATGGTATAAGGTATAAAGTTTATGGTATAGGGTTTAGGGTATAAGGTATAATGTATAGTTATATGATTTAGGGTTTAGTGTATGGGGTATAAGGTTAGGGGTTGACGACTGTCGAATTGCGTCAAAATTTAATTTCAACTCAAACTACCTACAATTGATTTGTAGCTAGGGTAAGTAGGGTCGAACCACCGAGACACGTATTCAAAGTAGAAAAAAAATTATTGCTCTAACAAAAATTTAATAAAAAAAACGAGGGTTTTGTTGTTTAAAAACTAATGCTTTTGAAGAAATAACTAAGTTTTTATAGAAGACATTTTAATAATAAAATGAAATTCCCGGGATTGGTTTCACCATTATGCTCAAATTTCAATAATCATCAATCAAAGTATACTTGGGGTTCGTTCTTACAAAATTATGATTGAGACACTTAGGCGGGTGATTTGCAATCAAGTATCTCCAATTAATCTATTCCCTTGGCCCGTTCATAGATTAATTAGAAACCCATTTAGAAAATAAGAACAACAAGAACCACAATTTTTATGAATTTTTTGGCGGAGATTCAACAAATTTTCATTATCAAGCAAAGACTAATTACAATTGAGAACACAGTTATAATTCAATAATATTCAAGAAAAAAATATAACATTCAACATAAGTATTCAAAACTCCATTAAAAATCTACTTGATAATTCCAAGTCTACAATGAAAATGATGAAAATAAAAACTTAAAGCATAAAATTGTTACCTCCAATCCCAAGAACTAGAGGTTTAGCTACCGATTACAAGCATGATGAACACCAAGAAAATGTAAAAAAAAAAAAAATGATAAGATGATTCTCTCTTTTCTCTCTAGCTCTCTTCTTCCAATTAAACTCTCAATCATCTAAATAACGTAAGTTAAAGGAATAAAGAGATGGACGACCATCCATCTTCTTCAAATGTGCACTTTGGCCCCTTTTAGACTTGGAAAAACTGCTACCTTCCTTTGAATTTTGCTATTTACAATTAGGTCCCTGAAGATTCTGAAATTTCACAAAATGCTTCCAAATTGCTCATATCTTCACTTGAACCCCTGAAAACTAGAAAAACACTAAAACACCCATTAAAACACACAAAACCCAAGAATTAAGCTAAGAATAAGTTTATAAAGTATTAAATGGATGAGTGTAAAACTCACTCATCAAATACCCCCAAGCATATACATTTGCTAGTCCTCGGGCAAACACTAAAAACAATATAAAACTAAACTAGCACAAAACTAAAAACAAATTTCTCTACCCGATAGTCAACTATGTCCCCACAATCTTGCCCGTTCCACAATTGCATAAATCACAAATTACCATCAACCGCGGGATAAAATACCTTTAACTATGCAAGTATCAATATATTTTCCCATTAATTGTGGTATCTTACTTAATCATTATAATCATGCCATAAATCTCTATGTGTGAATATCATCTCTCCCTTTGTTTTCAAACAAGATCTATTTTTATAAAGCTAAGTACACCAATCATCTTTTATTTTCTTGACTTTATCTATCAAATAGCAACACTTCTAAAAAAACAAATCATGAGTACTCCCTCGAATTTCACAACATAACAACCACTTACACCCCTCAAACTTGATCATTTAAGCACATTACGTTAAGATCTTCTACCGTTCAAGTAGGGTACACTGTAGCAGCGAACTCCATGCCCCTAATACTGGGTAGAGATTTATTACTTTATACTCCTATTTGGCAAGGAAGCATCGTCGCAGCGAACGCCGTGCCCCGAGCTTCTTTAGGAATATTTATTTAAAGATTTGAGAGTTAGCCACTTCGGTATCGAGCTTGGTACGTACCATCACGGCGGTAAAGCTCTTCCTCCATAACGTTACTGCATACCCAGAAATCTGGTTAAGCTTGAATAATCCCTAACCAATTAATCTACACGTCTGGAGGTATCACCGAATATCAGTTGAATTGCCATTGCTCTCATTCCCCTTTCATTTGATTTCACTTTAAATTTATACAAGACAATAAGGGGGTGTCACATCACATAATTCCATACACATCTAAGGAGTACCCATATTTTGATTTTCATGATGTTGCTATTTAGTAAACAAATTCAATAAATTAAAAGATGATGGTGTACTATAATCTTGATAAAAGAGACCAAAATTATCAACAAATAGATTATTAACAAGAGTACACTAAATTGCTAACTAAGAGATTTATGACACAACTATAACCTTTAAGCAATGTACCAAAATTAATCGAAAATATACCAAGACTTGCATATACAGCTTATTGCACCACATTATGTAATGACCCTAAACCTAGGCATCAATTTAGCACCCCATTATATGCCTTTTATATTATTTGTTGACTTTATGTACCCATTTATGTCTTAGATGATTTATATGAAGTTAGGTTGACTATAAAATAATTTAATATATCTATGGTTTAATTGGAATAAAAATAAAGTGTTGTAGTAGAGATATAATAATTAAAAATTAAATAAAATACTTTAAGTGGGTGAGGTGTTTTGTGTAAAGAATAGGAATTGAGGTGTTAGATGCATTACCTTGGAACTTGAAGGATTTAATTGTAGATTGTTGAAACCTTTCATTTAAGAAAGTCATGGGGGGCCATACTCTCCCCTTTTTCCCTCATCCTTTATTTGACCTCCTCATTCCCTCATCATCTTCTTCATCTCTTCCTTCAATAATTCTCCATGGGAAACCTCCCTCCAATATCTTCCTTCCAAAAATGGTAGTGAATCCAATCCTTCTCCATTTTACGATCCGAGTGTACTTCCAAGTTCGTGGAGGCAAGGGGAACACATCAAGCTAGGAAGATCATTGTTTCATCTCGTATTGTTAATGTAGGTTATTATGACTCCCTTCTAATAATTGCCATTTTATGTGTTAATGAACATTTTTTGAAAAGGAAAAGGGTTTTGGTACATTTGAATAATGTTATTTGAGTAAATTGGGTTATTCAAGGTTGAATTGATTTTTAGTTATGAGATGATGATCTAAGTTGAAGTAATGAGGTTACAATAAGTGTAAGATGTTAATGACTTTAATGGAGTTAGTATATGTGGTTATATACATATTACCTTGATTTGGAAGATGTTGTGAGTATATCTCAATGGGGTTGAAAGAAGTAGAAAAGAATTGGTTAGGCTTTTAATGATGTGAGTTAGTATGACTTTCCTTCAAATTAAATGTCATGAAACATTTAATGTTGTTATTGTTTATTAGGATTTTTGTTTGATGCTTTGAAACCTTTCTTGGAGTAGAGAAATTGATTAATAATCTAGATATAAGATTGATGTTCATGGAGGTGGATAGAGAAGAAAGAGTATGGTTTGAATGGAGATAGAAAGGTTAGATATGAAATGGGTAATGTAATGAGTAAAACAACTAAGTATTAAATGGGTTAAATCTATCTTGTGTGATTAGGAATGATTTAGTATGATATTGGTGAAGATTAGTAAACCCTTTTAGGTTCACAAAACATGGGAAACTTGGTTTGGGACAATTTGGTATAGCTACTTAGGTAATTCCAGCCTTGTTCTGAATTCTGGGCTCAGGGCACGAGTCGTGCCCTGTGGCACGAGTCGTGTCTGAGTGTGGGACGAGTCGTGATCTTTGTTAAGCCTAAGTCGTGCCTTCAGAGGATGCCGGATGCAGGGAAGGTCAAATGGGCACGAGTCGTGCCACGGCTGTAACTCTTGACCATTTTCCAAGCTGTTTAAACCTAATCTAACTAGGACAGAAATGAATCCTCTTTCACCTAGATTAAAGTAGAATACTTGGGCTACACAATGACACCTTAATTGGTTAAAATGGAATTATGGAAGTAGTTTAAATATTGTTCGGAAGATGGTTGATAAGCTTGATTCGTAACTTCATCAAAGTGGTTCAAACTTGGAAAATTGATCTCGAACTTTTATAAAGGCTATTCGAAGTTGTGCAATGACTTTGTAGGAATGGTTTATGATACATAGTGGCCTTACTTGCCACATACTTGGTGATTGGTTTGAATAGTGTAGAAGTTGTATGTTACCCTATCGTGCCAGTTTGGGAATGTGTATTTATCACATTGTTCATTATTATCCAAAGTGTGGTTTTATATACGATGTTGTTAACTTGTTATCCCAAGTGTGGATATGTTCATTATATGGTTGCATTGTTATCCCAAGTGTGGATATGATTATCATATGGCTGTATTTGTTATCCCATTTGTGGATTTATTGGTTATATTGTACCTTACTTGGATTCATATTCATTGATGGTATTATGTATAGTGTATTAAATGAATGTTGCACTATGGCATTGATTTAACATGAGTATACATTACCATGTTGTTATATTCTTATTCCTTTGATGGATTCTATTTCAAGTATCTATTATATGCTTGAACGTGTTATATTATATGTGATTCGGGGGTATAATGGAATTCAATCAATTATTGATTTGTTCTATAAGTGATTGAAGGTTCATCATACCTGTGATCGGCCCCTCTGTGGCCACAGAGTGGGAGTGCTAGCAGCTGTATTGAGCCAAAAGCCTTACAGTCCGCTGCGATTTTATGGAGTTAGGTGGAATGCTTCTGTATTAAGCCAAAAGCTTTACAGATAGCGACGATATTATATGATACTCTGAATAAGGGTCATATAAGTATCTTATTTTCTTATATGGATCTCTGGGGTATGAGTCCTATAAGCGGTGAAGGTGCATGGGGGCAATTCACCAAAGAGCGGAGTTTTACTCCCATGTTGTACGACTTATTGTTCAGACAGGAAAGGTAAAATGAGGTAACGTAAGGTGTTTACCGCTTTAATAATGTGTTATGTGTAACCATGATATGTGTTGCATCTTATTTGGCATCTTGCTGCATTCATAATAGCTTATTGAGATTTATTCTCACCCCTTCCCCTTTTACTGTTTTAGATCGTGCTGAGACAGGTGACTGAGCCAGTGAGGCCGGGGAAGGAGTGTGGACTCTTGCTTTTGGGACTTGTCAGGATAGGTATATGAGTAGGTTGTCGGGAGTCCTATTTAAGTATTACTCTTTTATCAGTTGTATGGAAAACTCTTTTGTTAAACAATGTTAATCAGGGTTTTCAATGTAATTGATCTGGTTATGGTTATTGAAGTAATTGTTGAAATTCCTCCGAGTGAAGATATTAACAGTTGATTTTATTTTGGAAGTTTGAGAATTTGTTTTCTTTTAAAGTGAAATAAAAGTTTTTAAAAATCTAAGATGGGTTTTCTTAGTTTGGGCTTCTCAAGCTCGGGACACGCGTTAGGTCCCGGGTTGGGGTGCTCACAGTTGGTATCAGAGCTTAGTTTAGAGGTCAAGGGTAGATGTCTAAACTAAGGGGGAGTGTGTGGTAATTGACGCCGAGTGTTTAATGCAGGAGTTCGTTCTAATGGCCGGAAGCAATGATGATCAGCGAAAGGTTCTAAAAAATGAAGGAGATATGGGTATAGGTGGAATTCAGAATGAAGAGATGATGAAATTATTCAGGATGTTTGTACAGAATATGGAGACTAGAGGATCAGTTCCGAATCAACCTGAGGGATGTCAAAGTGATGGATTGGAAAGATTTGTGAAGATGAACCCATCGAGCTTTAACGGAGATCCGGATCCGTTAAAGGCAGAAAAATGGTTAGAGAAAATGAACAAAATCTTTGAGGTTATGGAAAGTCCCAACGAAGAGAAATTTAGATATGCCGTTTTCAAACTTGAAGGTCCAGCTGATCAGTGGTGGCAGATTTTGAAGGAAAGTTGGGAGCGGGATCATACGCCCCAGACTTGGGATAATTTCACCCAGCAGTTCGAGGATTATTTCATTTCAATGGTTACAAGGGATAAGAAGGAGATCGAATTCTTAGGACTGGAACAAGGCAACATGACGGTGAATCAGTATTCAGTCCGGTTTGAGGAATTAGCTAGGTGTTGCCCTCATTTGATATCGCATGAAGCGAGAAGAGTTCATAGGTTTGTAAAAGGTTCGAGGATTGAGTTTAGGAAGAAATTATTGATTGATAGTTTCACCAATTATCAGACAGCCATAGAAAGAGCATATAAGGTCGAGAATGACATTGAGGAAAATAGTGAAAGATCCGGAAGTGGGATTAGAAATAAACCAAAGTATCGAGGACAAGGATCTAAAGTCACTAGAGGACAACCAAGGACTTCAACTTCAGGGAGTATGAGAGGGGAGCTTGTTGTAGCTTCTTCATTTAGGCTAAAATCCAGACAGTATGGGATGAAATGTAATTTTTGCAAGAGGATTGGACATACCGAAGATCAGTGTTGGAGTAAGCAAGGCAAGTGTATCAAGTGTGGAGAGATGGGGCACTTTAGGAGGAATTGCCCAAGGTTGCAGCAGGAGCGAGCTTCAGGCAACAGTCAGCAAGGTGGACGACAAAGAGGTGGTACCAAAAGAGATAACGAAGGGGAACCAAAAGAGAAGGTCTATGGTCGAGTATGTGTTTCGGGTCCAGGAGAGATAGATCCCTCAGAGGTCACTAGAGGTATATTCCCTGTCTCAGGAGTTAGGGGTCATATTTTTATAGATCCTGTTTCATATCATTATGTGTGACATAGCATTTTGCATCTATGTGGCATACATTGCTTGAGATTGTCTTATGTGATAGAGGCTTCTGCTCTTATGAGAGAGTACCTCAAACCTTCTTTGGTTTACCACGATGATGATGTGGTTATAGCTGGGCATGTATTGCCAGTTGATTTGGTATGATTACCGATGTGTAATTATGAGATATACTGGACCTGGATGGTTAAGAAGTTGTTGTGTATTGGTAGACTATCATAATAAGTGAGTCTCCTTTTCGATGCCTAATTTGCTTATATTGATATCTGATACTGCTAAACTGTTATGTGGAATTCTTGTTATATATAGGCATTAAAGGTGGAGTTTTTGGTTAAAAGTGTGAAGGATATTTGGTATGTGTTAGAATTGCATAAGAAGTCTTTCCAAAAATTTTATGTGCTAGTTGTGAGTAGATGGTAATTGTGCTTCCATCGGAGTATCCCATGTGTTGGTTCTGGGAAGATAAGCCAAAAATTTTAATCCTTATCTTGATGGCTTTATGGTAGTTATGATGGATGACCTCTGTGTTTAATTAAAGTTACGAGAGGATCATGAAAAATCATTTGAGAATAGGGTTAATAATCCTTGGTGAGAAGTCCTTGTATGCAAAGCTTAGCAAGCATGAGTTGGCTCAAGAAGATTTCGAATTTTGGGTTTGTAGTCTTAAGCTCGGATGTTATCATGGATCTTACGAGGATTGAGTCTGTGGTCTTTGGGTTGGAAAGCGTTACCGAGGGATTGTCAAAAGGTCCTTGAGAATTGAAATTTTTTTGATTTAGTTAACTCGGAAGGATATATCAATGGTGTAAGATGTAATAAGGGTAAATCGTATTGATAGAGATGGAGAATAGATTGGCTATATATCCGATCCTTACCTTACCGAGTGGATGTGAGGACTTTGTGAAATTTTAAGTGTGTATTAAAGGAAGATTATGGTTGTAATATTTTGCAAAATGGGAAAGTAATAGGGTATGTTTCAAGGAAGTTAACTTAGATAAATCGGAATTTTCTTATTCTCTACTCGAAAGTGGCTGCAATTGTGTTGCGTTATTTAAGTAGGAATCTTATCTTTTTGAAGCTCCCTTTTTGGGATTTGTTACCGACCTTATGAGTTTGGAGAATTTAGTTACTCGAAAGGAAGAGATCAACAAGCCGAAGCGATGGTTGGAACTATTAAAATATTTTAATTGCGTCATTTTATATCATCTGGAGAAGTTATTGTGATTGCAAATGCGATTAGCCGAAAGGCTTATGTGTCAATAGGTGTATTCTTTGAGTCGCAAGGTGAGATATTCTTTCAATTATTCAAGTTAGACCCATAGCATGTGGAGACCTTAGGGGAAGTTCAACGGTGATTCAAAATTTAAGAGGATTATCGAATAGTTTCAAGATGAGAAGACTATCCAGATTCTTGAAGAATAGATTGTGTGTTGTGTGATGGATTTCCTTTCAACTTGAGAGGATTTATTAATCTTAGTGGAGTTGAGTATAATAGCAGTTTTTAGTTTAGCATGGTATGGGTACTGTATAAAGCTTGGTATGGAAAATTTATTTGTATGATCCTTCGTACGTATAAAGTTCTTCAATTAAGGATGATTAGGCGGACTTGATTTATGTGGGGAAAACGTTGAGAGTTATTAGAATTGCAATTCCGGGATTAAATTCTAGAATGTTTGGATTGTGAGAATGTATATAAGAATCATGACTTTGAGGAAACTATTTGAAGGTTGTAATTTGAAATGCTTGGGGGAAGTACCCTTTGTTATTTATCCTTAAGGTAATCAAGTTTAAAATTCGGGGTAAATTTTCTTTAAGGGGGAGTGAGTGTAACGACCCTAAACCTAGGCACCAATTTAGCACCCCATTATATGCCTTTTATATTATTTGTTGACTTTATGTACCCATTTATGTCTTAGATGATTTATATGAAGTTAGGTTGACTATAAAATAATTTAATATATCTATGGTTTAATTGGAATAAAAATAAAGTGTTGTAGTAGAGATATAATAATTAAAAATTAAATAAAATACTTTAAGTGGGTGAGGTGTTTTGTGTAAAGAATAGGAATTGAGGTGTTAGATGCATTAACTTGGAACTTGAAGGATTTAATTGTAGATTGTTGAAACCTTTCATTTAAGAAAGTCATGGGGGGCCATACTCTCCCCCTTTTCCCTCATCCTTTATTTGACCTCCTCACCCTCCTCATTCCCTTATCATCTTCTTCATCTCTTCCTTCAATAATTCTCCATGGGAAACCTCCCTCCAATATCTTCCTTCCAAAAATGGTAGTAAATCCAATCCTTCTCCATTTTACGATCCGAGTGTACTTCCATGTTCGTGGAGGCAAGGGGAACACATCAAGCTAGGAAGATCATTGTTTCATCTCGTATTGTTAATGTAAGTTATTATGACTCCCTTCTAATAATTGTCATTTTATGTGTTAATGAACATTTTGTGAAAAGGAAAAGGATTTTGGTACATTTGAATAATGTTATTTGAGTAAATTGGGTTATTCAAGGTTGAATTGATTTTTAGTTATGAGATGATGATCTAAGTTGAAGTAATGAGGTTACAATAAGTGTAAGATGTTAATGACTTTAATGGATTTAGTATATGTGGTTATATACATATTACCTTGATTTGGAAGATGTTGTGAGTATATCTCAATGGGGTTGAAAGAAGTAGAAAATAATTGGTTAGGCTTTTAATGATGTGAGTTAGTATGACTTTCCTTCAAATTAAATGTCATGAAATATTTGATGTTGTTATTGTTTATTAGGATTTTTGTTTGATGCTTTGAAACATTTCTTGGAGTAGAGAAATTGATTAATAATCTATGTTTTGGTCAAATTTCAACAATTATATTTTTATGATGGGAAAAGTGACTAAAGTGATATGAATCTAGGTACAATGACTATCAAGTTGAATAGAAATGGACACAAGACGTTTGTTGACTAGGGAAAGCCCTTGAACAACTTGTTCTCCGGCATAAAACCCCGGGAGGATATGGCTCCTGCCTTGACCGAAAGTTTACTAAGAATTTTCTTGAGATTACAATGCTAAGAGCGTATGAAAAAGGGAGCTTAAGCTAGTGAGGAACGTGTGTGAAAATACAGTGAGTGTTCCCCCTTTTATACCTCAAAAATAAAACTAATTAACAAAAAGAGGATTATGGGCCTATAAACTCGGAATTAGGGTTGATCCTTGGAGATATATCCGCATTTGATCGTTGATGAAGAGATAGTGATTTGTTTGCTGAAGAAACGTGGTTGAACTGGTCTTTGGCACGTTCCCTATAAAATAGGAAAAACGTTATGCGTCCTAACCTGCAGAAGGCCAAGTTGTAAATAGAGCAACTCAAGTTGTTAGTACCAAGTTGTTAAGTGTAAGTTGTAAACATGTTGACTGAAAATGTAGGGCCCAACAATTGCCCCCAAACTTTTTGAATTTAAAAAAGAATAGAAAGAGACAAAAAGAATTCAAAAGGTTTGCCAAAACTAGAAAGAAAAAGGATGACGGTTTTAAAAGGATGCGACGGGACGGTTAAGTGGTTTTTCCCAAGGCAAAAAGGTGTATTTGTTTTAAAAGGTCTCAACCACTTTCAACCTCCATAAATAAGAAGATTCCTGTTCCAACTCTCTTTTTCAAAAACGTAGCTTTCAAAAAGATTACGGGAAGAAGAAGGAGAACCAGGGAAGACGGTTTGGAGAGGAGAATCAAGTAGAAATTGCCGGTGAGTTTCTTGTTTCCTTTTCGCCCATCTTTGAATCTTTGTTTTAAGCTTGAAAAATGGGGAAGAGAAAGGTGGTAACTTTAATTGAGAGTGGAGAGGGTTTGCCCGTGGTTTTCTCACCCAAAACATGTCAAGAACCCCGAAAAAGAAAAGTGTACCATTCCCGCCGCCAATTTAGAAATTATCAAGAGGAATCACGCCACGGCTTTCGAAACCGAACTTTTTACCCACCCTAACCTAACTCCAGAGTGTTTTTCCCCGAATGGGTATGTTTCCCCCGAATATCCGTTCACTATTGGTCCGAAATTCCCGTTTCCAATTTTAATCACCCAGTTCTTTGTATCTACCAAGCTTAACTATGCCCAACTCATGCCTCAAGGTTGGAGAAGCCTTCAAACCCTAGTAAGGCTAAATGCAGAAACAGAGTTAGCAATTGGTCTAGAGGAATTTGCTTTTACGAATGAGTTTAGGAGCTTTGGTTTAGGGAGATATGGTTTTAGGGTTAGGGTTGGTAGGACGCCTTTCTTAATCGACAATGTTGATCCCGCCGATAGAGGGTGGAAGAACAAATTCTTTTTTGCAAAGAAGAGCACCCTGGTGAAGGATGTGGGTGCCAACTTCAAATGGAGGTCCCAAGGTAGTAGGCAATTTTTCTTACTCTAATGATGATTTTCAAAGAATGTACTAACTATTTCTCCAAATTTTTCTTTGGCCTAGTTGCGAAATTGGATGTGCTTTTTCCCTTTAAAGACAACACAGAGAAAAGAGTGAGCGAGATCTATAACTTGGAACCCTTAGTGAGAACTTTTAAGGCACTACCAGTTCAATTTGTGGTAGATTCTAACAAGGAAGTTGGTCCCGAAGAAGCCCGAGAGGCAAACCTTGAAGAAACCTTTTCCGAGCCTATCCCAATGTCTACAAAGTTAATCAAATACTTTAAATCTTTGCCTATCTCCAAGTTGTTCTAACCCCTTTAACTGCTTCTAACTCTTCATCCTATTTTGCAGCCACTCGCTCCAAGGAAACCGTACCGCCGCCGACCTTTCTTGTCGCAGCCAGAGCAAAAAGCTTGGCAAAGAAGGATGGTAAACCCCTACCCCCGTGTCTATTGTGGCTAGCTCTCATGTGGCCGCATCCAAGAAGAAGGGGGATGCAAAGAAAAGAAAGTCGGTGGAAGCTGAGGCTACGGATGCAAACAGTGATATGGACATGGAGAAGTTAGGAGAAAAATTTAGGGTTGTTGTTGAGAAGGTAAAGATGAAGGAATCTTTGAATTTTATCAAAGAGCTTGATAAAGTATTAACATCTTTTTTTTTTTGGTGCAGGAACTCATGACCCCGATTGTGGCCTACATTGATGCATTGAAGATCAAAGCGGCGAGGCTTGGTCACGAAGCCGTTAATCAAAAAGGAGGCTACCAAAAGTGCCAAGGAAGTGGAGAAGTTAAAGAGGGAGGCAAACAAGCATGCTGGTGAGGTGGAAGGTTTGAGGAAGGATTTTGAACGCTTGGGAGAAGAAGTGGAAGCCATTCGTGCTGAGAATAAGGCTCATATGAAAGAACTTGAAGTTGCAGAGGGGAACTTCAAATTTAATGCCACCAAGACTTTGTTGGAGACCCGCATTCAAATGATTGAAGAATATGAAAACGGACAGGCCATAGCTTGGAACTTGGAAGATGAGAGAAAAGTTTTGGAGGACCATATTGGTGAGCCAGCGGATGCAGAAGAAGTAAATTCCGCGGCCCTAGAAGCTCTAGTTGATGATGCTAACAAGGATCTAAGCACCATAGTGGCTACTCCAAATGATCAAGTGGAAGATGCAACACCGTGGCAAGAAGAAGCCAAAAGTTTGAAAAACATTTTAAAGTTTTTGGATATTTTGGATGAAAACAATTTTTTGCTTTATTTGTGTACCTCTATTGGGTACAACAAATGGGGAGTGTCCCTGAAAACAAGGTTTTTTAGTTTGTAATGGCTCATAAGAGCCGAGACAATTTATTTGGGGGTACTAGGTTGGTCTAGTACTCCAAGTTTTTTTAGGTTTTTAGGGACTTGTTGGCTTATCCAACTTGTCCTTTGGTTGCGAAAATCTTTTGAAAAATGGTTTTTTAGCAAGGTAACTTATGTCTCTGAGAGATGCTTTGTTTGTTCTTTAGATAACATGTAAATGTTATAAACCGTAGGTAACATGAAAATGTTACAACCAATAGTCCACAACTTGAATAAGTGTGAAAACGTGCGCCTGTGCGAAGGTGTCAAAACCTTAATTCGTAAGAAAAGATGAATATCTTTTAACCATAAGTACCTTTGATTAGAGGTAAATCGTTTGAAGAGATAGAACAAGTATCAGCCGTCCTGGCATGTCAACAAGTCCTATCCCTCTCCAGCTAGAATTCCAACATGTATCAGCCGTACTGGCGTGTCAACATGTTGAAATTTTCTTCCTCAGTTCAAACATGTATCAACCGTACCGGCGTGTCAACATGCTTGACCTTTTCCAGCCTTAGGTCTCAACAAGTATCACTGCATCGGCGTGTCAACATGTTGAGCCTACTCCGTTTGCTCAAGTTGCACCTCGCAAAACAAATTTATGTTAGGCCGGGCGTTAGCATAGCTAACGCCCTCCGACGCTCAAGTCGCAATGTTTTAATAAGAGTAGAAAAAATTGAAATGCGTAATTGAACTTGACATAAATTTAAACCGTACCTGAAAAGTCTAGTTATAAATAACTGGACTTACGTGAAATAAAATTTCAAGTGGATAGCGTTCCAACTTCTAGGGATTCTCGTCTCCACTCTGGGTCGACAACCGCATGCACCTTTGCCGCCTTCAAAGATCGATGAGATATGGGCCTTCCCACTTGGGAGCCGCCTTACCCGCATTCAATTCTCTTGTATTTTGAAATACTTTTCTCAAAACTAAATCACCAACCCGGAACCTTCTAACTCGACATTCTTGTTGTAAGACCTAGAAATTCGCCGCCGATAAGCCGCCATCCTTATCTTGGCTAAATCCCCGATCTCATCAATTGTATCTAAATCTTGAGTTAGCAAGAGGTTATTTTCATCTTGAGTCAATAAGCCATACCTTGTCGCTGGGACCGTTGCTTCAACTGGAATCACGGCTTCGCTCCCGAATACTAAAGAATAGGGAGTCCTACCCGTGGCTCCTTTAGAAGTAGTTCTATCTCGCCCATAGCACAAGTGGTAATTCTTCAACCCATTTTCCCTTCTTACGGTCTAGACGCTTCTTCAAGTTGTTGATGATCAACTTGTTGCTTGATTCACTTGGCCGTTGGCTTGAGGGTGGACAGTGTGGACATGATTAACTTGATGCCCCAAATGAGCACAAAAATCCCCGGTCTTTTTACTTATGAACTGACCCGTTGTCACATACAATCTCCGATGGTACACCAAACCTCGCTAATGATATTTTTCTTTAAAAATGAAATTACCTCTTTATCCCTTACTTGCACATAAGCTTCTGCCTCGATCCATTTCGAGAAATAATCGGTTAGAGCCAACATGAATACTTTGCCTCCTGGAGCTTTGGGCAACTTGCCTACAATATCCATGCCCCACTGCATGAAAGGCCAAGATGAGACTATAGGATGTAGAGGTTCGGCAGGTTGATGCAAGATGTTGCTATGTCTTTGGCAAGCGTCACACTTCTGTACATAGCGCATGGCATCTCGACGCATGGTTGGCCAATAGTATCCCATCTTGAGGGCCTTGGATGCTAGTGCCTTTCCTCCGGAATGGTTCCCACATATTCCTTCATGGATTTCTTTAAGCACCACTTCAACTTGATCGCTATCGACACATCTCAAGTAGTGTCCTGCAAAAGACTTCTTAAACAGCACATTATCTATCAAAACGAAAGTCGAAATACGAATCTTAAAAGATCTAACATTCTTAACATCGGGTGGAATAGTTCCAAGTTGAAGAAACTCAATTACAGGTTGGGTCCAAGAAGGTTTAACATCTTGTGCCCCAGTAGATGGTGTAACCACTTGAATTTCCTCAACTTGGTCTATTGCCGGGTACTTAACATAAATAATGGGTATACTTTGGAATGCGACATTGATTTGCAAGTTGAACCCAAGTTAGCCAAGGCGTACGCTTTCGAATTTTCTTCTGCGGGGACTGTTCCAAAGAGAATGATAGAAATTTCGAAGCTAAGGCTTTAACATGTTGGAGGTACAGAGTCATCTTGGAATGCTTCGCCATATAACTGCCATTAAAATGGTTAGCTAGCAGTTGAGAGTCAACAAATACATTTAAATGTGTAATATTCAAGCTTAGAGCTGTAGTTAAACCCATGATTAGGGCTTCATACTCAGCTTCGTTATTCGTTGCACTGAATTCACAAGATACAGCTTGGGGTATGATATCACCTTGAGGGGACTTTAGGACTATTCCCAACCCAATCCCTTTGGAATTTGAAGCTCCATCGGTATACAATGTCCAAAATCTAGGAACAGCTTTTACCTTCAAGTTGTTGCACTTCCACTCTACCTCCGGGCCGCAAACTTGGACTGAAGTCAGCTACGAAATCGGCTAGGGCCTGCGATTTGATGGCTGTTCTTGGCTCATACGAAATGTCATACGTGCTCAACTTGACTGACCACTTGGCCAACCTGCCCGACATCTCTGGCATTCTCAACACATTTCTTATAGGATAATTAGTTCTAACAGCTTATGGAATGTGTTTCAAAATAATGACGTAATTTGGTAGCAAAGCAGTAGTTAAGGCTAATATCAATTTTTCAAGATGAGAATACCTTGTTTCAAAGCATCTAACAAAGATTTACTTACGTAGTAAACGGGATGTTGCTCACTTTGGATTTCCTTTACCAATACCGCACTAACAAAGATTTTCGAATACAACTAAATATAAATAAAGATGCTCACCACGTTCGGGTTTAGCAAGTAGGGGTGACGTCATCAAATATTCTTTAAGTTGTTTAAAAGCCGCCTCATGTTGGTCGACCCATTGAAAGAGTTTGTTTTTTCTCAAGACTTCATAGAATAACCTCGCACTTATCGATGATTTGGATATAAATCTATTCAAAGCCTACTCTACCCGTTAACCTTTGTACGTCCTTGATGTTTTTAGGGGATTCCAAGTTGAGAATGGCTTTGATTTGTTCGGGACTTGCTTCGATTCCCCTCTTGGTTACCATATATCCCAAGAATTTGCCTGCTCTAACACCGAAGTTGCACTTCGCCGGATTGAGCTTCATGTTGAAGGCCTTCAAGATGTCGAATGCCTCAGCAAGGTGCTCCACATGATCCTCAATGTGTTTGGATTTGACCACCATGTCGTCTATGTAGACCTCCATCGTCTTGCCAAGTTGGTCTTTGAACATTTTGTTCACTAACCTTTGATAGGTTGCCCCTGCATTTTTAAGACCAAAGGGCATAGAAATATAACAAGATATACCTTCTCGAGTCATGAATGCTGTATCTTCTTGGTCTGAAGGCTCCATTTGAATTTGTTGATACCCGGAAGATGCATCCATGAATGTCAAGATGTCGTGACCGGCTGTCTCATCAACTAGAGAATCAATATGAGGGAGAGGGAATGGACCCTTTGGGCAGGCCTTGTTCAAGTCGGTGAAGTCCACGCATACTCGCCACTTGCCATTCTTCTTCTCCACCACTACAACGTTAGCCAACCACCTTGGGTACTGAACTTCTCTGATCATCTTGGACTTTAGAAGCCTCGCAACTTCATCCTTTATGATGGTTCCGCTCCCGGGCGAACTTCCTTCTTTTGACGGACGGGACGGATGGTCGGATCGATGTTCAACTTGTGAGTAATAATATCCTTGCTTATCCTGTCATGTCCTCATGTTTCCAAGCGAAACAAAGATCTCCGGCTTTTCGGGAACTCGATCAACTCCTCTTCGATTTCGGACGGTAGGTCTATCCCAACTTGCACTTGGGCCTCGTGGATTTGATGCATCAACAGAACGCTTTTGTATCGTGCTCTACCGCTTCAAGAATGTCCTGGGCCTTTTCTTTAATTGCTATGCTTGCCGAGGGGTCGAGCTTACTTTCATGTTGATCTTGTAACATTCCTTAGAGACTTCTTTGGTTTCCCTCAACTTGGCAACACCCCAAGGTGTTGGAAACTTGACGCATTGATGGTAAGTCGATGGCACGGCCTTCATGTTGTGGATCCAAGGCCTTCCCAATATGACATTGTATGAAGAAGAGCATTCAATCACACAAAACCTTTCCATGGAATTCATACCTTCTAGGTAGATGGGCAACTTGATCTCACCGACTGTCTGTTTCACCTCACCACTGAACCCTACCAGTACGGATGAGTTCTTCACAACTTCAGACAAAGGAATACCCATATCTTCAAGAGCATGAGTAAAGATGATGTTGATCGAATCGCCACTATCGATCAGGATCCGCTTGACCACACAATTAGCAATCCGCACCCGAACAACTAGACCATCATGATGAGGGTCCAACGTGTTGTCTTTATCTTCATCTTCAAAAGAAATGATATGACCATACGTGAAGTCGCGGCGCCTTATAGGCAATTACGATTGATCCTCCTTAGAGCTCTTGGCATGACGCTTGGCGGCGAGTAAGTTGTGCCGCAAATATGAGACCCACCCGAGATAACATTCACTACCTTGGTGGCCGGAGGGTGCAACTTTCTCGGGCCTAGATTGCTCCTACTGAACCAGAGTTCTTTGGACTCACTCCCCGACCCTCTTCTTGCCCAACAAATCCTTGAGAAGACCCTTGGACAACAAATGAGCAATCTCCTTCCTCAAGGCGAAAGCAGTTCTCGGTGGTGTGCCCAAAATCTTCATGAAACGCGCACCACTTGGACTTGTCCTTCCAAGTTGTTGATCGGTCATTCTTCTTGGGCCATCTTGCTTTATCTCCAAGATTTCCCATGGCGCACAAGATTCCTGCAATGTCCACGTAAAAGGATTCGAAATTTGTGGATAATCATTATCATCACCTTCCCGATCATCATCTACAACATGAATTCTAGAAGGTTCGGTTTTAACGGGGTTTGCCTGTTGGACTTAGTGTGATGGGAGTCCGATCGTGCGTCGAGAGGGTTCAAATAGAGGAGTAGGAGTCCTCCCAGTTGATTTCCCCATTGCCAAGCTATCTTCCTCCAATCGGATGTAAGGCAAGGCCCTGGTTACGATTTCTTCAAGTTGTTTCGCAGGGGTCATCACCAACTCGTTGTAAAACAATGAGCTCTTCTTCAAGCCTATGCGGAATGCCTCCGTTCTTTGTGGACACGTCCAAGTTGGGTATAGTCATTGCCTCCTTATTGAACCTGTGCAAATACTCTTTGAGACTTTCATTAGGTACATTGTACAATTCTATAAAGATCACTAGTCAACTTGTCAAATGCCTGTTGCATGAAACCGATTAATGAACATATTGACAAGTTGAGCATAAGATGAAATAGAGTTTAGAGGAAGCCCCGTTAGCCATTTTAAGGCCGGTCCACGACAAGGTTGAGCCAAAGCCCCTGCAAAAACATGCTTCTTTAAACATAGGAGGGATACTTATGATATCCATTTGACTCTTGATACAAAGAACACGTGCTCTGGCTGGATCGGTACTTCCGTCATACTTCTTCATGTGAGGGGCGAGAATTTCTTCGGGATCTCCACACTTGGCTATTCTTGCTGGCACAAAACGAGACTCATTATAACAAGTTGGAGAAACTTGGTGATACGGCAAGTTGACTCCCGGCACGCTTGAAGCAACTCCTTAATGGTTTGCATTTCCTTAACAAGTTGGCTCTCTGCAAAAGAGGAGCATTATTAACCCGAGGTACGAAGGTATCGAAAGTATTAAAGAAACTCCTGTTTGCCCCACTCGAGGGTGTAGCATAAGTGTAGCAAGATGATAGCGCGGATTGGCTGGGCGATAGGCCGAATCTTGGTTGCTCAATTGGAATGGATGTCACAATCGTGCTTTCCGCACGGCAAGGTGTTGGACATCGGGATATCTCCAACATGGCTCGGTCCTGTGCACGCACCAAACAAAGATCTAGGAAGTAAAGGTGAAAACGGAGTGGATACTTGGGTCTCCGCTTGCTTCCCTTTACGCAGACTATCAATGGCATTGAATATCATTGTATTTGTACGCTCCTGATCATCCAACCGACCGCCTATTTTCTTCATCATGTCCGCCATGTTGGACATTATCTCCAAGTTGATGGCTTCTGCACTTGGAGGAGGGTTGCCTTGGGCATTGGAAACGAGGAAGCGGCCGACTCGATGGCTGGAAGATGGATTAACCATTTCTACTTAGATAATCAAAGTTTCCCGCGGACGGCGCCAAATTGTTTTGGTCAGAATTTCAACAATTATATTTTTATGATGGGAAAAGTGACTAAAGTGATATGAAGCTAGGTACAGTGACTATCAAGTTGAATAGAAATGGACACAAGACGTTTGTTGACTAGGGAAAGCCCTTGAACAACTTGTTCTCAGGCATAAAACCCCGGGAGGATATGGCTCCTGCCTTGACCGAAAGTTTACTAAGAATTTTCTTGAGATTACAATGCTAAGAGCGTATGAAAAAGGGAGCTTAAGCTAGTGAGGAACGTGTGTGAAAATACAGTGAGTGTTCCCCCTTTTATACCTCAAAAATAAAACTAATTAACAAAAAGAGGATTATGGGCCTATAAACTCGGAATTAGGGTTGATCCTTGGAGATATATCCGCATTTGATCGTTGATGAAGAGATAGTGATTTGTTTCTTTGAAGAAACGTGGTTGAAGCTGGTCTTTGGCACGTTCCCTATAAAATAGGAAAAACGTTATGCGTCCCAACCTGCAGAAGGCCAAGTTGTAAATAGAGCAACTCAAGTTGTTAGTACCAAGTTGTTAAGTGTAAGTTGTAAACATGTTGACTGAAAATGTAGGGCCCAACAATCTAGATATAAGATTGATGTTCATGGAGGTTGATAGAGAAGAAAGAGTATGGTTTGAATGGAGATAGAAAGGTTAGATATGAAATGGGTAATGTAATGAGTAAAACAACTAAGTATTAAATGGGTTAAATCTATCTTGTGTGATTAGGAATGATTTAGTATGATATTGGTGAAGTTTAGTAAACCCTTTTAGGTTCACAAAACAGGGGAAACTTGGTTTGGGACAGTTTGGTATAGCTACTTAGGTAATTCCAGCCTTGTTCTGAATTCTGGGCTCAGGGCACGAGTCATGCCCTGTGGCACGATTCGTGCCTGAGTGTGGGACGAGTCGTGATCTTTGTTAAGCCTAAGTCGTGCCTTGCTGGGGATGCCAGATTCTGGGGAAGGTCAAATGGGCACGAGTCGTGCCCTGGCCTGTAACTCTTGACCATTTTCCAAGCTGTTTAAACCTAATCTAACTAGGACAGAAATGAATCCTCTTTCACCTAGATTAAAGTAGAATACTTGGGCTACACAATGACACCTTAATTGGTTAAAATGGAATTATGGAAGTAGTTTAAATATTGTTCGAAGATGGTTGATAAGCTTGATTCGTAACTTCATCAAAGTGGTTCAAACTTGGAAAATTGATCTCGAACTTTTATAAAGGCTATTCGAAGTTGTGCAATGACTTTGTAGGAATGGTTTATGATACATAGTGGCCTTACTTGCCACATACTTGGTGATTGGTTTGAATAGTGTAGAAGCTGTATGTTACCCTATCGTGCCAGTTTGGGAATGTGTATTTATCACATTGTTCATTATTATCCAAAGTGTGGTTTTATATACGATGTTGTTAACTTGTTATCCCAAGTGTGGATATGTTCATTATATGGTTGCATTGTTATCCCAAGTGTGGATATGATTATCGTATGGCTGTATTTGTTATCCCATTTGTGGATTTATTGGTTATATTGTACCTTACTTAGATTCATATTCATTGATGGTATTATGTATAGTGTATTAAATGAATGTTGCACTATGGCATTGATTTAACATGAGTATACATTACCATGTTGTTATATTCTTATTCCTTTGATGGATTCTATTTCAAGTATCTATTATGTGCTTGAACGTGTTATATTATATGTGATTCGGGGGTATAATGGAATTCAATCAATTATTGATTTGTTCTATAAGTGATTGAAGGTTCATCATACTGTGACCGGCCTCTCGTGGCCACAGAGTGGGAGTGCTAGCAGTGTATTGAGCCAAAAGCCTTACGTCAGCTGCGATTTTATGGAGTTAGGTGGAATGCTTCTGTATTAAGCCAAAAGCTTTACAGATAGCGACGATATTATATGATACTCTGAATAAGGGTCATATAAGTATCTTATTTTCTTATATGGATCTCTGGGGTATGAGTCCTATAAGCGGTGAAGGTGCATGGGGGCAATTCACCAAAGAGCGGAGTTTTACTCTCATGTTGTACGACTTATTGTTCAGACGAGAAAGGTAAAATGAGGTAACGTAAGGTGTTTACCTCTTTAATAATGTGTTATGTGTAACCATGCTATGTGTTGCATCTTATTTGGCATCTTGCTGCATTCATAATAGCTTATTGAGATTTATTCTCACCCCTTCCCCTTTTACTGTTTTAGATCGTGCTGAGACAGGTGACTGAGCCAGTGAGGCCGGGGAAGGAGTGTGGACTCTTGCTTTTGGGACTTGTCAGGATAGGTATATGAGTAGGTTGTCGGGAGTCCTATTTAAGTATTACTCTTTTATCAGTTGTATGGAAAACTCTTTTGTTAGACAATGTTAATCAGGGTTTTCAATGTATTTGATCAGGTTATGGTTATTGAAGTAACTGTTGAAATTCCTCCGAGTGGAGATATTAACAGTTGATTTTATTTTGGAAGTTTGAGAATTGGTTTTCTTTTAAAGTGAAATAAAAGTTTTTAAAAATCTAAGATGGGTTTTCTTAGTTTGGGCTTCTCAAGCTCGGGACACGCGTTAGGTCCCGGGTTGGGGTGCTCACACATTATCCTCACTAGCGGTCACAAAAGATCACATTCAATTATGGGAACACTAAGAATGTTAACAAAAATTTTGACTATACAAGAAAAGGACATATTTAACGATTTTTGTATTTTTTTTTTCAACAATAAAAACTCAATTAAAAACTAATCAACCTAAGAAACACCAACAGAAAGTATATACATTACCCACCTCCAAACTTAATATGCAAATTGTCCCTAATGTGAATAAAAAAAACAAATATAAATAAAAAGACTGAGATACTTACAAAGTCAATCAGACGGGAGACCCGCATGGCGGGCAATGTTCTTCACCCGTGCATCCAACTTCTCCACATTTGCATTTATTTGCTCCATGCATGCTCGTTGAGATTCCAACTCCAACAAAACTTTCTCCAACATAGATTCCAAAGAAGTACCACTAACTGGTGGTGGGGGTAACCGTAAAAGAGGTGCCGGAATTGACTTCGAAATTGACTCGGGACCAAGGTTCTCCACCTTCCAATTTAGCTCATCACGAACCCACTTTCGATTTTTATCCGAAAGCACAATACGGTTTGCCAAAAGATCACGCCCCAAATAAAAATGCCCACTTTCTGATGTGATCATACCTATTTGAATACATGATTGCAAATCCAATCGATCACTACCCTTCTCCGCTAACAACTTTCTTATCTCGCTTTGAAATCCCAAGTGAATAGCTATTGGTGTGATCAATCCACCAATTGCAATCACTCCCTTTGTTGCCTTACCCACTTTCTCAAAATGTCTAGCCAAGTATGATCCTTAATCTACCTTTCTTTTTGAGACCATACACCATAAAAAACAACTCATCTCTTCTAACCGAACCATCACTTCCACCCCGTGCAAACAAAGTTCTTGCCATTACCCGATGCATATAGCGAAAGCAAGGATTATCAATAGATGTAGCTTTCGAATTTGATGCATGATAAGTAACCTCTTTAGAAATCTTATTCCAAAAACTATTTTGCACAAACTCTCTCTCATTTATTCTCCTCTTACCCCCATTTGGAAAATGAAAAATTTCATTGAACCCATTAAGAGAGAAACTAAATTCTTTATTAAAAAGACGGAAGTTAATCTGCCCCTCTTCTGGCCCATCCAACACTTCCACTTTTACCGAACTCAAAAATTCCAATGTCAACCTTGAATAAGTTGGAAATTTAAGAGAAAGAAAATATGCCGACCCCACATTATCAACCAAATATGCAAAATCATCAACCAAACCCAATGTCGAAAGCACCCTATCATCTATATAACGGGTACTCACAAATTTTCGCCCAACCAATTTTTCAAACCGAACCTTTTGCATTTCATCACGAAATTCAATACCAAACACATTATCAACATTAGTAGTGCGAGAACACTCACCTTGAGTCACCTTTGATTTTGATTTTGATCGAGTGTCCGGACGCTTCCGTTTTGAGCCTTGAGTCACCTTCGTTGCCTTGGAAGGATTCTTTTCTTTAGCAACATTAGATAACCCCTCACTATTTTTCACACTAGCTCGAGTCCGGCCCATCTCCAAAATTAAGGACAACAATTTTGTTGAAATGAAAGATTGGTGTGTGGGTTGAATTGGTGAGAAGGGATTTACGAATTTGGAGTAACCGTGGAGAAGGTCTGAGGGTTCGCAATGGGGAAGGATTGAGTGAGGTGCAACAGTGCGTAAGGTATTGGCGATGAAGGGAGATAGGAGGTTTGGCGATGGAAATGGTAGAGGAAGGTTTGGGCTGTAACAGACGGAAAGAGGGAGAGTATGGGGCGACAGAGAAGAAGGGTTTTGTACTGGTAACGGTGGAGGATTAATTAGGGGTAGTAAAAGATTGAAAAAGAGAGTAATGAAGGTTTAAGGAAACAATTTCCATTCTAACCCCCCCCCCTTTTTTTTTCTAACTAACCCCTCGAATAATTCAAAGTTTCAATTGCCCCCTCCCATAATTTCCTAAACACCCACCTCTATTTTGTAAATTCTTGGACCATGGCCATGGATCAAACCATAGCCTCCCCATGGACAATGCTGAATTTTACACCCATTTGGTGTCCATGGCCATGGACAAAACCACGGCCTGCCCATGTTATGCGCAGATCCACTTGAACCTTTGACTACCAAAAAAAACTTCATGGCCATGATAATTTTCATGGGTAGGCCATGAAATGCTCAGATTCACTCCTTTTCCTACACATCACAAATAAAACCAAGAAAAATAGCACTGTACCACGAAAAAAAAAAAAAAAATTTTTTAAAAAAAAATTTAATTGAAAACATTTAAATGAAAACAATGAAATCTAAGCTAAGAAACTTTACACCCCCAAACTTAATTATTACTTTGTCCTCAAAGTGATGAAAACAAAGAAACAATTAACTTTAAAGGAACTACAAATTAGACTACTCACCTTGGGTTGCCTCCCAAGTAGCGCTTTTGTTTAACGTCGTTAGCTCGACTGAATGACCTTCTCTCCAATTACGGATCTTTCAACTCAACCCATTCAACCTCCCTTTCTTTTGGAACTCCATCAATGTATGGCTTCACTCGTTGTCCATTCACCTTGAACTTGTTCTTGGTAACCAAATTTATTAGCTTAACCGCTCCATGAGAAAATACATTCACAACCTCAAATGGACCATCCCAACGCGAACGTAACTTTCCCGGAAAAAGCTTCAACCTTGAGTTGAACAGTAATACCTTGCTTCCCGGAATGAGTTCCTTATGCACAATTTTCCAGTCATGGTACATTTTGGTTCTCTCCTTATACAACCGTGAATTCTCATAAGCTTCCAACCGATGTTCCGCAAGCTCATTTAAATGAAGTAATCTTTGTTCACCGGCTAGTTTCAGATCCATGTTCAACTCTTTGATTGCCCAAAATGCTTTGTGTTCTAACTCCACCGGCAAATGACATGTTTTCCCAAACACTAGCCGACATGGACTCATTCGAATCGGAGTTTTGTAGGCGGTGCGGTACGCCCACAATGCATCATTCAACCTTAAGGACCAATCCTTTCTGTTAGGCTTCACCGTTTTCTCAAGAATGGCCTTGATTTGCTTATTACTCACTTCCACTTGCCCCGAAGTTTGGGGATGATAAGCGGTTGCAACTTTATGATTCACCCCATACCTTTTCATGAGTGCTTTAAAGATTTTGTTGCAAAAGTGAGAACCACCATCACTTATGATCTCCCTTGGAACGCCAAACCTACTAAAAATCACGTCCTTGACAAACTTGACAATAACATTAGAATCGTTAGTCCGGGTAGAAATTTCTTCCACCCACTTTGAGACTAATCCACCGATACTAATATATACTCAAAACCATATGACACAATAAAAGGACCCATAAAATCAATGCCCCATACACCAAATAAATCCACAACCAAGTTACTCGTAAGAGGCATTTCATTTTGTTTGCCAATGTTACCGGTTCTTTGGCACCTATCACAACTTTTACTGAAAATGTATGCATCTTTAAAAAGACTTGGCCAAAAGAAACTTGATTGCAACACTTTTTGAGCGGTTTTCTTACCACTAAAATGACCACCACAATGCAATTCATGACAAAAAGAAAGAACATTTTGTTGCTCATTTCCAGGAATGCATCTACGAATAACCATATCGGGACCATGTTTAAACAAATATGGGTCGTCCCAATAATATTGCTTAACAATTGACAAAAATCTTTTCTTTTCTTGACTCGAAAAATCTGGATTTAAAACTGATAAGTGACTATTATATAGTCATTTATCCTTAGTTTTATATACTTTTTATTGCATAAAACATCATTTCTCATTTCATTTTATGTACTTTTTAGTTCCTTTTTCATATTATCTAGATTTTACGCTTTTGGTATATTTCTTGCAATTAAAGACAGGTTTTAGGTTCTTTTTATCAAAAGGATGCTTGGACACTTCAAGGCAAAAGAAATGGAAGAGCACCAACCAAATCAAGCACACAAAAATTAAATTCCAGGTGGAGCGGCCGTGCAGCCAACATGGAGCGGCCGCGCACCTAGCCATTTTCAGGCCATTTGTGGCCCTAAAATATAGAGCGGCCGTGTCTTGAAGAAGGAGTGGCCGTGTCATTATTCAGAGCGGCCGTGCAGCTTGGACAGGAGCGGCCGTGCGAAGTGTCAAGACTCAAATTCAAATCTGGCGCCAAGGGTCACACGGCCGTGCAACTTCCTTGACGCGGCCGTGCAAAACGCGACTGCAGACGTAAAGGCACCTTTTGATGGCACCCAATTGAAGAGTCTCCTCCCTTTTATAAATAGGACCCTAGTGATCAGTCTTAGATACGAATTTTTAGGGAGAAATCACTGATACTTGATAGATAGAAATTACAAACACTTGTGACAACAATTTTCCAAAGAGATTTGAAGATCAAAGTCATTGTTTTGTTCTTGAAGTTACTTTGGAGGAAAAGCAATAAAAGTGAAGCATCATTTCCAGCATTTATTCATCATAAGTCCTTCTTACTCAATCTTTTATCTCTACTTTTATGTTATTAATGGCTTGTGATTAATCCCCCTTATTCTTGGGGTTGGAAACTCAAAAACATACTTGTTCATCATCTAAAATAAAAAGTCTTGTCTTCTTTCTTCATCTAAACAATTTCTTTATATTATTCTCTAAATGCCTTACATTTTGGAGATGTCCAATTTGTATGATTCAGTCAATTGAGAGAAGTACCTAGCGGAGAATCTCGATTGTCGGAACCATATAAAGAAACTAGGTTTCATTTATCACGAAAGTAGTTCAATGGCCTAGGGATGTTCCTTTAATGGAAAGTATGTTGACTCTCGTTCTTAATGGATTCTTACTAATTATGGTCAGCTAGAGATAAGCCGGAATGCCCGTTTGTGACAGGGCGGGGGTAACATAAACGGAAATCTCAAACAGTTAGGACATAATTAGTGAAGAATACAAATGCTACTGTCTTAACCAGAAGTAGCGTAGGCTTAACATACCATCCTTGCTTTTTATGAAAATCTTTTATCTCTAAGACAATGACGATTTGATGAACAAAGTTATGTGTATGATTTCCAATTCCGAGAATGCTTCGTTTTATAAGAATTTAATCAAAGTACTTTCTGTTTATGTTCTCTCTATTTTTCTAAAAACAAATTTTATCTCCCCCCAATCTTTTCTATACTTTCTAAAAGACAAAAATATTCCCTAAAGTAAACCCTGTCTCTGTGGGATCGACCCGTACTTGCACCCGCTATATTACAATAGCCCGTGCGCTTGCGGATATAAATAAACCGTTAGGTTTCGACCGAACAAGTTTTTGGCGCCGTTGCCGGGGACAACGGTTTACTTTTATTTTTGTCTTTACTACATAATTTTTAGTTTTTGTTTTATTTTTACTATTTTGCTTTCTCTTCCCATAAATTGTTGCGTTTAATTTCTCTTCAAGTGTTTTTCTTATAGTTTATGAAACGGACTCGGACATACGTTGACAACTTTGATCCGGAACCCGAAAGAAGCTTTCACGAGAGATTAAGAAGGTTTAGAGAAACTTTGAAGAAACATATGGAAGGAGAACAGCAAACACCCGCTAGGACCCTACGGGACTTTGTTAACCCAAGTACCCCGGGAACTAGATCCCCTATTGTTGTGCCGAATGCCGGAGCGGCACACTTCGAGATAAAGCCGCAGTTATTGCATATGGTTATGAATAACCAATACAACGGCACCTCTTTCGAAGATCCCCATCTATACATCCAAACATTCCTTGAATACTGTGATACCACACGTATTCAAAATGTTACGGTGGAAGCAATTCGGATGCGCCTTTTTCCTTTCTCTCTTAAGGATAAGGCGAAACAATGGTTGAATTCGGTCCCCCAGAATTCATTAACAACATGGGACCAAATTCAAGAAGCATTCCTTGGTCGATTTTTCCCACCAAGCAAAACTGCCCAGATACGAACAAAGATCACTAACTTCTGTCAAACAGATAGTGAGACTTTGTATGATGCATGGGAGCGGTTCAAGGAACTTCTCAGAATGTGCCCCCACCACGGGCTTGAAAAGTGGTTGATTGTTCATACCTTCTACAACGGTCTCATATTCAAGACAAGAGAGACCATTGATGCCGCTGCAGGAGGAGCATTGATGAACAAGGGAGTCGATGAGGCATACGACCTTATCGAAAACATTGCATTGAACCATTACCAATGGTCAAATGAGAGGGAGCAACAACAAGGTACGCCCGGTAAATATAATGTTGATGCAGTTACTCTTCTCTCCTCTAAAGTTGACATGCTTTTGAAAAAGTTTGAAAATCTTAATGTCAATCCCATTGCTAGTGTAAATGTGTTATGCGAACTATGTGGGTCTAACTCACATAGTACGGATAACTGCGAGTTACTTGACGTTACTTCTAACGATCAAGTGAACTTTGTTAATTCTTTGGGACAAAAAGGGGGAATGTATTCTAATACATACAATCCCGAATGGAGGAATCACCCCAATTTTTCCTATAAGAATAACAACGTTCTTAACCCGCAATCATTTACACAACATCAAGGACTCACATTTGAAAATTTCAATAATACTTCAAATATTTTTTCTCCCCCTAAATCAAAATTAGATCTTTTAATGGATTTTATAGTTGAAAGTAAAAATGAGCAAGAAAAGACTAATGCTGAATTTAGGGAATGTTTTAAGTTATTTAATGATAAATTTGATAACTTAGCCACCCATAATAAAATATTAAATGAGCATGCTAAAGCGGTAGTTACTAGAAGTGGGAGAGAGCTTATTGATTGTTTACCTAAAGAAAGTAGTCCCATTGAAGAAAGTATTAGTCAAAACCCACCCGTGGTCGAGACTAATGATGAGGATAATAAGGGGACGGAATCCCCTAAAATAACTAGAAATTTTGATCCGCCAATACCTTACCCTCAAAGGTTGGTAAAGGCAAAACTCGATAAACAATTTGCAAAATTTTTAGAAGTTTTAAAATCAATCTACATTAATGTACCTTTTACTGATGCTTTGCAACAAATGCCTTCTTATGCTAAATTTCTCAAAGATATTCTTTCTAACAAAAGGAAGCTAGAAGAAAATGAAACTGTTGCATTAACGGAAGAAGTAAGTGCTGTTTTACAAAAAAGGTTACCCCCAAAATTAAAAGATCCCGACACTTTCTCTATCCCTTGTAATATAGGTAAATTTGATGTTGATAATGTCATGTTAGATCTAGGAGCTAGCGTGAGCCTCATCCCGCTTTCGGTAAGCAAGAAAATTGGTGTAGGGGAATTGAAACCTACAACCATATCCCTGCAATTAGCGGACCGTTCCATTAAATATCCAGTGGGTATTATGGAAGATGTCCCTTGCCAAATCGGGAAATTAGTCATCCCGGTTGATTTTGTTGTTCTCGAGATGGAAGAGGATAGTCATATTCCTGTAATTCTAGGTAGACCATTTCTTGCCACAGCTGGGGCAGTTATAGACGTTAAACATGGTAACCTAACTTTAAATGTAGGAGATGATAAAATAGAGTTTAACTTGTCTAAATTCATGAGAAATCCTAATCTTGAGAACCCTTGCTTGAACATTAACATGTTAGAATCAATTAGCAAGGAATTAGAAAGTCCCCAATCTAAGGATCCGCTAGAAAAAAGTCTTATAGATTGGAAGAGAACTTTGCATGATAATGACGATGAAGAAATTGCAAATTATACCATGCTTTTAGATACAGCAAAGTCTAGTGGAAACAATGATTTCAAAAAGTTGGAGACTACAGCGGAGCCATCCAACAAAAAGGAAAAAGAGGTAATTAAGGCACCTCAAGTTGAGTTAAAACCTCTTCCTGCAAATCTAAGGTATGAATTCTTGGGACCTAACTCCACTTATCCTGTTATTGTAAATGCTAACCTAGGTCCTCTAGAAACTGAAAAGTTATTAAATGAGCTTAGGTTGCATCAAAAACCCATAGGATATACAATAGATGACTTAAAAGGGATTCATCCAAAAATTTGCATGCATAGGATTGATTTGGAGGAAGATCATAAACCTTCCATTGAACATCAAAGAAGACTCAATCCTAACATGAAGGAAGTAGTTAAAAAGGAAGTCCTTAAATTACTTGACGCAGGCATCATCTATCCAATTTCAGATAGCAAATGGGTGAGCCCCGTTCAAGTTGTCCCTAAGAAGGGAGGAATGACAGTCATTCGAAATGATAAGGATGAATTAATCCCAACAAAGACTGTCACGGGTTGGCGCATGTGTATAGATTACAGAAAGTTAAATAAAGCCACCCGAAAAGATCACTTTCCCCTTCCCTTTATAGACCAAATGCTAGAAAGATTGGCCAAACATTCCCATTTTTGTTATTTGGACGGATATTCGGGATTTTTCCAAATCCCTATCCATCCAGACGATCAAGAGAAAACTACTTTTACTTGTCCTTATGGTACCTTCGCTTATAGGAGAATGCCTTTTGGGCTTTGTAATGCTCCCGCCACTTTTCAGCGTTGTATGATGTCCATTTTTTCCGAATACATAGAAAATATAATAGAAGTTTTTATGGATGATTTCTCTGTTTACGGATATTCTTTTAACGAATGTTTGAAGAATTTATCTAAAGTCCTACAACGCTGTGAAGAGGTCAATCTTGTTCTAAATTGGGAAAAATGTCACTTTATGGTAAATGAAGGGATAGTGTTAGGACACATGGTGTCCGAAAAGGGGATAGAAGTAGATAAGGCGAAAATCGAAATTATTGAAAAATTACCTCCGCCTACTAATGTTAAGGGTATAAGAAGTTTTCTTGGTCACGCCGGATTTTACCGACGTTTTATAAAAGATTTCTCAAAAATTTCTAAACCTTTAACTAATCTACTAATGAAAGATGCTCCATTTGTGTTTGATAGCCCTTATCTTGAAGCTTTTAATAGGTTAAAGGAAGCTTTGATATCCGCTCCTATCGTACAACCACCCGATTGGGATCTCCCTTTCGAAATAATGTGCGATGCAAGTGATTTCGCGGTCGGAGCTGTTCTGGGACAGCGAAAAGACAAGAAAACACACGCAATATATTATGCTAGCCGAACACTGGATGAAGCACAAATGAATTATGCCACCACAGAAAAAGAGCTATTGGCCGTAATATTTGCTATGGAAAAGTTTCGGTCATATTTGGTGGGATCAAAGGTAATCATATACACGGATCACGCTGCAATTAGATACTTGTTGACAAAGAAGGATGCAAAGCCAAGATTAATAAGGTGGATCCTTCTCCTCCAAGAATTCGATTTGGAAATCCGTGATAAAAAGGGAACGGAAAATTTGGTCGCGGATCATTTATCCCGTCTTCCTAAAGAATTAGAAATTTCCGATAATGATGACCTTCCCATTGATGACTCATTTCCGGATGATCATCTTCTTGCTATAAACAATGTCGAAATTCCTTGGTTTGCAGACATTGTTAACTATCTAGCATGCAAGATTCTTCCCCCAGAAATGAGTTATCAACAAAAGAAGAGATTTTTATCAGAAATTAAAAATTACTTTTGGGAAGATCCGCTCCTTTTTAGACATTGCGCAGATGGAATCATTAGGCGGTGTGTACCTAATGAAGAGATCAATGACATTCTTTATCATTGTCATTCATCTCCTTATGGCGGTCATGCAAGCACAGCCAAAACCGCCGCCAAGGTTCATCAATCAGGTTTTTTCTGGCCCACACTCTTCAAAGATTCTCGAAATTTCGTTATCTCTTGTGATCGTTGCCAAAGAACCGGCAACATTTCAAGAAGAAATGAAATGCCTCTCAATAATATTCTAGAAGTTGAGATTTTTGACGTTTGGGGCATTGATTTCATGGGACCATTCCCCGCATCCTTCAACAATAATTATATTTTGGTAGCGGTGGACTACGTCTCAAAATGGGTAGAAGCTATAGCATCTCCAACAAACGACTCAAAAGTCGTCATGAAGCTTTTCAAGGATACAATTTTTCCAAGATTCGGAGTTCCAAAAGTCATCATAAGTGACGGAGGGTCGCATTTTTTGCACCGCCAGTTTGATGCTTTATTAAAAAAGTACGGAGTCTATCATAAAACAGGCACCGCATATCATCCTCAAACAAGCGGGCAAGTGGAAATATCAAATCGAGAAATAAAGTGGATCTTGGAGAAAACGGTAATAAGTTCAAGAAAGGATTGGTCAATAAAGTTGAGCGATGCTTTGTGGGCTTATCGCACCGCTTTTAAAACACCTATCGGAACCACTCCTTTTCGATTGATTTATGGAAAGCCATGTCATTTACCGGTGGAGCTTGAGCATAAGGCATATTGGGCAATTAAAGCCCTAAACTATGACTTGGCAGAAGCCGGTGAAAAGCGGAGACTACAGTTACAAGAGCTCGAAGAACTCCGATATGAAGCATACGAAAGTGCCAAGTTATACAAGGAGAAAACGAAAAAATGGCATGATGCTCGTATAATAAGAAAGGATTTCAAAGAAGGAGACATGGTATTACTTTTTAATTCTCGCTTAAAGCTTTTTCCAGGTAAATTAAAATCAAGATGGACGGGCCCATATCAAGTGCGTAAAGTATATCCATACGGAGCCATCGAAATTGGGAACGAAGCACAAGGAGATTTTAAGGTAAACGGTCAAAGATTGAAACACTACATGACCGGAGACCCAATTGGAGTAGTTTCATACGTTACTTTGGGCGAACATACCACACCATTTTAGTAAGTTTTTCTCTTTACCCTCCCTAGATTTGGCATTGTTCCTTGAAACATTGAGGACAATGTTCATTTCAAGTGTGGGGGGGTATATCTATCCTTTTATTTTATTTTTCGCTTTCTAGTTTTAAATTTTTTGCTTTCTAGATTAAATTTACTTGCTTTCTAGGTTAGATTTAATTGCTTTCTAGTGTAATTTTTTCTTTTTTAATTTAGTTGCATTTTTCATTTATGCATGTATAATAGTATATAAAAAAAAAATCCCTATGATGATCCATAATCATTACTTCTATGCTTGCCATTTGCCCTAGTATAATGCCTATTTATCTTTTCTCTCATATTTTCTATAAACTTAGAAATCTATAAAAGGAAAAATATAGGGATATTTTTTGGGAAATAATTGAAAGCCTCATAAGTTAGTATAGCAAAATATAGAGTTTCATCAAGGAAAAAGCATTTGATTAGAAGGAATCTTTTTATACTTGGTCATTTATGCAAATATTGAAAATATTTCTTTAAGATTGTACATCTTTTATCTTTATTAAATGTTTATTCCCTTTTTAGAAGCACCTTTTTGTTTGCATCCCTTGAATCACACCCTTTTATCAAAAATTCCATCTTTCCATTTCTCAAATCAAATCAAAGTAGACATCTTTATCTTATTATTAAAAAGAGTGACTTAGTCACCAATCTTTAAAAGCAAAAAGAAACCTATTACTTCCTAAGTAACTCGGGGCACGGCGTTCGCTGCGACGATGCTTCCTTGCCAAACGGGAGTAATATCCAAAAGTATTCTTGATCTAAGTATTAGGAACATGGGGTTCGCAACCACAATGTCTCCTACTTGAAAGGATCAAAAATAACTTAGGTCTTTTGCAAAAATATAACACGTGCAAAAATAAGATAAATTTGTTTAACTTTGATGAGATTTTTCCACTATCATCATCCATTTTTCACCCTTGTGATTCAAGAATGTAATACAATTTTTTGGGAACTTCTAATTTGTGAATAAATGTTTATACATTCTCTTGTACATTTTAAAGAAATAAATTTATCTTTTCTCAAAAATCACTCTAAAAAAGTGAAAGCTTTTCTTCTACCAAGAAATGAATCTAAGATTTATCCTTCTAGCATGCTTTACTTGGTCAAAATTCTATATATGCTATATTAGGTTATTGTCTTGCATTTTATCTCTTTAAAAATATCTCTAAAATACTTCTTCCTAGATAAATTTTTAAAGGTATTCAAAATATGATTAGAAAGACAAAGGCATTATCTAAAGAGGCAATTAAGGCTTGCTACTTTATTTCTGAGGGATCAATCTTGTTTTTTCTCCCTCTCCATATTTTCATTTTAAGTTTGCTTGGGGACAAGCAAAAGCTTAAGTGTGGGGGAGTTTGATAAGTGACTATTATATAGTCATTTATCCTTAGTTTTATATACTTTTTATTGCATAAAACATCATTTCTCATTTCATTTTATGTACTTTTTAGTTCCTTTTTCATATTATCTAGATTTTACGCTTTTGGTATATTTCTTGCAATTAAAGACAGGTTTTAGGTTCTTTTTATCAAAAGGATGCTTGGACACTTCAAGGCAAAAGAAATGGAAGAGCACCAACCAAATCAAGCACACAAAAATTAAATTCCAGGTGGAGCGGCCGTGCAGCCAACATGGAGCGGCCGTGCACCTAGCCATTTTCAGGCCATTTGTGGCCCTAAAATATAGAGCGGCCGTGTCTTGAAGAAGGAGTGGCCGTGTCATTATTCAGAGCGGCCGTGCAGCTTGGACAGGAGCGGCCGTGCGAAGTGTCAAGACTCAAATTCAAATCTGGCGCTAAGGGTCACACGGCCGTGCAACTTCCTTGACGCGGCCGTGCAAAACGCGACTGCAGACGTAAAGGCACCTTTTGATGGCACCCAATTGAAGAGTCTCCTCCCTTTTATAAATAGGACCCTAGTGATCAGTCTTAGATACGAATTTTTAGGGAGAAATCACTGATACTTGATAGATAGAAATTACAAACACTTGTGACAACAATTTTCCAAAGAGATTTGAAGATCAAAGTCATTGTTTTGTTCTTGAAGTTACTTTGGAGGAAAAGCAATAAAAGTGAAGCATCATTTCCAGCATTTATTCATCATAAGTCCTTCTTACTCAATCTTTTATCTCTACTTTTATGTTATTAATGGCTTGTGATTAATCCCCCTTATTCTTGGGGTTGGAAACTCAAAAACATACTTGTTCATCATCTAAAATAAAAAGTCTTGTCTTCTTTCTTCATCTAAACAATTTCTTTATATTATTCTCTAAATGCCTTACATTTTGGAGATGTCCAATTTGTATGATTCAGTCAATTGAGAGAAGTACCTAGCGGAGAATCTCGATTGTCGGAACCATATAAAGAAACTAGGTTTCATTTATCACGAAAGTAGTTCAATGGCCTAGGGATGTTCCTTTAATGGAAAGTATGTTGACTCTCGTTCTTAATGGATTCTTACTAATTATGGTCAGCTAGAGATAAGCCGGAATGCCCGTTTGTGACAGGGCGGGGATAACATAAACGGAAATCTCAAACAGTTAGGACATAATTAGTGAAGAATACAAACGCTACTGTCTTAACCCGAAGTAGCGTAGGCTTAACATACCATCCTTGCTTTTTATGAAAATCTTTTATCTCTAAGACAATGACGATTTGATGAACAAAGTTATGTGTATGATTTCCAATTCCGAGAATGCTTCGTTTTATAAGAATTTAATCAAAGTACTTTCTGTTTATGTTCTCTCTATTTTTATAAAAACAAATTTTATCTCCCCCCAATCTTTTCTATACTTTCTAAAAGACAAAAATATTCCCTAAAGTAAACCATGTCTCTGTGGGATCGACCCGTACTTGCACCCGCTATATTACAATAGCCCGTGCGCTTGCGGATATAAATAAACCGTTAGGTTTCGACCGAACAAAAACCCCCGTAGCCAAAAAATTTACTATATCGTCATACCAAGGCTCATTATCCTTCACAACTAGCAACTGTTCATCAAGAAAATTTTCATTTAAAGGAATTTCACTCACACACATCTTTTCAAGTCTAGACAAATGATCTGCCACAACATTTTCACAACCCTTTTTATCTTTGATGGAAATATCAAATTCATGTAAAGCAACATCCATCTTAACAATTAGGCTTAGCATCTTGTTTAGCAAGCAAATAACGCAATGCAGCATGGTCCGAATAAACAATCACCTTAGATCCTAGCAAGTAAGAACGAAACTTTTCCAAAAAATACAACAGCCAAAAATTCCTTCTCGGTTGTTGTATAATTCAATTGAGCATCATTTAACATTCTACTTGCATAATGGATAACATGTGATTTCTTATCAATTTTCTGACCCAACTATGCACCCACCAAAAATCAGATGCATCGCACATTATTTCAAATGGTTGAGTCCAATCCGGACCCACAAGAATAGGAGCTGAAGTCAATTTTTCCTTCAACAAGTTAAAAGAATTGAGACATTCTTGGTCAAAAACAAATTCCGTCTCTTTAGCAAGCAATTTTGTTAACGGCTTACAAATTTTTGAAAAGTCTTTTATAAAGAGCCGATAAAAACCAGCATGACCAAGAAAACTACGAATTCCTTTAACATTTGTTGGTGGAGGCAATTTAGATATTAATTCAATTTTTGCCTTGTCAACTTCAATCCCTTTCTTCGACACAACATGACCTAACACAATTCCATGCTTGACCATAAAATGACTCTTTTCCCAACTTAAGGTTAAATTGGCATCACAACATCTTTTAAGAACAAAAGTCAAATTATTTAAGCATGCATCAAACGAATCACCGTACAAAGAAAAATCATTCATAAATATCTCAACAAACCTGCCAATCATCTCAGAAAAGATCGACATCATACACCGTTGAAATGTAGCGGGAGCGTTGCATAAGCCGAATGGCATCCTTCGATATGCAAATGTTCCGAAAGAGCATATGAATGTAGTCTTTTCCTGATCTTCTGGTGCAATGGGAATCTGATTATAGCCTGAAAAACCATCTAAGAAACAGTAATATTCCTGACCAGAAAACCTTTCTAGAATTTGGTCAATATATGGCAAAGGAAAATGATCCTTTCTAGTCGCAGCATTATGTTTTCGGTAATCGATAACCATGCGTTGACCAGTGATCATTCTAGTAGTCACAAGCTCATTATCCTCATTCTTAACAACAGTAATTCCAGATTTCTTAGCAACAACATGAACAGGGCTTACTCACTTACTATCAGAGATCAGATAGATAATACCTGCATCCAAAAGTTTCAGGACTTCTTTTCTTACCGCCTCAAGCATATGAGGATTCATCCTTCTTTGATTTTTCCGTACTAGTTTGGCATCATCCTCCATATGAATTTTGTGCATGCACCTAGTTGGACTAATTCCCTTTATGTCAGTAATGCTCCACCCAATTGCGGACTTATGCCGCTTCAACACATCAAGCAACTTTCTTTCCTGTAATTCTGTTAAATCCACATCAATAATAACAGGCAAAGAATCACTACTACCAAGAAAAGTATACTTCAAGCTAGATGGAAGTTGTTTAAGTTCTAACTCAGGAGGAGAGACAATAGACGGTAAATGCTTAGGATTAAAATTACCTAAAGATTCCACAGGAACCTTTTCAGTAACTTCCTCCGTAACATCCATCTCAGCAAGAATGGCCCTCGCCTTATTTTTATCAAAAACACCTTCCGTAACTAACTCATACACAAACTCAGAAACAAGAGAGCTCTCAAAATCAAGCTCAAGTAACAGAGAATTATCAAAATATCACAAAAGAGACATTCATTGACCTTATATGGCTTTTTCATGGAATCAAAAATAGAGAAGTTAACAATTTCATCCATGACTGTCAAGGACAAACTTTCATCTTTCACATTAATTACTGCATTTGCGGTAGCCATAAACGGTCTCCCAAGCAAAATAGGGACATCATTCACACCACTAGCCTCTCTCTCCATATCAAGAACCAAAAGTCAACAGGGATAATCAATTTATCAATTTGACTAAAACATCTTCTACTACTCCCTTAGGATATTTGACCGAATGGTCAGCAAGTTGCAAAGTCATAGTAGTAGGTTTTAGTTCACCAAACCCAAGCTCAACAAACAAAGAATACGGTAGCAAATTAATGCTAGCTCCTAAATCTAACATTGCCCTCACTTTCTTAGAGTTCCCCAAAGAAATCATAACATTAAAACTACCGGGGTCTTTAAGCTTAGGAGGCAAATCTTTTTCAAAAACAGCACTGACTTGGTCCGAAACCACAATTTTTTCATTCGGTGCATACTTCCTTTTATTAGTGCTCAATTCCTTGAAAAATTTAGCATATGAAGGAATATTCGTAATCACATTGAGCAACGGTAAATTTACATTCACCCTAGAAAGCATGTCATACAACTCTTTAAATTGTGTTTCAACCTTATTCTTGACCAATCTACCAGGGAAAGGGACAGGAGGTACATATGGCTTAAGAGGTGGAGTTGGAAGTTTCTCATCGGGAGTCACTTCAACTTGTTCCTCCGCCCCAACTTCATTCTCATGCAAATTAGTACTATCTAAAGGAGAAGGAGAAGAGTGTACCTCCTGAAGAGTCTTACCACTCCTCAGGGTGACGACCTTAGCTTGTTTCGGTTGACTTGGAAGTGTACCCGGAGTGTGCTTTTGGAGTGCCTCGGCAATTTGACCAAGCTGATTCTCAAGATTTTTCATTGAAGCTTCTTGGTTCCCCATTCTTTGGTCAACGGCCACCTGATTTTGTTGCGAGGCCACAATAAACTTTTGCAAAGTTTTCTCCACACTTGGCCTCCCAGGCCCTTGTTGTTGCGGGTGTGGCATCTGTGGTTGGTATTGTTGCTGAAACTGACCTTGCCCTTGATTTCCTCCCCATGAAAAGCCGGGATGATTCCTCCAACCCGGATTATAAGAGTTGGAAAATGGATCATTTTGCACTCTTGGTTGGAAAGAATTCATTGCGTTGGCTTGCTCAAGAAATTCTGGAAATTGATCTCGCAATGGACACCCCTTAGTATCATGGGTATTTAAATCACAAATTAAGCAACTTTTGTCCGAACTACTCTCTCCTTGACTTCGACCTTGAACTTGAACTTGACCCGTCACATCCCCATGAAGTTCTTCATTTGTGAAGTCAATGCCGAAACTTGTTGTGCTAACATATCATTGGACTCGACCTCATAAATACATCTTCTACCTCCTCTTACACTTTTCTGTTGTGAATTCATGCCAAGTCTCTCATACAAAGCTTTTGTTTCATCTGCTGTTTTCTCACCCATAGCACCCCCTGCTGCATTATCCACTTGTGCTTGACCTTGTTGAGTCAACCCATCATAGAAAGCTTGATTTAAAAGGGCTGAAGGAAACCCGTGATGAGGACACTGAACCAACAACATCTTAAATCTATCCCAAGCTTCATGAAAAGCTTCACCATGATCTTGATTGAAAGACATTATCTTGGACCTCAAATCGGATGTCTTTTGATGAGAATAGAACTTTGCCATGAACTTGTTGTAAACATCCGTCCAAGTGTTGAGAGACGCAGGAGCAAATGCCATAAACCATGTCTTGGCAGCATCTTTCAAAGTATAAGCAAAGCACCTCATTCTCAATTGCTCTTCGGTTAGTTGCCCCAATGGAAAACCTTGCACTATGCTATAGAAATCTCGCATAAAGGTTATTGGGTCCTCCGATGCCATCCCATGGAATGAAGGAAGCATGTTGAAATGAAGGTTCTTCAACTCATAGTTCCTTGCAGCTTGTGGGAGCACGATGCACGATGGTGATGGTTCAATCACAGGACGAGCAAAATCACCGATCATCTGTGGTGGGTCATCTTCTGCCATTTTAATTTCCTCTTCCAAGTCGGCATTTTCAGACTGTTCAGAATAAATTGACTCACTTTCTGTATCACTTGGTTCTGGTTGCTTTCTCTTGTTGATGCGATGGATGTTGTGGTCAATTGGTAACAACTCTGGATGTAGTGACCGACGACCAAACATTCAAATCTGCAACACCAAGTTAAAACAAAATATATACAAAATAATATTCACAATAGAAAATAATTAAATCAACTTTAAAATAAACGCGTCCCCGACAACGGCGCCAAATTTTGACGATTGTCGAAATGCGTCAAAAGTAAATTCCAACTCAAACTACCTACAATTGATTTGTAGTTAAGGTCAGTAGGGTCGAACCACCGAGACACGTATTCAAAGTAGAAAAAAAATTATTGCTCTAACAAAGATTTAATAAAAAAATGAGGGTTTTGTTGTTTTAAAAACTAATGCTTTTGAAGAAATAACTAAGTTTTTATAGAAGAGATTTTAATAATAAAATGAAATTCCCGGGATTGATTTCACCATTATGCTCAAATTTCAATAATCATCAATCAAAGTATACTTTGGGTTTGTTCTTACAAAATTATGATTGGGACACTTAGGCGGGTGATTTGCAATCAAGTGTCTCCAATTAATCTATTCCCTTGGCCCGTTCATAGATTAATTAGAACCCATTTAGAAAATAAGAACAACAAGAACCACAATTCTTATGGATCTTTTGGCGGGGATTCAACAAATTGTCATTATCAAGTAAAGACTATTTACAATTGAGAATTTGGCGATTCACAATTATAATTCAATAATATTCAAGAACAAATATAACATTCAACATAAGTATTCAAAACTCCATAAAAAATCTACTTGATAATCCCAAGTCTACAATGAAAATGATGAAAATAAAAACTTAAAGCATAAAATTGTTACCTCCAATCCCAAGAACTAGAGGTTTAGCTACCAATTACAAGCATAATGAACACCAAGAAAATGTAAAAAAAAAATGATAAGATGATTCTCTTTTTTCTCTCTAGCTCTCTTCTTCCAATTAAACTCTCAATCCTCTAAATAACGTAAGTTAAAGGAACAAAGAGATGGACGACCATCCATCTTCTTCAAATGTGCACTTTGGCCCCTTTTAGACTTGGAAAAACTGCTACCTTCCTTTGAATTCCGCTATTTGCAATCAGGTTCCTGAAGATTCTGAAATTTCACAAAATGCTTCCAAATTGCTCATATCTTCACTTGAACCCCTGAAAACTAGAAAAACACTAAAATACCCATTAAAACACACAAAACCCAAGGATTAAGCTATGAATAAGTTTATAAAGTATTAAATGGATGAGTGTAAAACTCATTCATCAGGGGTATAGGGTTTAGGATTTAGGGCATAAGGTATAGGTATATGACTTAGGATTTAGGGTATAGGGTATAAGGTATAAATATACGATCTAGGGTTTAGGGTATAGGGTATAAGGTATAAGGTTTAGGGTATATGTATATGATTTAGGGTTTAGGGTATAGAAAATAAGGTATAAGGTACAGGTATATAAAAGAAAAAAGAAACGGTACCCTTAAAAAATAAATATAGGGTTAATTTTGTAACAGTTTTTGAATAAAAAAGTTAACTTTTTAATAGTTTTTTGAAAAAAATTGTTAACTTTTTAACGGTTTCTGTTAAGCTCTATGTAGTATGTTAATTTTTTTTTCAATTTTTTTTTGATAAAGAAGACTATTTTAGACTTTTGTTTACTACATACATTTTTTGCAAAAAGTTATATAAAAAAGTTATGAATTTTGAAAGAAATAAAACTTAACTTTTTTAAAAGAAACGAAAGCATATATTAAAAAAAGGGACGATACCCTTAAATTTTATTAATTAAAATAAAATTACAAAGAGGGGGACAACCAACCTTACCCTTTTAATTTTCTAACAGTTTTTAAATAAAAAAGTTAACTTTTTAACAGTTTTTTGAAAAAAAAAACTGTTAACTTTTTAACAGTTTCTGTTAAGTTCTATACTATATATTAACTTTTTTGAATAATTAACAATAGCATCATTATTAGTATTATTATTAAGTATTATTACTAATTATATGATAATATTATTATTCTTGATATTAGGCATACTACTTTAACTAAAAGTTGGGGTAAATTAAATAAAAGCATGTAAATGTTTTAGATAACCTTTTGTAAATTTTAGTAATAAAAAAAGTCTAAAATATTTTTTTCTAGTCAATAAAAAATTAAAAAATTACTAGTTATTATTAGTACTATTATTAATATGATTAATGTTTATATAATTAATATTAATATTAATTAATTAATCAGTTATATAATTAATAATTCATTAATAAATATTATTGATAATAAATATTATTATTCTTGATATTAGGCATAAATAATTTAGTTAGCATATAGTGTGAAACAAATATAAGTATGTGATGTGGCATTGTTTGATTGGATTCCAAAAATTCACGCGGATCATGAGCTAAAGCAACATCTAACCATTCAATACATTCAATCCAATGGTCCATATTCTTCCAAACAAAACCACTTCTCATTCCTAACCCAACTCATTTTTATCCTATTTCTCTATTTCTTTCCCCTCTCCTCACTAATTCAGCGCACAGACACACACACACACTCTCTCAAGAATCCACCTCAACCCCGTCCCCATCCCCATCCCCATCCCTTCCATTTCCTTCCCACCCCCTTTCTTTACCCCACCTTCTCCTCCCTTCCTCCCACCCTGTCGCCCTCTTATAGCATACCTCCCAACACCTCGTTGCTCCTCTCCTAGACTCATGAAATGTTCGCCACTTGGTCTCCGTGCCACTCCATCTTCTCCGGCCATCTCCTTCAAATTCGGCCGACTCCAACAATATTTTACGACGTCTTCATCATTTTTCTCCCCCTCTATTTCTGCTCACTCCCCCTCTGTTTCTGCTCACCGTCGCCTCCCTCATTCTCTCCCCTTCACTGCATCATCGGTGCTCCCTCTCCTCTTCACTGCCATCACTGTCACCTCCCTCTTTCTCTCTCAATCACCCCCTCATCTCATTAAATTTGAGCCATATCAGACCCTCCTACCCCTAGATCTGCAATCCGCCTCCCCAAACTCCCTCAAACTTACCACCAACAAGAAGCGCTTCAGTTCCTGATGTTCCCCCAGAAAGAGTTTGGGAAGATTCACAATGCACCGATTTCTTCCCCATTTCGCTGCCGATAATTCTCTGGCGTACCCACCGGAGACTGTTTTTTTGTTAAAATATGCTGCTTGCTGATTGGGTTTGCAAGTATGTTGGTTGCTGGGGTATCGCCTATTGAAGTGGAATCTAGGGTTATTGTGTTGGGTTCTCAATTTGATGGTATTGTGTTTCTAAGTAATGTACTGCCATGAATTTCTTGAGAGACTCAAAGAATAGCTAGAACATACAAATACATTTTAAAAAAATATGCTACAAATTTTCTTAGTTGAAATTTGATTTATTTTTCTTGGTTGGAATTTCTTTTATTGTACTTTGTTCATTATATTAGTGTGATGGTGATATCAGATGTGATTTGTTAAGTGATCAAAGTTGAAATGAAAGGATATTTAAGGACTGATTTGAGTATAAAAGAAGTTTAGGGGAGCAAAGTGTTACTGTGAAATATCAATGACTGATTTAAGATTAATAAAAGTTAAGGGACTGATTTGAGAATAAGAAAAGTTAAACGGACTGATTTTAATTGATTAACATTATAATTAATTTTTGATAAAAATATTTAGGATATATATATATATATATATATATATATATATATATATATATATATATATATATATATATATATATATATATATATATATATATATATATATATATATATATATTTTAATATAAAATGCAAATTTAGCGACGAAAATATCCGTAAAAAAAGCCCTCAATAATTTGGCATATAAAAAAATATTGAAATTTTTTAATAAATATAGTGACGAAATAATCCGTCGCTAAAATGGTTCAAAAATAAAACGACAATTTAAATAGAGACGGACAATCCGTCGCTAATCCGTCGCAATATGCTCTGAATTCGTCGATTATTTTACGAAATTGTCGATGGATTTTAAAACCATAGCGGCGGAAATATCCGTCGGTAATCAAATGGAAAACCGTCGGTATTCCAATGGAAAACCGTCGGTATTCCGTCGAAAATTTTACCGACGCACGTTTTAACTACTGAATTTTCCGTCGCTAATTAGATTTAGTGACGGATTTTGTGTATTTACCGACGAAAAAATCCGTCGGTAACTGCCTTTTTTCTTGTAGTGCAAATCAAGGGGCAGGCTGTATACTTTATGTTTGAATAGCCTGACAAAGAAGAACAAACACGTAAACTAAGTCGGGGCTTCACCGGCATAGGCCCTCCGGCGTGAGAGTAAATATTTGTGTGATATAGATCAAATCAATTGACAAGTGTTGAGAGCCAAAAGATGCATTACAAAAAATGTGATTTATGGCTTGTATCTATAGGTGTAGGATGTAGAGTACATCTTTGAATAGGAGAACGTGTGAGAGGAGGTTATAATCCTAGTTAGATTATAACTACTCACAATCCTTGTTTGAGTAAGATTAGTTAATTGCTTTCTGTTCGTTTGCCTAGAAGGCACGCTCCTCGGCATATAATGCTTGATCGGCTTGTATGAATGCCGAGGAAGAGGTGAGTAAAGGTAGGGAGGTCCCTTTTCCTTGTCTTGGATGATGACCGAGGAAGGTCTCCTCGTCTTTTGGTGACACCCTTGTCGGCTTTTTTGGTTCTTTAGTCGGCATCTGAGAGGTGCCTTGTCGGCATGTATCAGTATTTTTTCCTTAGCCATTTTGTTCACTCTGCTATGTCTAGGTCGACATAGTGGGAAATGACGAGTAGGCATGACGAGCATAGGTAGGGAAGGCCCACTCCCTATGTCGTATTGAGACTTGTATGAATTATATTTTGGGCCCAATCTATTGGGTCTTGCCCGGCTTATGACCCATGTTCGTACCTCAATTTATGCCGTTCATTGGCCCCCAACTTCCTAGCTCGGCTATGCCGAGGAGGAAGTGGTGCTCTACCTCGGCTTAAACGGATACGAACGAATTTTTACGAATCTCAAGGCGTAATCATTTCATCTTTCGGTTACTACACGTTAGGGAATGCGCCCCATTATTGACGAGACATTCTTCCTGGGAACTACCAGAACATTAATTGTGGAGAGGTAGACGACACCTTAACCTGGATTTTGACCCGTACTCATTTGATATCTGGGTATAAAAGAAAAATCCCCTCTCCTTTTGCTCTTTTATCACTGTTCAACTTGGAGAGAGACTTATAAGCTTTGAAATCTACAAATTTGTTCTTGATTTTCTAGTCAATCTCTGGTGTTTGTGATTGAAATTGTTTATATCTCCTTCAACAACCTTCGATTCAGGTATATTTCTTCTTCCTTTCCCTTAATTTCACGTTTCTAGGTTGTTTGTTCCTGGTTTCTGTTCTTGGTGTGTTGCTTAAAAACCGCCATTATTGTCTGTTTCTTGAACCATTTTCTTGTGATTTCCCCCCATTATTAGTCATGGCAAGAACATGGAGAAGTAACCCCAATGCCCTATACTGCTACCATACCAAAAACCTTAGAATTTACCAACGGATTGATGGGTCATGGAAGATGTTAAGTCTGAATGAGATACTAGAGATTCTGACAAGGTACCAGTCTCATAGGACCGACGTGCGTTATCCTAGTCAGATTAGGATTGGCCAACTTGATGTAGGTTCCCCGAATGTAGTGTTGTTCCACGGTTGGACTGAGATCCTTGATCACATCAACCTCTATTATCTTAAGTTTGACCACCTGGAGCGCCCTTTATTGGGTAAGTATCCCTCCTCGACATTTGTTTAATTGGATGGGGAGGGATGCTTCCTCGTCCTCATTCTTACGTTTGCCTTAGCCCAATATGATCCTTGCTCTTTCATTTATGCAGCTATGATGGGAAGAGGAAGTAGTACTGCTCGTACTACTGGTCCCTCAACTTCTGGGAGGATCGTGGATGCCTTTGTCGAGGGAGCCTATTCTGGAGGCTGAGGGAGAGGCCGAGGGAGGTCCAATCGAGGTAGGAGTTATACCCTTAGGCCCAAACCCATTAAAGCCGGGGAGCCAATGATAGAGGAGTTACACTCCAAGTATGGGGTGTCGAGGGATGAATACCGACTTAGCTACCTTTGAATGTACGCTCGCCAAAATTTAGAAAAAAAGTTTTGGGAGTCACCACGCCATGTTTATGAGGTACACTTTGAAAAAACTTTTGAATTTAGAGAAAAGGGTTCGGGGGTCAGATTACGTGTTGGGAAGAACCGAGAGTTCACCCAACATCCCTCGTAATACGAGTCTTTCTACAAACAAACATCCAATGTATATTCATAAGTGTATGCAAACATGTAAGACAAGAAATGTGATAAATGAATTTTATTGATCAAATGAGATATACAACTCGTGAGACACTTGGTACAATGGGGGGCCACATCCCAGATTACAGATCTAAGAACAAAATACAACTGAAAAGGAGCCTCTGTAGAATGGCAAGATGTGTCGAGTGACACAGGACCTGCCTGGCTTGTTGTGTCGCGTGACACAGGACTCAGCCTGGCAGGTTGTGTCACGTGACACAGGTTGCCAATCCGCAGAAACCTTACAATTCGAAATCAGAATTAACAGAGATCCATTCAGATCGAATTAAAACATCAATTTGACTCAGAAACTACATGAATCAACAACTATTTGACCTAGGGGGTGTGGATATGGGAGGATCCACACTCCCTTGATGAACAAGCAACAAATACACCAAGATCAACCCATGAACATGAAATTATACTAAACAAAATGAATTAAATAGAGAGATTGCGATTGGAATTCAACAATTAAGACAGATAGAGTCTAATTATCAAATCAAATGAATATAGATTGCTTGAATTATGAAAGGAGCAAAATATATGAGAGAGAAGGAGGGAGTTGATTGATTACCCTTGTAGATCCACAAATTCTATACCAAGTTAGGTATAGAATTCTTCTAAACCAGCTTCAGGACCGGATTGGACTTGGATGTATGGGGAATTGAGGATCTAGGTGGTGATGGGTGAATTAGATTGAATTGAGGGAGAGAAGGAGAGAGTTGGGTATGAGAGAGAGAGAGTTGTGTGTGTTTTGCAGTGTGTGTTATGCTACCAATTGGGCAGAGTAACAGTATGTCAAAAAGGGATCCAGAAATGAGAGGGGGAGGGTTCAATTTATAGGCTGCTGGTGAGTGGCCACTTGTGTCACACGGCGTAACGCTTCTGTTTTCCGTGGCTCGTTGTGTCACACGACTTAACGAGCCCGTCAACCGTTTCTGGCGCCAACGACCTGTTCTGGAACATTCCGAGTTAATTCCCTAAAGGTCCAAAATAATTAATTCCCTGTAGGTCCTTTTGCATGGGAAAAATACTTAAAAGTACTTTCTTCGTAAGAAACTTATAAAAAGTTCCCGAAAGTCTCGGAATGGACCAAAAATTTACCAAAATGCCCCTAGTGAAATTTTATTGTATTAAAAGGCACCTATAAAGGGTCGCGAATTGGATTGGGGTACTTACAACCTTCCCGGTGCCCTTGCCAAAAATGAAAAGGCAATGGAGGACTTCATCTACAACCTCAACTATGCCCATTTTTTCTATAAGAAGTTCCAAATCGTCCTGCGCCTCCCCTTAGATCCATTCATATGTGTGTTTCTGGAGGATATGCAAGCTATCCCAGCTATACTAGGTGCCAATTCCATGAGGTTCCTCACCGACTTTATAGTATTATGCCGCAGTCTAGGTTTTGAACCTTGTCAATCTGCCTTCCATCACTTCTTCACCGTTAGTTATAAGGAGGATACGAGGATCTTGGTGATAAGGAGTGACCCAAATCAATCGAAACTTATTTACCCAATGTCAGCAAGGTGTCATGGTGGAATAATCATGTCATCAAAGTGGAAAGTCGACAAGGCTGGGAGTTTGCTGCTCCTTCTAGGTTTCCAGTGGTGCCTGAACAGGTGTGGAGGCCGGAGTGGAGTGGCCAATTAATTGAGAGACTAAGGAAATTTACCGAGGTAGGAACTTTGTGTTGGTCAAGCTTGGAAATCGACCGGAGGTACTACGTTCAGGCCGACATCATGCCAGGGCCCTTGGATGGCTTGGTTCCCCTCGTCCCCGTCGTGAGAGAGAATAGATTCCAAGATTGAAGGGTGCACCCCGCCCCTGGTTTTCCATGATGAGTGTGATATCTGAAAGCTGTATGATGACAGATGTCTTGCTAAGGATGGCGTTGTCGGCTGTAAACTTCTTGCTTCCCGTCTTTTCTATACTTGTGCAATTTTTGTTTTGTCTTTCCTCGACATTTACTGTCTTTTTCATTTTTGCAGATTTGACCGACGAACAGATTAAGAAGATGGAGGAGATTCTTGACCCTCAAACTTTAATGAAGCTGAAAAGGAGGACGTCCAGGTCCTCGACCAGAAGCAAAAGACGTGATGACGCCGTTAGTCGTCAAGCCATTTTGTCCACCAAGGACGCTGGGGCACTGCCTTTGAAGCCGGTATAGCTGAGGGCCTCCTCAGTTTCTGGAGGAGCCTCCCTCCAAAAGAATAGTTGATGAATTTTCCTCCGATAAGGACACCGGTCGGCACGTGAAAACGTATACTGAGGCCGAGAAGGTGGCTAAGGAGTTGACGGTTTACCCCAACATTAAGGGGCTGGATGTGTTGGCCAGGAAGAGCCCCAAGATTAGGCTAGGTCGGCCAGTCGTTCATCGTACTATGGATGAAGACTTGCTCGATCATTTCATTATTACAAAGTCGAGCAGAGAGCATCTGGCCAATAAAAAAGGCCTCCTTCTAAGCGAGGTAACCTTCTCATCATTTCCTTTACCTTTCTCGATTTTCATAAAACTTGTAATTTTTTGCTGATATTTTTCTTTGTCTGTGTAGCTTGAAACTGTTACTGCTTATGAGGCCATCAGGAGCAAGGCCGCTGATGACTCTGAGCAAAAGCTTGATCGCCATATTGAAAAGAATAAGGCCGACCTGGCCAAGGCTGTGGAGTTGCTCAAGTCCTTGAGGAAGGAGGTTGATGAGCAAAAGGCGGCCAAGGCAGAGGCCGAGAGAGCATAGAGGGCTGCCAAGGAGGCTCAGGCCAGAGTCGAAGAGGCGCACAAGGTCGGGCACGCGGAAATAGAGAAGCTCCAAGCTGAGCTTAAGGCAAATACCGAGGAAGCTGATGTCCGATATAAGCAATTGGAGGCTAGCTTACCTTCTCAGATTGCTGAAGCTATTTCTCAGTATAAGGCTAGTTCGGCCTTCAAGCAAGCTTTGGCCGACAAGACGGCTACCATGTATTCTGATGGCTATCTTCATTTAGCCAGAAGGGTCTTGGTAGACCCATCTTTGAATGCCGATGTAGGCTTGCTAGCTCGGATTGTCTGTCAAAATGCATATGGCGACCTTGCCCGATCGGGGCACTCTCTCATACCCTATTTTGAAAATGCACTCAAAGTGATTGCCACCCAAGATTCTATGGAAGGTCGAGCTGCGTGGGTCCCCCCTCCAGTTGATCCTCAGAACATCAATGCTTTAATAGAGAAGATCCTAGACGAGGAAGCTTCTGATGAGGAGGAGGATACCGAGGAGGGGCAAGCCGAGAAAGCTCAAACTGAACAAGTCATCATCCCAGATGCTGCTGCTGAACAAGACGATCTTTTCAGGGGTGATGACCAAGCTTGAAGACCTATTTATCTTTTTTGACGTAAATTATAATAGGTCTCCTGTACTTCCAATTTCTATCAATATAATGCCTTTTCTTCACTTCCTGGTCATCTTTAACGTTTATGCTTTATTTGAACTACTTTTGACTTGAGTGTTTATATGTTGAATGTTTGTTGTTGAACTTTTGTCCAAGTGTTAAACTTTCTTGAGAAACCGAGGAGGGTCACCTCGTCATTTGATATTGATTCTTTTAGACCGAGGAAGCTCATTCGTTCCAATTACTTGGATGGATAGTAAATTTACTCATTAAGCCGAGGAAGATCTTTTTTCCTTCGTTTTTGAGAGTTTATCTCTTTATGTCGAGAAGGGTCGTTCGACATAAGTGTTAATCAAATTTTTAGGTTTTTATCTCTGTATGCCGAGGAGGGTCATTCGGTAATAGGGCTTAGATAAATTTTTATGTTTTTATCTATTTATGTCGAGGAGGGTCGTTTGACATAGGTCTTAGATAATTTATGTTGTTTTATCTCTCTATGCTGAGTAGGGTCGTTCGGTCATAGGTCCTAGATAATTTTTTACTTATTTGTCTCTTCATGTCGAGTAGGATCGTTCGGTCATAAGTCTTAGACATTTTTTAGGTTTTATCTCTTTATGCCGAGTAGGGTCGTTCAGTTATAGGTCTTGGATAAATTTTAGGATTTATCTCTCTTTACCGAGTAGGGTCGTTCGGTCATAGCTCTTAGATAAATTTTTATGTTTTTATATCTCTATGACGAGGAGGGTTGTTCGACATAGTCTTAGATAATTTATGTTGTTTTTTCTCTCTATCCCGAGGAGGGTCATTCAATCATAGGTTTTAGATAATTTTTTTATTTGTCTCTTTATATCGAGTAGGGTCGTTCGGTAATAAGTTTTAGACAGTTATTTAGGTTGTTATCTTTCTATGTCGATGAGGGTCATTCGACATGGGTCTTAAATAATTTTTGAGGTTTTATCTCTCTATCCTGATGAAGGTCATTCTATCATAGGTCTTAGATAAATTTTGGGAATTTATCCCATGGATGCCGAGGAAGCGGCTCCTCGTTATTCAGAGTTGTCTTATTAGTCATTCGCTTGATGAAAACTGAATCCTCATTAACGGAAACTGATTACATCAAACTGCAATCATATTTTACTTGAAAATAATGAGACTAACAAAACTAATCTATTACATTGAAAACAAACTATAAACTAATGATAGTACTTCCGTAGATGATTAGAATGCCACAGATGTTTCAGCTCTTGTCCATCTGGGGTTTTCATTCTGTAGGTCCTTTCTCTGATAACTTGAGTGATGATATAGGGGCCTTCCCAGTTTGGGGAGAGCTTGTTCTCGTTCGCCTTTCGCCGCGCCTCTTCTCATCTAATAGGTCTAGGTCTAGCAGCATGTTGACCTTGTTGACTTGTTCATCGTAGTTTGAATTCCTTGCTGTACGAATAGCCATCTCAGCTGGTGTCATAGCCTCTGATCCGAAGGTTAGTACGAATGGGGTTTCCCCGGTTGGCCTCTGGGTGGTTGTACGAACTGCCCACAAGGCTAAGGGAAGTTCATACAACCATCAACCATCAATCCCTTCTAGGTTCTTTGTTAAGGATGTAAGCACCAACTTGTTGGCTGCTTCCGCTTGTCCGTTGTATTGAGGTCTGCTCATAGATGACTTGATGTGTCTGACTCCTAGTATGTTCAGTTCTGTTGTGAATGCCTTAGAAAACTAAAGACCGTGATCTGAGATAATGGTGTGTGGAACCCCAAAGCGACACCAGATGAAGTCGTGAAAGAAGTTGATTGCGTTCTATCCAATTGGAGAAGTAGTCGACTGCCACGATCACGTACTTGCAATTGCCTCTATCCAATTGGAGAAGTAGTCGACTACCACGATCACGTACTTGCAATTGCCTCGGGCGGGGGGAAGGGTTCTAAGATATCGATTCCCCACATGTCAAATGGCCACATAGGTATTATGAGAGTCTGTTCCACTGCTGGAAGCCTAGGAATATCAGCATATCTCTGGCACATGTCACACTTTCTTACGTAGGCTTGTGCGTCATCTCTCAGGTTTGGCCAATAGTAACCCAACGTGATGATTTTGTCAGCTAAGGTTCTGGCCCCCGGGTGACCACCACAGAAGCCTTCGTGGACTTCTTCCAAGATATTTTCTATTTCTTTGGGATAGACGCACCTTAGCAGGGGCTTTTTAAATGATCGTCTGTACAGGATCCCATTCCATTATGTGAATCTTACTGACTTTCTTTTGTTAAGCCTAACACACATTTCGTCCTCAGGGAATTAGTTCTTTTCAATGAAGTCCATGTAGTCATCTATCTAACACTTCTCCTCCCCATCTAGGAGCATCACTCGTAGTCTTTCGTATGCAGGTTCTTCGGAAAATACTATGAGTTGGTTAGAATCAGGATCTGCCACGTCAATAGTCGCCAATTTAGATAGAACATCTGCTACTTGATTATCTTCTCGTCCTATCTGACTTATTTAAAAAAAAAAATCCAGCTTTCTCGTCATGTCTAGGATGAGGTCTTTATATTTTGCGAGTACATGATGCTGAGTGTTATACTCCCCCTTTATCGGCTTGACTATGAGCTGGGAGTGACTGAAGGCGGCAATTTTGGTTGCTCCATAGAAGGAAGCTAACTCTATGCCAAATATCAGAGCCTCGTGCTCTACTTGATTGTTGGAAGCAGGGAATTTGAATCTGATTATGTCCTGGATGGTGTGCTCCCCATCGGGACTTGCTAATACAACTCCAGCTCCACTTCTTTCCTTGGTGGATGATCCATCTGTGTATATGACCCAGCAGTTGGATGGAAGCTCGATGGTCGGTTCTTCTCTCACATGTTTTTTGCGCTTACGGGAGGTGGGGTCGTGCTCACCTATGAAGGCGGTTTCAACCATAAATCGACCAGAGGTTGTGCTAGGATTGTCTTCCTAGGTTGGTATCTGATATCAAACTCAGTGATTTCGATAGACCAATTAAGGAGAATTCCTGAGCAATCCAACTTATGCAAGATTTTCTTCAGGGGAGCATTCGTATACACAGTTATGGGGTTGTGATGTACCTGATTTTTCCTTTTGGCGCCCGAAAAGAACCCTTTTCTTTTTTTTTGTGGGAACACGTTTTTTGAATTGGACTTTGAAAAATCAATGGAGTCACCACGCCATTTTAGTTTAGGGGCCAAAACTTTGAAAAATGCCAAAAATTAGAGAAATGAGTCCGGAGGTCACGTTACACTCAAGGAAGAACGCTTGGCGTTCACCCGGAATGCCTCGTATGACAAGTCTTCCAAACTTGAAACTTTTTGTGTGTGTGTGTGAGTGTTTTTTGAAAAAGATTTTGAATAAAAATGGTTTTCTGGAAATAACAGAAATACCAAGGACTGGACTGGAAAACAGTTTGAAAAGAGTGACTAAACTGAAAACAACAGAAACTGGAAATTTGTTTGCAGATGACAATGTCATCCGCGTGGATGACTTTGCAGTGCAATCTTATTCGCGCGGACTAACATGCAGTCTTACTATTTTACGCTTTTTAATCGGGCCACCGTAATTTCCATAAATTTAATTTACAGGACTTAACTGGAAACCGTAACTGGAAAAACAGAAAATAAAGGGATGTTTAGATTTTGGCATTCATGCTTGTCCTCTCTTTCCATATACTTTGATTAGTGGTCATAAGTGATGAATCCACTTAACAAAGCCATCCCGGGGGTATATTAGGACTTTGTAAGCATTTCATTTGCTAGGCACAAGAGGGATTTTGACATGAAAAGTAAATTAACAAGAAAATAAGGAATAGGTAAAGATGTATCAACTTTAAAGGAAGATCTCTAAGGTGGTCACAAAAAGGACCATCCTTGAGACATATACTCGAGTGTATCTCATACATCTTGAGTGGCCTAAATTGTGTAAGTCTTAAGGATGTTCATCCATGTAAATGGTTCCAAGATGAACATCTTAGACTATGGAGGGGGGACATTTGCAAGAAAATAAAGATTATGGGCCATTTGAAGTGTTCATCTATGGAGATGGACTCCAAGATGACCATCTTCTAGGTCAAGTGAACAAGAATGAACTAGAAATGTAAAGGGGCAAGGGAAATATACAATAAAAGTATGAATCCTTGTAGAGAATCATCCATGGAGATTGACTCCATGGAGATCCTCTTGGATCCTAGGACAAATGGGAAGGGGGATAAGAAACAAGAAAGTAAAATCACATCGTGGAGACATGAAATGGATGCATGAACAAGGAAGTTTTGAGTAGGGAGAACAAGGGTTTACCAATATTTTTTGGGTTTGTATTTAGGGTTTGAGGATTTCAATGGCTTAGGAGTGGTTTTGGAGTGGATTTGGTGTTGAATTTGGTGTGAAATTTGAGTGGTGAGAGTGTTGAGGGCTGTTTGAGGATGAATTTTGACAGAGTAACAGTAGGATTTATCAATATTTTAGCCTCTTGAAACTGAGGGAGAATGGCTGTATTTAACTATTTATAGGTTAGTTGGGGTACAATCTTATCCGCGTAGATAAGATTCTAGGCACAATCTCATCCTCGCGGATGGGATCAGCAGTGTGCCTGATTTTTGCAGAAAGTTGTTTTGGCTGTTTCTATTTAGTCAATATTCCTTTTATTATTGGAAATGACAAATTCCATCGAGGTCCTATGCCATTTTCTTATTCCTAAGAGGTCATTCCTCATTCAAATTGTCAAAATAATGTCCAAAATGCCCTTAAATGATTATAAATCATTAATTTGGGCTAACGGAACATTAACGACCAATATTGGGGCACTTACAGTAGCCCCTCGATGACGGTACTTCTAGGGAAAGTGGGGTCATCGACAGAAGTGAGGATCCCAATCTGGCAAGCTTTTACCTAGATGGGTGAGGAGGTGACCGAAGCGATCGGATGGCTGGACCCTTTTAAAGGATACCTACGTATCCCAGGTGAGAATCAAGTCGGTCGTAGTTAAGATCTTACGGGGGAAAGGAGTGACCAAGTTGGTCAAATGGTTGGACCTATGGTAGGCTACCTACGTATCCCGGATGGGAATCAACCCTGGTCGTAGTTCGGATATTGCGGGGAAAGGAATGACCAAGGTGGTCAAATGACTGAACCTCACCACCGCAGACCCACTCTTGTTGCCGAAGATGGGCTCGACTAACGAAGGCATACTTTTGTTACCGAAGGTAGACTCGACTAGCGAAGGTGTTGTCGAAGATAGACTCGACTAACGAAGGTGTTGCCGAAGATAGACTCGACTAACGAGGGTGTTACCAAAGATAGACTCGACCAACGAGGGTGTTGCCGAAGATAGACTCGACTAACGAAGGTGTTACCGAAGATAGACTTGACTAACGAAGGTGTTACCGAAGATGGACTCGACTAACGAGGGCAAAGGTGTTGCCAAAGTTAGACTCGACTAACGAGGGTGTTGCCGAAGATAGACTTGACTAACGAAGGTGTTGCCGAAGATAGACTCGACTAACGAAGGCGTCTATACCTGAGGGAGACTATTTAAAGGCGTCTATACCTGAGGGAGACTATTTGAAGGCGTCTATACCTGAGAGAGACTATTTGAAGGCGTCTATACCTGAGAAGGCGTCTATACCTGGGGGAGACTATTTGAAGGCGTCTATACCTGAGGGAGACTATTTGAAGGCATCTATACCTGGGGGAGACTATTTGAAGGCGTCTTTACCTGGGGGAGACTATTTGAAGCTATACCTGGGGGAGACTATTTGAAGGCGTCTATACCTGGGGAGACTATTTGAAGGCGTCTATACCTGGGGGAGACCATTTGAAGGTGTCTATACCTGGGGGAGACCATTTGAAGGCGTCTATACCTGAGGGAGACCATTTGAAGGCGTCTATTCCCGAGGGAGACCATTTGAAGGCGTCTATACCTGGGGGAGACCATTTGAAGGCGTCTATACCTGGGAGAGACTATTTAAAGTCGTCTATACCTGGGGGAGACCATTTGAAGGCGTCTATACCTGAGATAACAAGGGTGTGGTTGAAATTACCAGGATCCGGCTCGCGCGCGGAGCCCCGGCATCTCGCATTCGTCGCTGTTCGGGAAGTCGCCCGGATCCGAGAGGCAGCACAATCGCGCCCCGGCATCTGGCTTATTCCGTTTTAGCGTTGCGTGTTGGAGGTGTCTCGCCGTTTTTCTTTCGCATTTTGTAGAGTCGCCACGCCGTTTTTATTAAGCCCAAAACATTGAAAAAGGGCATCAGTTTAAAGATAAATTTTAAACTGTTTTTGTGTGATGAGATTTTGAGTTCGGAGGTCAGATGACTCCTCGGGAAGAGAATATTAGAATATTAGAGCTCACCCGAGTCGCCTCGTAAAAACGAGTCTTTCGGATACCCCTAATATCCTTTAAAAAGTTGTGTGTGTGTGTGTGCTTTTAAAAATGCATGCTGTATCGGATGTCTACATTGTATTGAAATGTATTGAAATAGAATAGGAAGGAAGCCTTACCAATGTTGGTTCAAAGTGTCTCGTCTTCCGCAGGGAATAGTGTTTGAGGTCGGAGTAGCGTTCCTGGATTGCTTCGGGGATGCGGTTGTCCGCGACGCAGTTTCGGCGTGAGTTGAAACCGTAGAGGCTGCGTTTGGGCGAAGGTTCGGCGTGCGTGGGGATCGTCGGGATCGGTCGGGCGCAGGTTCGGCGTGCGTTGGAATCGTTGGTTGGATTCGGGCAGAGGTTCGGCAAGGTTTGGGATCGCCGGTTTGACTCGGAAAGAGCGGGACACCGTGGGAAAGACCGACAAGGCCTCGGAGTACCACGAGGGGCCTCAGAGTACCTCGAGAGTGCCTCGGGGCAGCGGGAGCGTCTCGGGAGCGCTCGGAGAGGCTTCGGAGCACCTCGAGGGGGCTCGGAAGGCCTCGGAAGGATCCGAAGGGGCCGGGAATGCCTCGAAAGGTCTTAGAAGGGGAGCCAGAAGGCTTAGGGAGGAAGAGAGAAGTGGGAGGTGTGAAAAAATGAGGAGGGGAAGCCCTCTATTTATAGTAGTGGAAAACTGCAAAGAGGTCCGTACGGACCTCTTAGGTAATGATGGATTTCCGGGATTTGAGGGAATCTCGTGGACTTTAAGGATTTTCGTAATGATTATGTACAGTGCAAAGAGGTCCGTACGGACCTTTGGCATGCAAAGAGGTCCGTACGGACTTCCCATGCTCTTGTGAATGTGATGGCAAGCTAGCTCGTCGAGAGCTTTCCAACCATATATGGCACGTCTCAATCGGAGTTCGTATGAAGGAGTTATGCCCTCCGGAAGTTTGCCTCTCGTTTTGTCGTATCTTTGGGATGGAGAGCGATCCAGATTGGGGTACTTACAGAAGCCCCTCGGCGACGTCACTTATGAAAGAAGTGGGGTCGTCGATAAGATAAGGGTCCTGATCTGGATCGCGTGCTGGGAGAGGAAGTGACCGTGTAGGTCAGTGCGTGAGGACATGGCGGTGTCCTGTTATGTGACCGTTTAGAGTCGATTAGGCTGGACCTGTGATAGGATTCCTACGTATCCCTAGCGGGAATCAAGCCTGATCGTAGTTCGTGTGTGGGGTGAGTGTTTGTGAGTACGGGCGTGGTGGTGCCCTGAAGTGTCGTGTGACCGCCGAGGTCAGTGGTGAGGACGTGGTGGCGTCCTGGGTGACCGCATAGGTCGGTGGTGGAGCGTGGTGGCGTCCTGGTGACCGCGCAGGCGGTGACAAGGACGCGTGGCGTCCGGTGACCGTGAAAGGTAGTGGTAAGGACGTGGTGGCGTCCTGGGTGACCGCATAGGTCAGTGGTAAGGACGTGGTGGCGTCCTGGGTGACCGCATAGGTCAAATGTGAGGACGTGGTGGCGTCCTGGGATGGAAATTTTACGATTTTCCTAATCGGGTGGTTTAAGGCCTTCCGGGCCGGCGATAGTGATTTGGGAGATTTATACGGTCTTCCGGACCGAGTGGTTTAGAGCCTTCCGGGCTGGGGATAGTAGTTTGGCTGATTTATACGCCTCCTGACCGAGTGGTTTAAAGCCTTCCGGCCGGGGATAGTAGTTTGTCGATTTATACGCCTCCTGACTGAGTGGTTTAAAGCCTTCCGGGCTGGGGATAGTGATGGGGGAGGTTTATACGGTCTTCCGGACCGAGTGGTTTAAAGCCTTCCGGGCTGCCTGTGGTGAAGTAGTGAGGTTTGTGGTGAGTGGACGTGGTGATGTCCTGAGTTGAAGTTTGTGTGAAGGCGTCTATACCTAAGTTGAGGCTTAGTTCGGGAGTATGAACCTAAGTTGTGACCTAGTTCAGGAGTATGACCCTAAGTTGGGACCTAGTTCAGGAATATGACCTAAGTTGGGACCTAGTTCAGGAGTATGACCTAAGTTGGGACCTAGTTCAGGAGTATGACCTAAGTTGGGACCTAGTTCAGGAATATGACCTAAGTTGGGACCTAGTTCAGGAATATGACCTAAGTTGAGACTATTCTAAGGCGTCTGGACCTAAGTTGAGTTTGATGGGCATTTTGTGGATCCTATATGGAACTTTGTTTGTGGGAATTTTTGGAAAGGCATCATGCCGTGCTGGGATTCTTCTTTTATGTAGCATTTATTACGCCTATGTCTTGCGTTTGAAGTTTATTGACATACCTTTCTTTGTGTTTACCGCAGGAGGAGGCACCTTTGTGAGGAGGAAGTTGAATTGTTGAGGATGTGGGGCACCTCCGACCGAGATGAAGAGGACATGGTGGCGTCTTTGGGCGTGGCTGAAGTGTTAGAGGGCATGGGCGCGCCGATCGAGTTGTTGAAATGTTGAGGACGTGTGGCGCCCGACCGAAGTTGCCGAAATGCCGCGGATGCGCCGGCGTTTTTGACCGAAGTCGGTGAAAGGATGAGGACGCGACGGAGCCTTTGTTCGAACTTGCGGTGAGGGCGAGGTGGAACCTCCGCCCGAACTTGCGAGGGCGAGGTAGCGCCCGTCTCGAACTTGCGGTGAGGGCGAGGTGGCGCCTCTGGCTGAACTTGGGGTAAGGGCGAGGTAGCGCCTCCGTCTGAATTTGCGGTGAAGGTGAGGTGGCACCTCTGGCTGAACTTGGTGAGGGCGAGGTAGCGCCTCCATCTGAACTTGCGATGAGGGTGAGATGGCGCCTCTGCCTGAACTTGCGGTGAGGGCGAGGTGGCGCCTCTGTCCTAACTTGGCGAGGCGAGGTAGCGCCTCTATCCGAACTTGCGGTGAGGGCGAGATGGAGCCTCTGTCTCGAACTTGGCGAGGGCGAGGTAGCCTCCGTCTCGAACTTGCGAGGGCGAGATGGCGCCTCTGTCCGAACTTGCGGTGAGGGCGAGATGGAGCCTCTGTCTCGAACTTGGCGAGGGCGAGGTAGCGCCTCTGTCGAACTTGCGGTGAGGGCGAGATGGCGCCCGTCCGAACTTGCGGTGAGGGCGAGATGGAGCCTTTGTCCGAACTTGGCGAGGGCGAGGTAGCGCCCGTCTCGAACTTGCGGTGAGGGCGAGATGGAGCCTCTGTCTCGAACTTGGCGAGGGCGAGGTAGCACCTCTGTCGAACTTGGCGGGGACGTGGGACGCCTCGGAGTCTTTGGCCGGACAAGGAGAGGAGGGATGGCTCATCTTCTTTTTCCTTCTTCGTTCTTATTCCCGTGGACTTCTTGGATTATCCGGTTGAGGAAGGTGCCGGGTTCACCGAGGACGATGATGTGGCCGGCGGAGGCGCCGAGATGCCGAATTTCTCGTTTGTGGAGGAGGATGATGATGAATCGGATTAGGGCTCTTTTGCTTTTCCTCTTTCCATTGTTTTTTTTTTTGTAGAGCAAATGCATATTTTGTACCCGTAATAAAACACTTGTATTTGCACAAAGAAAGTATTTTATTTAAGATGTAATGACGTATTTGTGATTCCTGGATTGACCTAGGAATTGTTGCTAGCTTATTATTATTTTTGTGCATGTCGCATGAGCCGGGAATGCATTTGTGGTTAATGGAGGCCGAGGCAGCTTTGGCAAGTTTTCGCGAAAGTTGGCCGGGGCTTTTGGGGCTTTCATGAGCGGTGGCGGGAGTGATGTCTCCTGGGACGCGTTCGCTTTGTGCTTCGATAGCCACTCTTTTCGGGGTTGGCTACCTCAGGATATGTGACGGTGCTCGTTTGATATGGCGAGGCCATTGTCGGGCGGGCGAGGATATCGTTCCTTTGGTTCCAGGGGAAACCTTCCACGGTGTAGATCATCCGGTGATGAGGACCGATTCATGCGGGGAAGCCCCCGCTTTGCTTGCATTATGGTTGCGAGAGAGGCTTCAAACCATGCCCGAGTCTCCTGGCGTCTCTTTGTCCGTGGACGTTTGCTCGCAACCTCTTGTCTTGGACATGGATCACCCGCTGGGAGAGATGGATGGCATATCTTGGTACGCATCGATCCGTTGGTGGGTTTCCATTGGGAGATTTAGACTAGGAGGGCCTCGTCAGAAGGTTCCTATGTTGTCGAGTTCCGTGTTTGCCTTGGTCCTCTTTCGTGTTCCGTTGCTTGTTTCCCGTCGCTTGGGATGAGGCAGAGCCTTTGCTGGGCCGGGATGACATTGCCAACGTGGAGGTAGCTTCTTTCGCATGACAGATCCCGATGCTTTTATGTATTTTCGAGGGTATGGAAGTATTCCGCTTTCCCTCCCCGCGGTGCTCCTTAGATGCCGGGAGAATGTTGTCTTGACCATCGAGTACCGGATTGGTATGAGTAGCATATCGGGTGCACTCCAAGTGGTTTTGGGGAGCAGGCGTGAAGCAATTCTCGGGGCAAGATTGTCGTCTCCGCTATAGCCTTAGGAGTGCAGAAGCTTGGTCTAACCCTCGTGGATGTCATGGGAGACGCTTTGTTTGACTACGTGACTCGAGTTGACAGACCGGCGGGGAGAGGTCCCCTTTTGCACTCGTAGTGGGAGGAGATCCGAGCCGAGGCACGGGTGAACGATGCTCGAGAGCGACCGGTTCGTTTGACACGACAAGGAGGACTCGATCTCGGAATGAGGGAGACAGAACTCGCTCATGGGGAATGAAAAAGACTCGTTGGGGACGAGGGAGGAAAGGAAAGAGTGATGAAGGGCCAAACGCGAGTAGCATGGAATGACCTTCAAACACCGAGTATCCATTCATCGACATTCAGACACATTGATTGTTAAATGTTTTAAGTCGTCTTTTAGCATGTTGTGAGTTTGAGAGTAGACCGTGCTTGAACTCATCAAGAAGTGTTTTAACTGTGATGATTTGTGATTTACTTTTAAAGCTTTGTCGAGACGCAAAATCTCTTGCTTGCTTCTTTCCCGAGCCTTGGTGGCATCAATTTTTGGAATTTTGTGTATTCCTTAGACCGAACCAATGAAGGCCGCCTACGTTCCCCTGGACCGAGAGGCTCAGTCCGCGTAGTTCGACCCTCTTTTGTGGAAGAAATGACTCGTAATGTACACTTGCAAGGGCGTATTTATTTTTGAAAAGGTGGGAACGGGTCCCCTTTTGTGTGAATGCCTTATTTGATGTAGGCACAAAAGAAATGCTTTTGGGTTTGACTCTTTTGAGAGAGTATGAGTACCGAAAAGCTTGTAAAAGTGTATGGAAGCCCTGTCGACGTAAAATCGTTGTTTAGCTCTATTGTCCTATTTTGTAGAAAAAGAAGACTTGTCGAGACATCCGAAAACTTGATTTGTTCACAATGATCACTTGTTTGCTTAAAACCCTTTGTTGATGTTCGGGTTATTCAACAATTAAACCCGATATGCTTTGATTAATCACGAGGAGAAAGTCAACCGGTATCAAGGATCGAGTTGATGCAGTGTGAAAGAAGGTTTGTGTATAGGAGAGGTCATTGATGAGATCGGGTTTGTGGATTTGTATGTGTTTATGATCGGACCATTTACGGATGCCTACGTTCCCCTTAAGACAAGGAGCTCGGGTCGACGTAGTTCGGGTTTGAACCGTGTTTGGCTTTGGGGCCGTGGCATGAATATTTGCGCGGCCTTTGGCGAAAAGGCTCGGAAGGTTGAATGATGAGGCACTGTGCCTTGAGGTGATTCCTTGACAAGTCGTATTTGACGGCAGCTTTAATGAATCCATTGCTTCTTGATCGTTGGCCTCGGGTCTTTGACCTCATTTATTTTGTGAAGCTTACGCTTGATCTCTTTTTTGTAGCTTACGCTTGAGCTTTTTTTTTTTTTTTGAAGCAATTGAGGGCGAAGGCAAGCCCCGCTTGAACTTTCTTGATGCGCACGAGGACGAAGGCAAGCCCCTAGATTGTTGTCGACATGGGAGTCAACCTTTTGATGCCGAGTGACCTTTTGTTGTCCTTTGATGTTCCCCGCCGTCGTTGACTTGGTCAAGGTGGTGGTGGGGACATGTTTTGGAAAAGTGAATGGCTTGATGGAGGCCTTTGTGTGGGGTATGGTAAGGTGTATGGGGAGCTACCGATTGACTTTCTCACACCAATTAATCAAAGCATTAATCATTTGTGGAATTACTTGTTGAGCAATGCAAGTGATCACATAGAACAAAACCATTTCATTAAATGTAATGTGGGGTGCAAAATAATGTCCCAAGTCTAGTAAGAAAAGAAAGAAAACTTTCGTATGGAAAATTGAAGACTTAATTACAATGTCCGAGGAGGACTGATTGAATGAGAACGTACTAGAACCTACGAGGTGGTTTGTATGATTCTTTGATTTGCGTCTCTTTGGACTCTTCGACAGTTCCCAAATTCATTTTGGTTAGAACATTCTCGGCGGCTTGGGCCCGATTTTTCTCTCGTTTGACAACATGCTTAAAGATTTGTTTAATGCATTGTTCATTAATGTGTCTGCGTCTTTATCAAGTGAATCATTATTAAGCTTGTTTTGGTTAGTTAATTTATCATTTGTTAAAGTGGCAATGAGGATACTCGAAAGGTCGAACTTTTATTCGAAGCATAAAGAAGCGCAATTTTGTTACAAACACATAATCTTCGGGCATAAGGCCGTCGGACGACTCGAGAGACTTAAACTTTAAACACGACGAGACTCGGGGTCTTTTATTTTAGAAGCTAGACTCTAGGAGGCGGGGTTAGATCAAGCTTCCGAGATGATTTCTTCTTTCTTTGGTTGTGGGTCATGAGAAGGTAACCCGGTTCCTCAATGGCATTTTTGACGCGCTTGAGAAGGTCGAAAGGCTTCTCATCGATGCTTTCCCCAAATGTTGTTGGGGAATTGATTTCCGACCGTCTTTGGGACCGCGTGGGCATTCCAACTTTCCTTCTTCAATCGGCCTTTGGATCGCTTGTTTTAGTATGACGCAATTGTCGGTGGTGTGGCCCGGGTAGTTGTGAAAAGCGCAATGCTTGCTCATATCCACGCTTAGGTTAGGATTCCTCGGGCTGATAATTCTCAAGGGGCTTGAGCATGTTACGCTTCATCAACGCCTCAAACACTTGGCTTAGAGGCATTCCAAGGTTGTCGAAGTCTTTGAGAACGGCTGCGTCGGGGAGGATTGTTATTTCTCGGGCGCTTGATCGCGGCTTCCTTGGACTCCGTTACGGATGTAGTGGGCTGCTCCGGCGGCCTCCTTTCCTATGTTTGGAACGGGCGTCGAATTTGTGAGGGTGCTGGTAGCGGTGGGAAGGAGCAAGAGTGGGCTGGTGTCTTTTGTAGGCTCGGCGTCTTTTCGAACTTGGTCCCGGCATTGACCATGGCACGAAGGTCGATAGAAGTGGTGGCTAATCAAGGCCCTCAGAGATGGTTTGAGGCAGGAATGGAAGATATCCATTTGCTCGTCTTTGGAAAGCGGATCCATTATCTCGCTAAGCTTCCAATTCCATCTTTTGTAGAACTCGCCCACGGGTTCATCATCCTTTGCTCGGTGGCTTGCGGATCGTGGCGGTTTGTCTCCCACTCAAGGTTGGCGCGGTACTTCTCTAGGAAGATCTCGCGATTTGGTCCCACGTGGAGCGGTTTTACGCCTTTACATTGAGGGAACCATCTTAGCGCGTGGATTTGAGAGAATGCCGGAAGTGGTCCGCCATACGTTGAGGGTTGCCCCTTTGGCTCTCATACCCGGGACGTAGGTGTCGATGTGGGTTTTTGGGCATTATTGTTCCGTCAAACTTTTCCATTTCCGGCATCCTGAACTTTGGAGGGAGAGGGACCACTTTGTTCGGATCGGTAGGCAGGAGGGAGTCCTTCCGAGAACTAGCTAGCTTGCCTTGCATGTCTTTCATCTGTTCGATCAACCAAGCCATGTGAGGGTCGGTATGCGAGGTGGGTTACCGTTTTCGGGGACGGAAATCGAAGATGGAGGTGGATTGGGTGATGGGATCGCCATTCGGGAGTCTTGGGGAGGTAGTTGAGTGTATACCAACCCATACCCCGGGGTGTTGAAGTTGAGGGCGTGATTGCCGGGTCCGCTAAGAGGCGTGTTTGGGAGGCTGGGAAACGATTCGTTAGCCCCAATTGGCGAGCTAGCGGTGGCAAACTTGAGATGTCGGGATATCCGCTCGGGATGCTGTCCCCGGTAAGAATGGGGACTTCGATTGTGATTGCGAGGCTCGTATAGAGGCAAAGGATTGAATCACAGGGGATACCGAGATGCGGCTGGGGATGCGGCGGAGCGAGCACGTATGTGTGCTTTGTTGGTAATGAGCTTGACAAGTGCAGCCGGAAACCGGCTCCGATCCGAGGCGTGCATGTCATACAGTTGCCGTTGACTGATGCCTGGGAGGAGGAGCTTTGAGCGAGAGGCGCTGCGTTGCGGGATCTCGTAGCTTGGCGGAGGCGGGACTGCTTGATAGCTTTGAGAAACTGGGAGCCGGTATGTCTTCGTCTTCTATGAGAACAAAGGTTCCATCGAGGTTGGGAAGCGCAAGCTGTTCCTCGAAGACGCAAGGTGTCGACGATCCGAGCTTGCTTTGTTCTTCTTGGCGCTTCTTGATGGCTTCGAAGGCTCGCAGCACCTCCTCCATTGTCAGGAGATTCCTTAGTGGCGGGGTTCCGTTTCCTCGCTGTTATCTGTTGATCCCGTCATGGGGAGTATTGGACGGTGCGGACCGTTGAACGGAAGGGCTATCGGACCTTGTGACCTCAATGCGAAAAGGCGGCTTCCAGGGATTCTCAACCACTCTCGGTTATTTGGAGGGTGACGGGCAAGGTTTAGACACGGGAATGGCCTAACGGGATAGAAGGGGAAAGCTCACGTGGCATGCGGTTTCCGTTTCTTTTATTTTTGATTTTTTTGTTGTTTTAATTTACTTAAAACATGTTTTCTCGTAATCCTAGGTAGGTTGGAAAAGATTGCTCTTGTTTTTCGCAACTATGCTAGATCCTGGGTCGATGGAGACCATACGTGCGGCTATAAGCCCCTCGTTTTGCACCCGTATTTCGACATCCCAGGGTGGACAGCCCGGGCGAGGTCCTATAGTGCAAGCGGTTTCCACCAGGCCTAAAAGAAAAATCGAACCTAAGGACCGAGCTGTCATGTTACGTTTTGATGCGTTAGCCATGTGAATAGTGAACCGAGCCGGCCACTAAGTCAAGATCGGGTCAAGAGTTCGGCATGACCTCTCTCTTTACCTTGCTTGCGCAAAGGGATCTGTGACGTTAGGCGTTGGTGGGTCATATCGTCATGGGCGACGTATCAAAGGCGTGATGACATGGTGTCATGCGAGCATGGATGTATATCGGGACGGAACATCGTGCAGGTGTAGCTTCGGAAATCAAGATCGAGTCAAGATTTTAGCATGACCTTTCATCGCTTTGCTTGCGCGAGGGATCTTGAGTTCCGAGCCTTGACTCGAAAAATGGCCGGCATGGTATATGTATCCAGTGTATGACACCTGACCGAGTAAAACCAACCGAGTCCGGACAGAGTGTGACTCAAGACTCAAACGTGCGGGGTTGACGCTTGGCTAGGATGGGATGTTTGGAATGATCCCGTGCGCGCCCAAGAGGCCTAGGAAGACCAAACGGATCGCAACCGAGACCACTCCGGGTTAAGGGTTGTAGTGTGCAGTGTATCCGAGGCCGCAGTGCGCATAGTGTGCGGTGTAACCGAGCGGCGGTGTGAGTAGAGTGCGGTGTAACCGAGGCGGCGGTGCGCGTAGTGTGCGGTCTCTAAAATTCTTTTTCGAGTAAAATAGAAGTTTTTGAAGAATTTTAAATGTATGCACGAGATGTATATTGATGCATTTTTTTGTATTTTTTTTTTTTTTTTTTTTTGTAAAATAAAAACGAAGCACGTGCACACACACATAACAGCTTAAAGGAAGGGGTAAAATGAAAGTTTGACCCTCATCATCGTTTTAAAAATCTTTTGTTTTGTTTAAAAGTTTTTAAAACAAAATTTCCTCAAATAGTCGCCAACCGAAATTACACCGGATCCGGCTCGCGCCTTGAGCCCCGGCATCTCGCATTCGTCGGCTGTTCGGGAAGTCGCCCGGATCCGAGAGGCGGCACAATCGCGCCCGGCATCCGGCTTATTCCGTTTTAGCGTTGCGTGTTGGAGGTGTCTCGCCGTTTTTCTTTCGCATTTTGTAGAGTCGCCACGCCGTTTTTATTAAGCCCAAAACATTGAAAAAGGGCATCGGTTTAAAGATAAATTTTAAAGCTGTTTTTGTGTGATGAGATTTTGAGTTCGGAGGTCGAGATGACTCCTCGGGAAGAGAATATTAGAATATTAGAGCTCACTCCCGAGTCGCCTCGTAAAACGAGTCTTTCGGATACCCCTAATATCCTTTAAAAAGTTGTGTGTGTGTGTGTGCTTTTAAAAATGCATCTTTGTATCGGATGTCTACATTGTATTGAAATGTATTGAAATAGAATAGGAAGGAAGCCTTACCAATGTTGGTTCGTGTCCTGTCTTCCGCAGGGGAATAGTGTTTGAGGTCGGAGTAGCGTTCGGATTGCTTCGGGGATGCCGGTTGTCCGCGGACGAGTTTCGGCGTGAGTTGAAAGCGTAGGCTGCGTTTGGGCGAGGTTCGGCGTGCGTGGGGATCGTCGGGATCAGTCGGGCGAGAGGTTCGGCGTGCGTTGGAATCGTTGGTTGGATTCGGGCGAGAGGTTCGGCAAGGTTTGGGATCGCCGGTTTGACTCGGAAAGAGCCGGGACACCGTGGGAAAGACCAGCAAGGCCTCGGAGTACCACGAGGGGCCTCGAGTACCTCGAGAGTGCCTCGGGGCAGCGCGGGAGCGTCTCGGGAGCGCTCGGAGAGGCTTCGGAGCACCTCGAGCGGGCTCGGAAGGCCTCGGAAGGATCCGAAGGGGCCGGGAATGCCTCGAAAGGTCTTAGAAGGGGAGCCAGAAGGCTTAGGGAGGAAGAGAGAAGTGGGAGGTGTGAAAAAATGAGGAGGGGAAGCCCTCTATTTATAGTAGTGGAAAACTGCAAAGAGGTCCGTACGGACCTCTTAGGTAATGATGGATTTCCGGGATTTGAGGGAATCTCGTGGACTTTAAGGGGATTTTCGTAATGATTATGTCTGGTGCAAAGAGGTCCGTACGGACCTTTTGGCATGCAAAGAGGTCCGTACGGACTTCCCATGCTCTTGTGAATGTGATGGCAAGCTAGCTCTCGTCGAGAGCTTTCCAACCATATATGGCACGTCTCAATCGGAGTTCGTATGAAGGAGTTATGACCTCCGGAAGTTTGCCTCTGGTTTTGTCGTATGCTGGGATGGAGAGCGATCCAGATTGGGGTACTTACAGTGGTGGCACCTCTGGCTGAGAGAGTGAGGACGATCTTTGTTGTTGACTCGCCATATAGAGGACAGTCTTTGTTGTTGACTTGCCGTATAGAGGATGGTCTATGTTGGAGGGAATCAGGCTTCTGCTAAGTTTTGTTGAAGGAGGATGGGATTACGTTGAAGGCCGCATCGAAGGCGTGGGCTTCAGATGAAATAGGCGGTCGCGATAAAATCGGTTGAGGGACGGCGGACGATCCCGCCTGCGTATAGAGGGAGAGGTGAAGAATTATCCCACAAAATGAAAGTAGTCATGGAGAATTATATCACGAAACAACAGCGAGCATGGAGAATTATCTCACAAAACGAAAGTAGGTCCTTCGGGTTATGCTAATGTTCGAAGGGTTATCAACCTAATAGGGACAAGTCTGGAGGTATTTTGACCTGATGGAGAAGTTTGGGTGAGTTTGCATCTTGCTGGTGATTGTCGACTTGAGGTATCTGAAACCAAGATGGTGCTAACTTGAGGCGTCTGGGCACAAGCCGACGTGGGCTAGAGGTGTCTTAACTATGGTAGTGTTCATCTGAGGTATCTGAAACTAAGATGGTGCTGACTTGAGGCATCTGGGCACAAGCTGATATGGGCTAGAGGTGTCTTAACCATGGTAGTGTTCATCTGAGGTATCTGAAACTAAGATGGTGCTGACTTGAGGCATCTGGGCACAAGCTGGCGTGGGCTAGAGGTGTCTTAACCATGGTAGTGTTCATCTGAGGTATCTGAAACTAAGATGGTGCTGACTTGAGGCATCTGGGCACAAGCTAACGTGGGTTAGAGGTGTCCTAGTCATGGTGATGTGGAGATGAAGGTCTTGCCAGTCATTTGGGCAGTTCTGTTGAAGTCATTGGAATTATGCTTCGGTGGAGACCATCCTTGCTGCAGAGAGGCTTCGGGTAGTGATGGAAAACTGGTCTTTCGTGCTTGAATTGCTACATTTGTTAATAGAGGGACAAATGCATATATGACATTCATGATGATGGATGCATGCATAGAATCAAAATGATTCACAATCTCTTAGGGTCATGTCTATTGATTCGGGTTTTGTGCATGCTACATGAGCCCTGGGGAGATTTTTATGGGGATGCATGGCGGTGAGAGGGTTTGTATGTGTTGTAGACTATTTGGGACAAGTTTTAAGTAAGTGGGGTGATATCCTTTGGTTGCGGACTGAACTGCAAGTCGTTGATGAGGTCTTATTGTAGGTCACAGTATCATGCGAACTTCAATTTTGAACTTGGGATGAAATTTGATTTGAACCCCGGGTCTCGATTGAAATTTCTTTTCAATCTCAAACATTTAAAGCTGATGCTGACAGGCTCTAGAATCAAAAGTACATTGATATGAATGAACCCTCTTTCGCTTGGGTTAGTTATGACTTGACGTAAATTTGGAGATTGACTTGGCGAAATGCTGATACGAGGAGATTCCCAGTTCTCAACCTCTGATGATGCAAGGAGTTGCCATATACCAAGTTCTAAAGCTAAAACTCCAAGATAATTGTTGAGGTGACTAGACCTTTCTTCTGAAGATAGGTGTGACTTGACAAAGCCCCATTTCGAGGAAATGACATGGCGAAAGCCACAAAAGCTTTCTCTAAATGACTTGATGACCCAGGTTTGACAAAGCGTCACGGCAGAGGTCCAATTAATGGGTTGACTGTAAAACTGACAGACTGATGAAGTACCGAGCCAATCGATCAACGTGAGAGACCTCGAGTTAAAGTTGATGTATCCCCAGATTCATTGCAGCATTACGTCATGAAGTGAGAAACCCATCTTTGATAACAACTATGCAACTAGAATCCTCGAGGTGAAATTGACAATAACTATGCAACTAGAATCCTCCCTTCGAAGGGTGTCTCCCATATGGGAACTGTTAGCCATAGTAGCACTTGGCTTGTTCATAGCTTCGATCATATTCACGTTATGGTTGTTCTTAGGGCAGGGATTGTTGGCTGTGTTGGGCCCTTCGGGTATCTCAAACTTACCCTTTTCAATCAGTTCTCACATCGCCCTCTTCAGGAGCATGCAATTATAAGTAACGTGCCCATGATACTAGTGGAAAGCATAGTGCTTAGTTGTGTCTAAAGGGACATTGGGATCCATGGGCTGATAATTGTCCAAAGGTCTAATCAGACCTTCCTTCACAAGTCCCAGAAAGATTTCACTCAGAGGCATTCCGAGATCTTCAAGCCTTAGACTCCGCGGCTTGGGCACATCACCTTTCCTTGGCACAAACGGAGTGGCATTGTTGCAAACCTGTCTCGCATAATTAATTGCTTCCTTACCTTTTGGGCCGGACAGAAGCTGGATTAGGGGGCTGTGGGCACCCCAACCCGGAACCTAACACGTGTCCCGAGCCGAAGCGTCCAAACTACGAAAGACCACCTGCTTTTTGAAAACATTTGAACTACTTGAACTTTAACATTTAAACACTAACTTGGGGAACATCTCCACTTGGAGGAAACAGGGGTAAACACTTAACAAACTTCACACCAACTTTAGGGATGGCAATTTTACCGAACCCGATCCGTTTCGAAGGCGATCCGATCCGAAAAATTCGGATTTGGCAGAAATTTTCCCGATCCGATCGGATTTCGGATCGGGTTCGGTTTATGGTATGATCCGATCCGAACCCGACCCGATCCGATCCGAAATGCATTCGACCCGAGATCCGATCCGATCCGTTTTATTAGGGTTTTGATATTCAATTATACCCCTCATGGTTTGTTAAATTTACATTTAAGTCTTAATATATAAAGAAAAATAGACCTAGGTTTTCATTCATTCCAAGTTTCCAACCAAGGGCCCTCTCTCTCTCTCTCAGCTCTCACTCTCAGCGCCGCTCACTCCCCCAGCCCCTTACGCCGACGCCGCAGGCCGAACTGTTCTTCCTCTCACTCTCCAGCCACCACCAGTGACCTCCTCTCCTCCCTCCGCCTCTCTTCGGATCATCTATTCCTTTTCTCTCTCTCTCTCTCTCCGCAACACAGCAACAGCGACCTAGGTTTTCATTCATTCCAATTTCTTTAAACTCTGATCGACAAACTCTCAAGGTACTTTCTCTTGATTTTTTCCATTTAAAACTTTTAATTTCGTTTTATAATCCTCAATTTCTAGGACGTAAATCGATTGATATTCATGTCGGGTGCTTTGGTTCTGCATTTTCAATATACTTACCTAATAGAAAAGATGTTGAGATTTGTAAATTTCTTAGTCTATTTGTGGTTAGTTACCTTATAGATCAAAAATTATTTTTTCTTTGGTTTCGAAAAAAAATGCAGATTTTTGCTGTGGGATATATTGTTTAGTACATAAAACACCAACTTTTGAAATAAAGAAACAGCACATATAGAATTGTCAAAGCATATTATAGATAACTGACAGAAGAGAAGGGATACACATGTGGCCTTTTTCATGTGCCTATTGTGTTTTGCGTTTGCTTGGTCAGAAGATGAAAGAAGGGTTTTAGTGAAAAACAGAAGTTGGAGAGAAAGATTTACTCATTGTCCCTGAATTTGTGTCTGCTATTTCCTTTTTGAGTCGCTCTAAATTGTGATGTTCTTACTAAATTCTTTTTTTTTAATTTGATAGATGTCTAATGAGGTTGATCAAGGGAATACAATTAATATTGATGATGGTGAAGACAATAATGAACCTCTGAACCAAGATTGTGATGCCTCTCAAAGTGTTGCAGCAAGACCGCAACCGGTTCGAATCCTTCACGTATTTGTGAGTGAGAAAGCTTGTACTACTAAGAAATTAAGGTCTATGGTTTGGAAGGAGATGACTAAAAGCGATAACGAAAAGGAGGGTGCTATTGCAATTTGTAACCATTGCCATGAACATCTAGTTGGTGAAAGTTTAAAGGGTACTAGTCATTTGAAAAATCACTTAGAGAGGTGTAGAAAGAGAAAGAATAGAGACGTTGGACAAATGTTGTTGCAAGGTGTGGAGAAAAAAGGAGATTGTACGATGCAATATCGTCCGTTTGTTTTTGATAAAGATGTGTCAAGGAATGAACTTGCCAATATGATTGTATTACACGAATATCCATTGAGCATGGTTAATCATGAGGGATTTCGTTCATTCACAACAAGCCTCCAACCGTTGTTTGGAACCATTACAAGAAATACAGTAAAGAGTGATATTTTGAAGATTTATCATTCTATGAGAGAGAAGATGGTTGAGATGTTACATAGTTTGGAGTCTAGAGTTGCTATTACCACGGATATGTGGAGTGCAAAGCCAACCAAGAGAGGGTTCATGTCAGTTACCGCTCACTATATTGATTCCGAGTGGGTTTTGCAAAGTCGGCTACTAAGGTACAATTTAATTTACTTGCATAAATTTTGGTTTGCTTGATTTTTACTATGTTTTTACTTTTAGTTGCATATTTTTTGTCTACTTGGTTATAACAAATTTATTTTCATTGTATTTAATTTAGGTTTATTCATGTTCCTCCTCCACATAACAGTGATATCCTTACGGACAATCTCGTTGAAGCTTTAATGGATTTAAATGTTGATAGTAAATTGTCGACAATCACCGTTGACAATGCAACTTCTAATGATGCCGTGTTAGACAAGATTATTGATAGATTAGATCCTAACACACTAATGATGAGGGGGGATATGGTTCACATGCGTTGTTGTGCTCATATTTTGAACTTGATTGTTAAAGATGGTTTAGAAGTCATTAAAAGTGAGGTTGAAAAGGTGAGAAATAGTGTCTTTTTTTGGATAGGGTCTCGAGGTAGAATTCAAAAATTTGAGGAAACGGCCCGTCATCTATCAATTAAAGAGACTAAGTGTTTGACTCTTGATTGTCCGACTAGAACAAACCATACAACAAATTCCAAAACTAAGAAATGTTTAATACAAACCACACAACAAATCCCAAAACTAAGAAATATTTAATACAAACCACTCCAAATAAATTCAAATTTTTCAGTCAAACTTGAAACTTGAAAAATGAGATCCAAATTGTAAAAGAAACCTATGACTTCTTTCCAGCCAACACTCTTTCTCCATGTGAAAATGGAACAGTACCGTTAACTCAATACCCATAATCATTCCACTTTTCAACTGCAACACTCCATCTGAAAATGGAATGATTATTGCCATTCCACTTTTTTCTTCAAAAGATTTTCCAGCCAACACTCTTTCTCCATGTGAAAATGGAATGATTATTGCCATTTCAAATCTGTTACCAGCCAAGGAAAGTTAATCAACAAGGAAGAAAACAACTGTTACAAACTTAAACTACAGAAAAGGAACCACAACATATAAAAAGAATGTAATGGCTGTAATAAAAATTTAACTTTTAAAGTACGTTATACCTACTCAATCACTCTCAACATCATCAATGCAAGTTGCCAAGTTCCGCTCATCCTCAACCATCAAAGAAAGTTCTTCATAGAAAAAGAGTTCAAGTTAGTAAATAATATTAACAAGTTGCAAAATATGAAAATATAGAAAATTCAAATAGTTTACCCTTGTGTTCATTTCGAAGCCAATTTTGAGTGCACATCAATGCTTCCAAGGTATTAGGAGCCAATCTACTCCGATGGGGGCTAACAATTCTTCCACTTGTGCTAAAAACCGACTCCGATTGTAAGTACCCAAATCTGGCTCAATGCCTCCCGGTTAAGTTTCCCGGTATTTCCCGGACTTTCCTAAAGTTCAGGGGCCATTCGGGAACTTTTCCTAGCTTTCCATGAAAGGAAGGACCTGCAAGGAATTAAAATTCCAAGCAGGACCTCGCTGGAAAGAAGGGTCCAGAAATTGACACCTTGCACCTTTCTAGAAGAAAGGTGATTAGGCTTGATAAATCCAAATAAATGTTAAATAGAGGGATGATCCTCATTTGGCAAGGGGGGTGGACACACAGTGACAAACAAAAATAGAGCGCCCACTAGCTCTCTCTCTCACTGACCCAACGACACACTCTCTCTCTCTCTCACTTTCTCTCACTAAACGCAAAGGGCCTCACCGTTAATTGCGACCTCGCCACCACCACCGGATTCCTCTCCCTAAATCGCCTCTACCACCGCCCTCTTCCGTTCATCAACCGGCGACCCATTTCCCCATCATCCCTAAACCATTCACCGATCTAATCTCTCCACCCAACCGAGACCTCAGCTACTTCTCTCTAATCGCCTCCTTCTTCACCAACCACAATCGCCATCACCACCATTTCTCCATCATCCCCAAATCGCCCATCACCGATTCTCTCTACCACAAAACCCCAACAACGCCATCGCCCTCTGTACTCAGAAACAACGACCCACAAAGCTCACAGCTCTCTCTCTCTAAGCTCATGGCGCCTCACCTAGCTCTCTCCCTTACAACCGCCGTTCTCTCCGACCCAATCCTTCGCCGCCACCAACAAATGCCCAACTAAGAAATCGCCCATTTCTTCTCCTTCGATTCCTCTGGTTTTCCCCTCCATCTCTAAACCCTCACACAACGTTCATCAAGGAGTTTGTATCAACTCCGTCACCGTGTTTGGTGGTGGCGCCGCTGCCACGCCAGTTGAAGCTTCATAGCGCTCTCTCTCATATACCGATTCTACACAATCACAGGCAGACACTTGAAGCTTCACAGGCTGCTTCAATCTGAGAGTTCGAGTCTGATTTCCGACGCCGATTGGAAGACTCTCTATACCGACGTGGTATAGAGAGTGTGGACACTACGAGGGTAACTAGTCTTAACCTTCTTCTATCTCTGTTTTCATTGTGCATTGCCATTTCCATGTTCGTTATTGGCAATCCGTGAATCTGTGATTGGATCTGTTTTGTATCAGTTTATGCTTGTGATGCTCATATATTGATCCACATGTTTTAGCTATACAATGGTTGGATTGTGTTAGTCTGAGTGTTGATTTTCCATGCAATCTCTCTTATACCGTGGCTATGCAATCAATACCATGGCTGTGCATTGTTCTGGTTACTGGTCACATTTTGGATATTCATGTCTTGATTCATATGCTCTGTCCATACCATTGTTTGGACATGTTTCATTTAATCTCTGAATGTTGTATTCATATTCTCATGATAATGCATTTTTGGTCATTCCTGTTATGCGTTGTGCTTGAATACTTCAAGTAGAGTGTGGATCCCTCATATCCACACCCTCTTGAAGTGTTCACTATTGAAATACTTGCTCCCTGAGATCTATTTGCGAAGTAACATGGCTATATTAATGCCTTGTTACCTCTGTGAAACCCAGCTGATGAATACTCTGCAAGTGGCTAAGTGTGTCACGCGACATAGGCAACCTATGTCACGCGACAACTAAAGCCAGTTTGCAGAACCTTCATCTGTCCAGTTGGTAATCTGATTTTAACCCTCATCTTGCTATAATCTGATGTAAATCTGCAATTTAGATAGTATCTATGTACATAAAATGCCATCTTTTCATCGAAATGTCCTTTACATACAACAAGGTGCATCCTTTGCACCTAAAACCCATTTTCATGCATTGAAATCTTTTCTTCACATAAAAAGCATCCTTTGCATTAAAATCTCTTTTTATATTAAAGGTGCATCATTTGCATTAAAAGTCATTTCACTTGCCTTCAAAATAACATCTTTATGCATCATTTGCACCCAAAATGCTATTTTCCTCATAAAAATGCATCATTTGCATAAAAATCATGTCTTTACATAAAAAGCATCCTTTGCAAATCAAAAGCATCCTTTGCACCCCAAAATGTCATCTTTTCACTAAAAATGTCATTTTTCATGCATTTCCCCCATGTCCCCATTAGCAACCTCGGAACGGACTGGTGTAAAGATCCTATCTTTATATCGTTTCTTCCATAAAGGTTTCATAATCTCTTTAGAAAGGGATAACCTTGAACCCGATATCTCCGATTATCACTTAAGACGAGTATGAAGCATCTATATGAGCTCGACCGTCTTAAAGTGTAGGATTGATAGGCTAAGGACATTCCTTCCTAAAGAACCTCATTTTTTACTATAAAAGGGAGTCCTTCTCTCGATCACGCAAGTCCCGAGGTTAAAAAGCGATGATCACAAGTCCAAGATGAGGACGGGATCAAAATCCCGAATACATAAAAATCCAAGGAATCCCGAGCGACAACCAATAAATGGTTTGTACGTCCGGAAGACAACTTGGGACATTCCCCCCTATTTTCAAAACACATGCACACAAGAAAGCACGCAAGCAAGCACGATTAATGGAATCTTGGGAGACTTGCTCCGGCAAGGCACCTTGGGTGAACGACGATCCGTTCTTCCCAAGGGGTAACTTAACCTCCGAACCCAATAAAAACCTTTTTTTCAAAGTTTTGAGGTAATCAAAATGGCGTGGCGACTCCGTTTTTCAAATTAAACCGGATGTCTTCAAACTCGCGTGAATCCACAATTTGGGCACACATTCACAGTTTGGCGACTCCGCTGGGGACATCCCAAAGGAGAAAAGCTTTTATTTTCAAAACAAAAAATCGATACTCGGTATATAGGTGGAAACCACTTGCCCTTCCTGTACACTCCCTGATGTGGGAGTTGGGATAACCGGTGGTTTAACAATCCCACGTACCAGTATCCCTTTTCAAAAAAAAAAAATTTTGAAAAAAAAATAAAAGAAAGCTTTTTCCTTTGAGTGGGTTAGACTCCCGTCGCTGATTTCATTAATCGTGCTTGCTTTCTTTACCTTGCATTGCATCATTTGCATCTTGGAATCTGTGCATACTTTGAAACGGGAAACAACCCGAAAAAATAACAAAAGGAGTGGAACCTGGAAAATTGATCCATGCAGTCATACGGCTCAATCCTCCTTGGATTCTGACCGGGCGACCTCAGTGGCAATTCCACCGGGGAAAAATCATGGTTAATCTGGCGGTCCTAGCAGCTTGGGGCTACTCGGCTCCATGACATGCAGGGCTCCCGAGAAAATTTACGTGCTTATGTCTTGCATTTTCCCCGTCCCGAAAATCATTCCTTTAAAACACATTATGAAAATCTCTGTTTTAACTCAAAAGGAACATTTTTAGGAGACCCAGCGCACTACGCGCACGATATATCCTGTACACTTTGCACGCACGTCCTTCAAACCCGAGGGTGGTTCAGTGCTGATCACGGACAGCCTTACGATGCTCCGGGCGCGCACGGAATCATCCCAACCTCCCCATGGCGGCCGGTGTCGACCAATGCACAGTCAGGTGTCAAACGTTTCAAAAAACCGTGACTTTTGGTTGGTTTTTGGTCTAGTCCGTGTCATATAGCCCAGCTTGCATACCCTCGTAAAGGTCAAGCCTTAGTTCATAACGGAGGAGGAACTCGCCAAAATTCCGACAAGGAAAAATTGGCGAGATCTCGACTCCGACATTGACTATTGACCTTGACTCCGCACGGAATGCGTAAGAGTCAAGACCGAGTCTTTGCCAACAAATCAAAAGATCTTTCGCTCAAAGCGAAGCTCGCCAAAATTCCGACAAGGAAAAATTGGCAAGATCTTGACCGGCATTGACTTCGATTCTAACTCACGCCCGGCGTATGCAACGAAGTTCAATGTGACACTTTGTGTCATCCGGCTTTTGCCGCCCGACCCATGCCTATTATCTTCTCGGACATTACCGAAAGTCAAAACGTCATTCGCTCAAGCGAAATTACGCAAAAATTCTATCAAGGCGAAAGACGAGACTTTCCCGTGTGCCTTGACTATAATCCGCATCGCTCGTGCGTTGAAAGTTCCTATGACCCGCTAGACCCGTTAGGAGCGTTCTTTACTCTCGGTCGGTGGGATCCGCGTGCCCTATAGGACCCTTGCCCGGGGCTGTCCACTCTGGGAGGTCGAAATACAGGTGGAATACGAGGGGCTTATAGACGTAGTGACGGAACCCACTGATCCAGGATCTAGAGTAGTTGCGAAAAAGAAGGGCAAACCCCCTTTTCCAACCAAATAGAAATAAATAAAAGATATTGTTTTAAGTAAACTTGAACAATTAATGTAATCATAATTGCATTTTCCTATCTCTGATATCCCTAATCGAGACCTCCTCGGTCCGATTTCTGATTTTCCTGTCCCGACCTTTCATGGTCAAACCCTTAATCGAGACCTCCTCGGTCCGATTTTCGATTTTCCTATCCCGACCTTTCATGGTCAAATCCTTAATCGGGACCTCCTCGGTCCGATTTCAGATTTTTCCGATCTCGACCTTTCATGGTCATATCCCTAATCGAGACCTCCTCGGTCCAATTTCTGATTTTCCTGTCCCGACCTTTCATGGTCAAACCCTTAATCGAGACCTCCTCGGTCCGATTTTCGATTTTCCTATCCCGACCTTTCATGGTCAAATCCTTAATCGGGACCTCCTCGGTCTGATTTCAGATTTTTCATCTCGACCTTTCATGGTCAAACCCCTAATCGAGACCTCCTCGGTCCGATTTCAGATTTTTCCGATCTCGACCTTTCATGGTCAAATCCCTAATCGAAACCTCCTCGGTCCGATCTCCTATCTTTCTATCTCGACCTTTCGCGGTCAAATTCCTAGTCGAGACCTCCTCGGTCCGATCTTCAATTTCCAATCTTGACCTTTCAAGGTCTCATCTTTTCCGGTCAATTAGGATTAGGAGAAAATGTGTTTTGAGTAAAAACTTAAGCGATAAGTGCATGTTACTTGAGCCTTTAGCCTAAACACTTACCTCCGAGTCTAAATCTTACCTACCTTCGAGTCTAAACCTTACCTAATCCCCGAGTCTAAACCTTGCCTGTCCCTTTCCCGCAGCAAGAAAGAAGTGTGCGAGAATACCGGATTCCGCGGCTTTTCAAAGGTCTGAGAAAACCTTAGACAAAATCGTCAAAAAGTCAGAATGGCAGATTTGACAGAAAACAGTGAGGGTGCAGGAAATCAGATGGTTAGGAAGGAAGAGTTAGTCCTGGCTTTGGAAAGCGCCCATAAGGTTCATCAGGAACAGAAAGCCATGCTTATTGACGCACTCCGTCGTCATGGAGTTCAGGTCACAGTTGAGTCGAACGGTTCTCTGGTGGTAGTCGAAGATGAGACTTCGGAAACAGTGATTTCAGTCCCTTCATCCTATAACCAAGACCCTCCATCCTACAACCAATACCTTCCTCCATCCACATATGATCCCTTGTCAAGGACCACTTCTCCTCGGTCCTTTCCAACATCCCAGCTCATCCGGGCTCCATCGCCCTCAGCTCCTCAGAACGGATTGAACTTCACCCCACATGTCTCTTAGTTCCAGCAATACCTGCCAGTTTACGCTCCGGCTTCGCATAATCAATTTGAGTTATGTGGCTATGTTCTGAAGCCCCTATACCCACCTGAATGCAGTCATGAGTTGCCAAAAGAAAATCTGGATGATTCAAGTTTCCAGCTGTCACCTACCGGACTTAATGAATTCAGCCATCAGAGTCCTGTTGCGAATGCCGGTAACTCAAGAGTCCCCGTTGACCCCCATGTGGCAATATTGATGGAACAAGTGAAACAAATGCAAGAGAAGTTTGACTTCATGATGAGTATCAATACTCCCTTGACCCCAGACGTCGAACCAGGCAAGGAAATGACTCCACCAAGCATGACCCAATGCCACCAGCACCAAACAGCAACCGTACCCATGTCAGCACCAGTTCCTCACAAAGGAAAGAGTGTCGTAGCCTCCTTCAGCCAAATCCAATAGTGGAACCAATCGGACAATGGAAATCCAAGTCTTGAGAACAACAAGGTCTCCCAAAAACTCCGCTCCCTTCATTTTGGCAACGCGGAGAAGCCTTTAAGCAAGATTCTGGAAGAGTTGATGAAAGAAAAGCTGATAAAGCCACTGGAGAATTGGAAGCCCAAGAACCCCAACGTTCGGGTGGATGAGTCTAAGCATTGTCTTTTCCATCAGTACCCTGGGCACGACACTGATGATTGCACCTATTTGAGGCATGAGGTCCAGAAATTGATAGAAAAAGGGAAGCTCGAGAACCTCCATGGGCCAAAAACAGAAAGTTATGGTAGGAGGTCAATTCAGGAAGTGCAAGGTCAGAAACGTCAGCCTAATGATTTTGGGATGCCCATGAGCAAAGTTTTCGATGATTTGGTGAAACGAGGCCTTCTCACACCTCTCGAGGATTATAAGCCAAGAAACCCCAGTAGAGTTGACAGGACCAAGTTCTGCGAGTACCACAAGCATTTTGGTCGTATGACCCGGAGACAGTGTGTGGATACGAAGAAAGAAATTCGATGGGCTGATCTACGAAGGAAAGCTCAAGTTACACAGCGAGTCCAACCCGCGAAGAGTAGCTAGACTAGGGTCTACCTATCCTTAAGTAAAAAAAAAAAAAAAATAGTCTCTCAGTCAACCTTCGTAGGTTCTAGTACTTTTCTTTTTCAATCAAGTCCTCTACGGACATTGTATTTAATCTTCAATTTTCTATAAAAGAGTCTTCTTCTTTTCTTACTAGACTTAAGACATTATTTGCACACCTACATTACATTTAATGAAATGGTTTTATTTTAGATGATCACTTGCATTGCTCAACAAATAATCTCTTGAAATAATTCACGTTCCGATTAATCAGTGTGAGAAAGTCAACTAATGCCTTTCCCATACACTTTCCTTACCTCACAAAAAGCCTTCATTAAACCATACACTTTCCCAATCATGCCCCCACCTTCACCTTGACCAAGTCAACGACGGCGGCATTTTCAACGGACAACAAAAGGCCACTCAGCTTCGAAAGATTGACCCCGTGTCGACAACAACCTAGGAGCCTGCCTTCGACCTCAAAGATGTCAAGAAAAATTCAAGCAGGGGCTTGCCTTGGCCCTCAAGTGCTTTAGAAAATAAAAAATCTTAGTGCAAAAAGAGTAATGCCCAGCTAGGCTGAAAATCCCAAAAAAAAAAAAAAGAGGGCAGTCTAGGCAAAAAACAGGGTTGCACATAAAAAAAAATAATAAAAAAAAATAATAAAAAAAATGATGAGGCCAAGGACCCAGCATCGCCCATCAAAAGCTTGACGGACAAAACCAAAGCTCGAAGAATAGATGTTGTCGGTAACAATGGAGCGGTCAAAGCAAAGCCAGAAGCATTTCATAAGCCTATAGGCATGTACGAATCCTTTCTTCCCCAATGAAAGAGGAAGCAATCAGAAGCAGACGTCCAAGAATGACTTGGTCAAGGAATCATCCCGAGGCCCACGCCTCATCATCATCTCACCCTAAGCCTTTTCACTAAAGGAACCACAAATCCCAAAACCAAACACAGTCCGGCCAAAGCCGAACTACGGCGACCTGAGCTCCTCACAATGAGGGGAACGTAGGCAACCAGCAATGGTCCGGTCATAAACATATCCAAATTCCTGAAAACCCGGTCTCATCAAATGACCTCTCCCATAGACACAGTCAGATTCCAGAAAACCCGGTCTCATTAATGACCTCCCTATACACAAACCTTTCTTTCACACCAGCCAACCTTGATCTGCGACATTGGTTGACTTTCTCCTCATGATTAATAAGAATGTTTCTTCATATCGAGATTAGTGGTTGAATAACCCGAGCATTAATAAAGGGTTTTAAGCAATCTTGTGATCATTGTAAATAAAACAAGTTTTCAGATGTCTTGACAAGTCTTCTCTTTCTACATCTTAGGAAAAATAGTGCTAAACACTGATTTTCTGTCAGCAGGGGCTTCCATACACTTTTACCAACCTCTCTACGCTTATACTCTCCCAAAAGAGTCAAACCCAAAGCGAGTTTTGTGCCTACATCGAATAAGGCCATCGGAATAACACAAAATCGGGATCTATTCCCACCTTTCGAAAAATATGCCCCTGTATGTATTTCTGAGAATCTTTTCTTTCACACCTTCTTAAGGTTGATTGATTGACTAAAGAAAATAAAAAAAAAGAAAAAAGGATAGGTTTTCCCTCTTCTGCTACAATTCGCATTAGGGCTGCCTTGAAACTCTTCAAGGTTGGGGGGCTTTGCCAAGCCATTCCTTCAGACTGGGGCTTCTTTAGCCATGTTTGGGGTTCGCATCGGGTTCTTCACTAGGTCCCTAGATGGATTCAGTTTTGTTCAAATCAACCTCAGGATCACTTCCGCAGTACCAATCATATTGGGATTTTTGCTAGGTCACCAGACTGGGGCTTCACCAAGTCACTTCTTCGAAACTTAAGACTTCGCCTATTCAGTTCGTCCAACCGGGACTTTGCAGCAGGGGCTTTGTCAATGAAAGGATATTTCCTTGCTTTAGTAAGACATGGGGCTTTGCAGAAAGTTTTTCCTTAGACCGGGGCTTCGATAAGTCGCATCCACCCCTCGAAGAGAGGTTTGGTCATTTCGACATCTGCTTTAGTCTTTAGTTGTAAAAGCCTGTCAGCATCAGCTTCAAATGTCAGAGTGTGAGAAAAGAACATTCATCGAGGCCCGAGGTTTAAACCCAGCCCAAGAGGGAATTCTAGTCCACGTTGACAAAATCTCAGCAACAATAGCAGTTCAGTCCGCACCCAAGGAATACGACCCCACCGGCTTGAAACCCGTCTTAAACAATTTTCCAAACACATTCCATATGTACATCCAGACCCAGTCCCTACCATGTTTCCAAGAAAAAAAATCACCCTTAGGCTCAAGTAACGTGCCAATTGCTAATGATAACATTTTCTCCCAAAAAGCGCCTCCGTTACTTCCGTTATAACGAGATAACGCCATGCGACAGTTTCCTAATTGTCAAAAATCCAACTTTGGCTACCTCTATCACAGATTGAGAAGTATGCTCAAGTTTTCCAGCTATAGCTGCCTTTATCTACTCGATAGTGACATAAGCTTTAGCTTCCTCAGGTGACAACCTCCATTAATTGTCAAAACCTCAAGAATCGTAGACATTGTTCCTAACTATCTATTGATGCTTGAACTACGACCAAGGCTTGATTCCTCCGGGATACGTAGGTAGCCTTTCATAAAAGGTCCAACCATCCGACCACATTGGTCACCTTTTTCTTTCCCCATTCCTCAATGGTGCGTAAGCTTTTCGCAAAGGTATAGCCATCCGACCGCAATGGTCACCCCTCTTCCTTCGTCATTCCTCAGTGGTAAGATAGCTTTTCATAAAAGTCCAACTATCTGACCACATTGGTCACCTTTTTTTTTTTTTTTTTTTTATTTGGCACATTCCTAGTAGGATTGGCTGCTTGACCTCCTAGGTCACCCCGTTTCCATCCTTATAGTAAGGGACCAATATCTCTTTGCCATTGCCCCGAAGGGATCAGGTTTGTGACCTCTTTGGTCACCCAATTCCAACCCGTGTCGGCAATTCCAGAGTCCTGTTTTACCCTTTGTTCCCCTGGCATTTCCAATCATATCAATCAAATTTTCCTCCAGTGCCCCCGTGGCCTATTTTACAAATTTACCACTGTGGCTCGTTTTATTTGCCTTTGGCATTTTTAATTCTAATTACAAAAATTATCAGGATACATCCCGTTTCTTTATAAAATTATCGGGTACATCCCACTTTCTTTACAATAAAATTATCGGGTACTTCCATTATCGAGTCTTTCCTACTTCTTTACAAAATTCATCCTTTTTCGCGATCTCCGTTATTGCCAAATGGGATAACGTTTCCTCCGGGAAATCCTCCGTTATCGCCAAATGGGATAACGTTTCCTCCGGGAAATCCTCCGTTATCGCCAAATGGGATAACGTTTCCTCCGGGAAATCCTCCGTTATCGCCAAATGGGATAACGTTTCCTCCGGGAAATCCTCCGTTATCGCCAAATGGGATAACGTTTCCTCCGGGAAATCCTCCGTTATCGCCAAATGGGATAATGTTTCTTGTTAAAAATTTCATGTTATTGCCAGAAGGCAATAACGTTTCGACCTCTCTCGCGATCTCAGTTATTCCAAGGTGGAAGAATAACATTTCGCTCTTTTCTTGCGATCTCCGTTATTCCAAGATGAAGGAATAACATTTCGCTTTTCTTTCGATCTCAATTATTCCAAGGTGAAGGAATAACATTTCGACCTCTCTCGCGATCTCCGTTATTCTAAGATGAAGGGATAACATTTCGCTCTCTCTCGCGATCTCCGTTATTCCAAGACGAAGGAATAACATTTCGCTATCTCTTATCGATCTCCGTTATTCCCGAGTGAAGGAATAACATTTCGATCTCTTTATCGATCTCCGTTATTCCCGAATGAAGGAATAACATTTCGACCTCCTTCGATCTCCGTTATTCCCGAATGAAGGAATAACATTTCGACCTCTTTCGATCTCCGTTATTTCCGAATGACGGAATAACATTTCGATCTCTTTTCGATCTCCGTTATTCCAGAATGAAGGAATAACATTTCGACCTCTCTCGCGATCTCCGTTATTCCCGAACGAAGGAATAACATTTCGCTATCTCTTTTCGATCTCCGTTATTTCCGAATGAAGGAATAACATTTCGATCTCTTTTCGATCTCCGTTATTCCCGAATGAAGGAATAACATTTCGACCTCTTTCGATCTCCGTTATTCCCGAAGGAAGGAATAACATTTCGCTATCTTTTTTCGATCTCCGTTATTCCTAAATGAAGGAATAACATTTCGATCCAGTAAAGGCTCGAACTACGGCCTGGCTTGATTCCTCCGGGATACGTAGGTAGCCTACTTTAGGTTCAGCCAATTCGTCACATATGACACCCCTTTTTCCCAGTGGGTTCCGAACTACGATTATGGCTTGATTCCCACCCGGGATACGTAGGTAGCCTTCCATAAAAGGTCTAGCCACTCGACCAACTTGGTCACCCAATCCGTCTCGGCATTCGCCAGATTGGATCCTTTTCTATCGACAACCCCACTCGCCCTGCAAGTGACGTTGCCGAGGGGCTTCTGTAAGTACCCAAATCTGGCTCAATGCCTCCCGGTTAAGTTTCCCGGTATTTCCCGGACTTTCCTAAAGTTTAGGGGCCATTCGGGAACTTTTCCTAGCTTTCCATGAAAGGAAGGACCTGCAAGGAATTAAAATTCCAAGCAGGACCTCGCTGGAAAGAAGGGTCCAGAAATTGACACCTTGCACCTTTCTAGAAGAAAGGTGATTAGGCTTGATAAATCCAAATAAACTTTAAATAGAGGGATTATCCTCATTTGGCAAGGGGGGAGGACACACAGGGACAAACAAAATAGAGCGTCCACTAGCTCTCTCTCTCACTGACCCAACGACACACTCTCTCTCTCTCACTTTCTCTCACTAAACGCAAAGGGCCTCACCGTTAATGGCGACCTCGCCACCACCACCGGATTCCTCTCCCTAAATCGCCTCTATCACCGGCCCTCTTCCGTTCATCAATCGGCGACCCATTTCCCCCATCATCCTGAAACCATTCGCCGATCTAATCTCTCCACCCAACCGAGACCTCAGCTCCTTCTCTCTAATCGCTTTCTTCTTCACCAACCACAATCGTCATCACCACCATTTCTCCATCATCCCCAAATCGCCCATCACCGATTCTCTCTACCACAAAACCCCAACAACGCCATCGCCCTCTGTACTCAGAAACAACTACCCATACCCACAAAGCTCACAGATCTCTCTCTCTCTAATCGCTCATGGTGCCTCACCTAGCTCTCTCCATTACAGCCGCCGTTCTCTCCGACCCAATCCTTCGCCGCCACCAACAAATGCCCAACTAAGAAATCGCCCATTTCTTCTCCTTCGATTCCTCTGGTTTTCCCCTCCATCTCTAAACCCTCACACAACGTTCGTCAAGGAGTTTGTATCAACTCCGTCACCGTGTTTGGTGGTGGCGCCGCTGCCACGCCAGTTGAAGCTTCATAGCGCACTCTCTCATATACCGATTCTACACAATTACAGGCAGACACTTGAAGCTTCACAGGCTGCTTCAATCTGAGAGTTCGAGTCTGATTTCCGACGCCGATTGGAAGACTCTCTATACCGACGTGGTATAGAGAGTGTGGACACTACGAGGGTAACTAGTCTTAACCTTCTTCTATCTCTGTTTTCATTGTGCATTGCCATTTCCATGTTCGTTATTGGCAATTCGTGAATCTGTGATTGGATCTGTTTTGTATCAGTTTATGCTTGTGATGCTCATATATTGATCCACATGTTTTAGCTATACAATGGTTGGATTGTGTTAGTCTGAGTGTTGATTTTCCATGCAATCTCTCTTATACTGTGGCTATGCAATCAATACCATGGCTGTGCATTGTTAAGTTCTTGGTCACATTTTGGATATTCATGTCTTGATTCATATGCTCTGTCCATACCATTGTTTGGACATGTTTCATTTAATCTCTGAATGTTGTATTCATATTCTCATGATAATGCATTTTTGGTCATTCCTGTTATGCGTTGTGCTTGAATACTTCAAGTAGAGTGTGGATTCCTCATATCCACACCCTCTTGAAGTGTTCACTATTGAACTACTTGCTCCCTGAGATCTATTTGCGAAGTAACATGGCTATATTAATGCCTTGTTACCTCTGTGAAACCCAGCTGATGAATACTCTGCAAGTGGCTAAGTGTGTCACGCGACATAGGCAACCTATGTCACGCGACAACTAAAGCCAGTTTGCAGAACCTTCATCTGTCCAGTTGGTAATCTGATTTTAACCCTCATCTTGCTATAATCTGATGTCTATCTGCAATTTAGATAGTATCTATGTACATAAAATGCCATCTTTTCATCGAAATGTCCTTTTCATACAACAAGGTGCATCCTTTGCACCTAAAACCCATTTTCATGCATTGAAATCTTTTCTTCACATAAAAAGCATCATTTGCATTAAAATCTCTTTTTATATTAAAGGTGCATCATTTGCATTAAAAGTCATTTCTCTTGCCTTCAAAATAACATCTTTATGCATCATTTGCACCCAAAATGCTATTTTCCTCATAAAAATGCATCATTTGCATAAAAATCATGTCTTTACATAAAAAGCATCCTTTGCAAATCAAAAGCATCCTTTGCACCCCAAAATGTCATCTTTTCACTAAAAATGTCATTTTTCATGCATTTCCCCCGTGTCCCCATTAGCAACCTCGGAACGGACCGGTGTAAAGATCCTATCTTTATATCGTTTCTTCCATAAAGGTTTCATAATCTCTTTAGAAAGGGATAACCTTGAACCCGATATCTCCGATTATCACTTAAGACGAGTATGAAGCATCTATATGAGCTCGACCGTCTTAAAGTGTAGGATTGATGGGCTAAGGACATTCCTTCCTAAAGAACCTCATTTTTGACTATAAAAGGGAGTCCCTCTCTCGATCACGCAAGTCCCGAGGTTAAAAAGCGATGATCACAAGTCCAAGATGAGGACGGGATCAAAATCCCGAATACATAAAAATCCAAGGAATTCCGAGCGACAACCAATAAATGGTTTGTACGTCCGGAAGACAACTTGGGACATTCCCCCCTATTTTCAAAACACATGCACACAAGAAAGCACGCAAGCAAGCACGATTAATGGAATCTTGGGAGACTTGCTCCGGCAAGGCACCTTGGGTGAACGACGATCCGTTCTTCCCAAGGGGTAACTTAACCTCCGAACCCAATAAAAACCTTTTTTTCAAAGTTTTGAGGTAATCAAAATGGCGTGGCGACTCCGTTTTTCAAATTAAACCGGATGTCTTCAAACTCGCGTGAATCCACAATTTGGGCACACATTCACACCGATGCAACACTTGTAACCGGAATAGCAAGGACTTCCCTAGCAATTATTTGTAGAATTGGAAATTTATTACCATTCATCCTCCACCATCCCAAAATATCGAACTTGGAAGACCTTGGTGTAAGTACCCCAATCTGGATCGCTCTCCATCCAAGCATACGACAAAACCAGGGGCAAACTTCCGGAGGTCATAACTCCTTCATATGAACTCCGATTGAGACGTGCCATATATGGTTGGAAAGCTCTCGAAGAGAACTAGCTTGCCATCACAATTACAAAATGTGGAAAAGCATGAAAGTCCGTACGGACCTCTTTGCTCCTAGACATCATAATTGCAAAATCCGCTTAAAGTCCACGAGATTCCCTCAAATCCCGGAGAACATCATTACCCCCCCTACATGGTTGGTCCGTACGGACCTCTTTGCATGCCTATATGGTCCGTACGGACCTCTTTGCAGAGGGGACATAATCATCTCAGAAATCCTCATCATTCTCTGAAATCGAGGAAAACCAAAAAACTAGATTACCTAGAAGGTCCGTACGGACCTTCTTGCAGTTTTCTGGCACTATAAATAGAGAGTTCCCCCTCCCTCATTTTCACACATTTCCCTCTTCTCTCCTCTCCCCCCAGCCTTCAGGCTCCCCTCTAAGACCCTTCGGGGCAATCCCGGCCCCTTTCGGATCCTTCCGAGGTCTTCCGAGCTCCCTTGTGGTGCTCCGAAGCCTCCCCGAGCGCTCGCGCGACGCTCCCGCGCTGCCCCGAGGCACTCTCGAGGTACTCTGAGGCCCCTCGTGGTACTCCGAGGCCTTGCCTGGTCTTTCCCGAGGTGTCCCGGCTCTTTCCGAGTCAAACCGACGATTCCAACCTACGCCGAACCTCTGCCCGAATCCAACCGACGATTCCAACGCACGCCGAACCTCTGCCCGAATCCAACTCACAATTCCAACTCACGCCGAAACTCTGCCCGAACGCAGCCTACAATCTTAACTCACGCCGAAACTCTGTCCGCAGACAACCGGCCCCTCCCGAAGCAATCCCGGTCCGTATCGAAACACTATTCCATCCTCAAACACTATTCCCCAGCGGAAGACAGACACGAACCAACATTGGTAAGGCTTCCTTCCTATACTATTTCAATACATTTCAATAAAGCAGTGTACAATGTAGACATCCGATACAGCATGCATTTTTAAAAGCACACACACACACACAACAGTTAAAGAATATTAGGGGTATCCGAAAGACTCGTTTTTACGAGGCGACTCGGGTGAGCTCTAAGATTCTAATATTCTCTTCCCGAGCAGTCATCTGACCTCCGAACTCAAAATCTCATCACACAAAAACAGTTTATTTCTAAACTGATGCCCTTTTTCAATGTTTTGGGCTTAATAAAAACGGCGTGGCGACTCTACAATTGCGAAAACAACGGCGAGACACCTCCAACACGCTAAAACGGAATAAGCCAGATGCCGGGGCGCGAACGCGCTGCCTCTCGGATCCGGGCGACTTTCCCGAAAAGCGACAAATGCGAGATGCCGAGGCTCCGCGCGCGAGTCGAATCCGGGTAATTTCAGTTGGCGACTCCGCTGGGGAGAATTTTGTTTTAAAAAATTTTAAACAAAACAAAAGATTTTTAAAACAATGATGAGGGTCAAACTTTCATTTTACCCCTTTCTTTAACTGTTGTGTGTGTGTGCATGTGCTTTACTTTTTTTTATTTTACAAAAAAAAAAATACAAAAAAATGCATCAATATACGTCTGTGTACATATATTTAAAATTCTTCAAAAACTTCTGTTTTACTCAGAAAAAGAATTTTAGAGACCGCATACTACTCGCACTGCTGCCTCAGTTACACCGCACACTACCCGCACTGCTGACTCGGTTACACCGCACGCTACGTGCACTGCTGCCTCGGATACACTGCACACTACAACCCTTAACCCGGAGTGGTCTCAGTTGCAGTCCGTTTGGTCTTCCTAGGCCTCTTGGATGCGCACGGGATCATTCCAAACATCCCATCCTAGCCAAGCGTCAACCCTGCACGTTTGAGTCTTGAGTCACACTCTGTCCAGACTCGGTTGGTTTTTACCCAGTCCGTGTCATACCAGCCTGGATACATATCCCATGCCGGCCATTTTCTGAGTCGAAGCTCGGAACTCAAGATCCCTTGCGCAAGCAAAGCGATGAAAGGTCATGCTAAAATCTTGACCCGATCTTGATTTTCCGAAGCTACACCCAGACGATGTTCCGTCCCGGATATACATCCATGCCCACATGACACCATGTCATCAAGCCTTTGATACGTCAGCCATGACGATATGACCCAGCCAATGCCTAACGTCACAGATCCCTTGCGCAAGCAAGGTAAAGAGAGGTCATGCCAAACTCTTGACCTGATCTTGACTTGGGTGCCGGCTCGGCTCACTATTCACATGGCTAACGCATTAAAACGAACATGACAGGCTCGGTCCTTAGGTTCGATTTTTCTTTTAGGCTGGTGGAAACCGCTTGCCCTATAGGACCCTCGCCCGGGGCTGTCCACCCCGGGATGTCGAAATACAGGTGCAAAACGAGGGGCTTATAGCCGCACAGATGGTCTCCACTGACCCAGGATCTAGCATAGTTGCGAAAAGAAGAGCAATCTTTTCCAACCTACCTAGGATTCTGAGAAAACACTGTTTTAAGTAAATTAAAACAACAAAAAAAATAGAAAAGCGGAAATTGCATGTCACATGAGCTTTCCCCCCTTCATCCACAAAGGTCTTCCCATATCTAAACCTTACCCGTCACCCCCTCCAGTGAACCGAGAGTGGTTGAGAGTACCCGGTAGCTGCCTTTTCAGTATCGAGGTCACAAGGTCCGACAGCCCTTCCGATTCAGCGGTCCGAACAGTCCGCTACTCCCCCATGGCGGAATCAACAGATAACAGTGAGGGAAACGGAACCCCGCCCCCGGGAAATTTCCAAACGATGGAAGAAGTTTGGCAAGCTTTTAAGGCTCTCGAGAAATGCCAAGAAGAGCAGCAGGCTTGGATCGAATATGCCATGCGCCGTCGCAGAACCGTCGCGGTTCCCCAACCTGATGGGACCTTCGTTCTCATAGAAGACGAAGAAATACCTGCTCCCCCGGGTCATCAAAGCTATCAGCAGGTCCCACCTTCGCCAAGCCACGGAAACCTAGCAATGCAAAATAGCTCCCGCTCAGAGCTTAACTCAGGCGTCAGTCAAACAGCTCTGATTTTCCAAACTCAGCACACCTATGGGCCCGCTCCCTCAGATCTTAACACCTCTCAATATCCCCTGGAATTCAATCTTGTGCCTCTGTATGAGTCCCGCAGCCACAACTTGAAATCCTAATGTTTACCAGGGACGGACATCCCAAGCGGATATCCCGACATTTCAAACCTTCCACCCGCTGGACTGCCACTTGGGGCTAATGAAGCATTTCCCCAATTCCCAAACACAACCCTTAGCGGCCCGGGCAATCATGCCCTTAACCTCAATGACCCAGGGTACGGGATGGTATACACTTAACTGCCTCCCCGAGACTCCCGAATGGCGATCCCATCAGCCAATCCACCTCCATCTTCAGTCTCCATCCCAGAAAATGGCAGCCTGCCTCTGCCTACTGAACCCCATATGGCTTGGTTGGTAGAACATGCAAAGGAGATACAACAGAAGAGTTTCCTTAAGAAAAAGGAAAAAGGTTACCAAACACCTCCAAACAAGAAGAAAGAGGTTACCAGAGCAGTCCACTACATCCAGAACGGAGCTCAAGTAAACCGCGATCAAGCACCCCCGAGGAACAATAATCCCCCCGCATACCACAGTTCCAGCATTTCGATAACCTCGGGATGCCCTTGAGCCAAGTCCTCGAGACACTAGTAAAGAGGAACATTCTCAAACCTCTCGAAAATTTCCATCCAAAGACTCTCAAACATAACACGGACATGAGTAAATGGTGTGCTTTTCACAACTACCCCGGCCACACAACCGACCATTGCTTCGCGTTGAAGAAAGTGGTCCAAGGGCTAATCGAAGAGGGAAAGTTGGAACGCCCCCACGGTCCCAACACAGTCGGAAACCCTTTCCCTGGAAATGGCGGGGTAAGCATGGTGGATAAGTCCTCGGCAAATTCTCGTGATGATTGGGGACGTGAAGACGGAACCTGGGGCTTCCGCAATGAAGAATTCGGAAGAAAGAATCCAAGAATGGTTATTCCCCAACATTCCTTTCCGGAATCAGGGCACACCAAGGGATGGATCGAGCCCTCCCCGGAGATAAGGCAGTTCGAGACAGGCCGAGCAAGTGGCAGCATAAAAAATGGCGTAACTTTCACAAACGCAGACCCACAGCCAGTAAGAATAGACAGGACGAGAAGCTTGGACTAACCCCCCGTCTCCTAGAGTCTATCTTCAAAAATAAAATACCTTGAGTCTGTCGTATTTATGTTCGAGTCTCTCGAGTCTTCTGACGGCCTTACGCCTAAAGATTATGCGTTTGTAACATAAACCGCGCTTCCTTATGCTTGGAATAAAAGATCGACCTTTCTGAGTATCCCCTCATTGCCACTTTAACAAATGATAAATTAACTAATCAAAACAGTTAATAATGATTCACTTGATAAAGACGCAGACACATTAATGAACAATGCATTAAACAAATCTTTAAGCATGTTGTCAAACGAGAGGAAAATCGGGCCCAAGCTGCCGAGAAGGTTCTAACCAAAATGAATTTGGGGAACTGCTGAAGAGCCACAGAGACGCAAATCGGAAAATTCTCCGTCGATACTTCTCCCAAAGAATATCGAGTCTTCTTCTCCTCCTCCTACACTCTCTAAAAAAAACAAAAAAAAATCATACAGTCAAACCTCGCAGGTTCTAGTACTGTTCTCATTCAATCAAGTCCTCCTTGGACATTGTAATTAAGTCTTCAATTTTCCATACATAAGTCTTCTTTCTTTTCTTGCTAGACTTGAGACATTATTTTGCACCCCACATTAAATTTAATGAAATGGTTTTGTTCTATGTGATCACTTGCATTGCTCAACAAGTAATTCCACAAATGATTAATGCTTTGATTAATTGGTGTGAGAAAGTCAATCGATAACTCCTCATCCACCTTACCATACCCCACACAAAGGCCTCCATCAAGCCATACACTTTCCAAAACATGTCCCCACCATCACCTTGACCAAGTCAACGACGGCGGCAACATCAAAGGACAACAACAGGTCACTCAGCATCAAAAGATTGACCCCATGTCGACAACAACCTAGGGGCTTGCCTTCGCCCTCCTGCGCATCAAGAAAGTTCAAGCAGGGGCTTGCCTTCGCCCTCATATGCTTCAAAAAAAAAAAGCTCAAGCAGAAGCTACAAAAAAAAGGCTCAAGCAGAAGCTACAAAAAAAAAAGAGCTCAAGCAGAAGCTTCACAAAAAAAATGAGGTCAAAGACCCAGCGCCAACGAACAAGAAGCAAGGGATTCACTGAAACTGCCGTCAAATACGACTTGTCAAGGAATCACCTCAAGGCCCGTGCCTCATCATTCAACCTTCCGAGCATTTTCGCCAAAGGCCGCACAAATACTCATGCCCTGGCCCCAAAGCCAAACACGGTTCAACCCCGAACTACGTCGACCTGAGCTCCTTGTCTTAAGGGGAACGTAGGCAACCAGAAATGGTCCGGTCATAAACACATACAAATCCACAAACCCGGTCTCATCAATGACCTCTCCTATACACAAACCTTCTTTCACACCAGACCAACTCGATCCTTGATACCGATTGACTTTCTCCTCGTGATTAATCAAAGCATATCAGGTTTAATTGTTGAATAACCTGAACATCAACAAAGGGTTTTAAGCAAACAAGTGATCATTGTGAACAAATCAAGTTTTCAAATGTCTCGACAAGTCTTCTTTTTCTACAAAAATAGGAAAATAGAGCTAAACACTGATTTTCTGTCAGCAAGGGCTTCCATACACTTTTACAAGCTTTTCAGTACTCATACTCTCTCAAAAGAGTCAAACCCAAAAGCATTTCTTTTGTGCCTACATCAAATAAGGCATTCACACAAAAGGGGACCCGTTCCCACCTTTTCAAAAATAAATACGCCCTTGCAAGTGTACATTACGAGTCATTTCTCCCACAAAAGAGGGTCGAACTACGCAGACCTGAGCCTCTCGGTCAGGAACGTGGCGGCCTTCATTGGTTCGGTCTAAGGAATACACAAAATTCCAAAAATTGACGCCACCAAGGCTCAGAAAAGAAGCAAACAAGAGATTTTGCGTCTCGACAAAGCTTTAAAAGTAAATCACAAATCATCACAGTTAAAACACTTTTTGATGAGTTCAAGCACGGTCTACTCTCGATTCACAACATGCTAAAAGACAACTTAAAACATTTAACAATCAATGTGTCTGCAATGACGATGAATGGATACTCAGTGTTTCAGAAGGTCATTCCATGCTACTCGCATTTGGCCCTTCATCACTCTTTCCTTTCTTCCCTCGTCCCCAACGAGTCTTCTTTCATTCCACATGAGCGAGTTCTGTCTCCCTCATTCCGAGATCAGGAGTCCTCCTAGTCGTGTCAAACGAACCAGTCGCTCTCAGAGCATCGTTCACCCGTGCCTCGGCTCGGATCTCCTCCCTACGAGTCTGCAAAAGGGGACCTCTCCCCGCCAGTTTGTCAACTCGAGTCCCGTAGTCAAATAAAACGTCTCCCGTGACACCCTGAGGGTTAACCCAAGCTTCTGCACTCCTAAGGTCACAGCTGAAATGGCAATCTTGCCCCAGAACGGCTTTGCACCTGCTCCCCAAAACCAATTGGGTCGGCCCGACATGCTGCTCATCTATGTATTCGGTGGTCAACACAACACTCTCCCGACGTCGAAGGAGCACCACATGAGGGAAAGCGGAATACTTCCATACCCTCAGAAAATACAGAAAGGCATATGGATCTGTCATGCAGAAAGAAGCTACCTCCACATTGGCAATGTCATCCCAGCCCAGCAAAGGCTCCTGCCTCATCCCGAACTGCCGGGAAACAAGCAACGGAACATAGAAAGAGGACCAAGGCAAACACGGAACTCTGACAACATAGGAACCTTCCTGAAAGGCCCTCCTAGTCTCGATCCCCCAATGCGGAACCCACCAGCGAAGCTGATGCGTACCAAGATGTGCCATCCATCTCTCCCAAGCAGATTGATCCATGTCCAAGACAAGAGGTCGCCAAGCAAACGTCCACATACTAAGAGACGCCGAAGACTCAGGTATGGTTTGAAGCCTCTCTCGCGACCATAATGCAAGCAAAGCAGGGGCTTCCCCCGCATGAATCGGTTCTCATCACCAGACGATCCACACCGTGGAAGGTTTCCCCCGGAACCAAAGGAATGATATCCTCGCCCGCCCGACAATGGCCTGCCACATCCAACAGAGCACCGTCACATATCCTGAGGTAGCCAACCCCGAAAAGAGTGGCTATCAAGCACAAAGCGAACGCGTCCCAAGAGACATCACTCCCGCCATCGCTCATGAAACTGTCAAAGCTGCTTTATCCCCCAACTGCTCAGAAAACTTGCCAAAGCTGCCTCAGCCTCCACTAACCACAAATGCATTCCCAGCTCATGCGACATGCACAAAAATAATAATAAGCTAGCAACAATTCCTAGGTCAATCCCTGGAATCACAAATACGTCATTACATCTTAAAATAAAATACTTTGCTGTGCAAATACAAGTGTTTTATTACAGGTACAAAATGTCTGTTGCTCTACAAAAAAAAAAAACAACGGAAAGAGGGAAAGCAAAAGAGCCCTAATCCGACTCATCATCATCATCCTCCACAAGCGAGAAATCCGGCATCTCGGCGCCTCCGCCAGCCACCTCATCATCTCAGACAGAGGCGTAACCTCGCCCTCACCACAAGTTCAGACAGCGGCGCCACCTCGCCCTCACCACAAGTCCAGACAAAGGCGTAACCTCGCCCTCACCGCAAGTTCAGACAGAGGCGCCACCTCGCCCTCACAGCAAGTTCGGACAAAGGTGCCATCGCGTCCTCATCCTTTCAGCGACTTCGGTCAAAAACGCCAGTGCATCCGCAGCATTTCAGCAACTTCGGTCAGGGGTGCCACACGTCCTCAACATTTCCACAACTCAATCAGAGGCGCCCCATGCCCTCTAACACTTAAGCAATTCAGTCAGAGACGCCACCACATCCTTTTCATCTCGGTCAGAGGCGCCCCACGTCCTCAACAATTCAACTTCCTCCTCACAAAGGCGCCTCCTCCTGCAGGTAAACACAGCAAAGGTATGTCAATAAACTTCAAACGCAAGACATAGCTGTAATAAATGCTACATAAAAGAAGAATCCCAGCACGGCATGATGCCTTTCCAAAAATTCCCACAAACAAAGTTCCATACAGGATCCACAAAATGCCCATCAAACTCAACTTAGGTCCAGACGCCTTAGAATAGTCTCAACTTAGGGTCATACTCCTGAAACTAAACCCCAACTTAGGTCATACTCCTGAACTAGGTCCCAACTTAGGTCATACTCCTGAACTAGGTCCCAATTTAGGTTCATACTCCTGAAACTAAACCCCAACTTAGGTCATATTCCTGAACTAGGTCCCAATTTAGGTTCATACTCCTGAAACTAAACCCCAACTTAGGTCATATTCCTGAACTATGTCCCAACTTAGGTCATACTCCTGAACTAGGTCCCAACTTAGGTCATACTCCTGAACTAGGTCCCAACTTAGGGTCATACTCCTGAACTAGGTCCCAACTTAGGTCATACTCCTGAACTAGGTCCCAACTTAGGTCATACTCCTGAACTAGGTCCCAACTTAGGTCATACTCCTGAACTAGGTCCCAACTTAGGTCATACTCCTGAACTAGGTCCCAACTTAGGGTCATACTCCTGAACTAGGTCACAACTTAGGTTCATACTCCCGAACTAAGCCTCAACTTAGGTATAGACGCCTTCACACAAACTTCAACTCAGGACATCACCACGTCCACTCCACACAAACTTCAACTCAGGACATCACCACGTCCACTCCACACAAACTTCAACTCAGGACATCACCCCGTCCACTCACCACAGGCAGCCCGGAAGGCTTTAAACCACTCGGTCCGGAAGACCGTATAAACCTCCCCCATCACTATCTCCAGCCCGGAAGGCTTTAAACCACTCGGTCCGGAAGACCGTATAAACCTCCCCCATCACTATCTCCAGCCCGGAAGGCTTTAAACCACTCGGTCCGGAAGACCGTATAAACCTCCCAAATCACTATCTCCAGCCCGGAAGGCTTTAAACCACTCGGTCCGGAAGACCGTATAAACCTCCCAAATCACTATCTCCAGCCCGGAAGGCTTTAAACCACTCGGTCCGAAAGATCGTATAAACCTCCCAAATCACTATCAATAGCCCGGAAGGCTTTAAACCACCCAATTCGGAAAATCGTAAAATTTCCATCTCAGGATGCCACCACGTCCTCACAGTCGGCATCGGCGGTCACACGACACTTCAGGGCACCATCACGCCCGCATGCACTCACAATTTCACGACCTCTGAACTACGACCAGGCTTGATTCCCGCTAGGGATACGTAGGAATCCTGTCACAGGGTCCAGCCATCGACCTATACGGTCACCCAGGATGCCTCCACGTCCTTACCACCGACCTATGCGGTCACCCAGGATGCCTCCACGTCCTTACCACCGACCTATGCGGTCACCCTGGACGCCTCCACGTCACCCTGGATGCCTCCACGTCCTTACCACCAACCTATGCGGTCACCCACAGGATACCATCACATCCACACACAGAGTCTCAGTTAGAGGACAACTCACGTCCTCGTACACAACACTCACCCCACACGCGAACTACGATTGGCTTGATTCCCACTCAGGGATAAGTAGGAATTCTATCAAAGGGTCCAGCCGTCCGACCAACCTGGTCACCTTCTCTCTCAGCACGCGATCCAGATCAGGACCCTTATCTTATCGACGAACCCACTTCTTTCATAAGTGACGTCGCCGAGGGGCTTCTGTAAGTACCCAAATCTGGATTGCTCTCCATCCAAGCATACGACAAAACCAGGGGCAAACTTCCGGAGGTCATAACTCCTTCATACGAACTCCGATTGAGACGTGCCATATATGGTTGGAAAGCTCTCGACGAGAACTAGCTTGCCATCACAATTACAAAATGTGGAAAAGCATGGAAGTCCGTACGGATTTCTTTGCTCCTAGACATCATAATTGCAAAATCCGCTTAAAGTCCACGAGATTCCCTCAAATCCCGGAGAACATCATTACCCCCCCTACATGGTTGGTCCGTACGGACCTCTTTGCATGCCTATATGGTCCGTACGGACCTCTTTGCAGAGGGGACATAATCATCTCAGAAATCCTCATCATTCTCTGAAATCGAGGAAAACCAAAAAACTAGATTACCTAGAAGGTCCGTACGGACCTTCTTGCAGTTTTCTGGCACTATAAATAGAGGGTTTCCCCTCCCTCATTTTCACACATTTCCCTCTTCTCTCCTCTCCCCCCAGCCTTCAGGCTCCCCTCTAAGACCCTTCGGGGCAATCCCGGCCCCTTTCGGATCCTTCCGAGGCCTTCCGAGCTCCCTTGTGGTGCTCCGAAGCCTCCTCGAGCGCTCCCGCGATGCTCCCGCGCTGCCCCGAGGCACTCTCGAGGTACTCTGAGGCCCCTCGTGGTACTCCGAGGCCTTGCCTGGTCTTTCCCGAGGCATCCCGGCTCTTTCCGAGTCAAACCGACGATTCCAACCTATGTCGAACCTCTGCCCGAATCCAACCGACGATTCCAACGCACGCCGAACCTCTGCCCAAATCCAACTGAGAATTCCAACTCACGTCGAAACTCTGCCCGAACGCAGCCTACAATCTCAACTCACGCCAAAACTCTGTCCGCGGACAACCGGCCCCTCCCGAAGCAATCCCGGTCCGTACCGGAACACTATTCCATCCTCAAACACTATTCCCCAGCGGAAGACAGAAATGAACCAACATTGGTAAGGCTTCCTTCCTATACTATTTCAATACATTTCAATAAAGCAGTGTACAATGTAGACATCCGATACAGCATGCATTTTTAAAAGCACACACACACAACAGTTAAAGAATATTAGGGGTATCCGAAAGACTCGTTTTTACGAGGCGACTTGGGTGAGCTCTAAGATTCTAATATTCTCTTCCCGAGGAGTCATCTGACCTCCGAACTCAAAATCTCATCACACAAAAAACAGTTTATTTCTAAACTGATGCCCTTTTTCAATGTTTTGGGCTTAATAAAAACGGCGTGGCGACTCTACAATTGCGAAAACAACGGCGAGACACCTCCAACACGCTAAAACGGAATAAGCCAGATGCCGGGGCGCGAACGCGCTGCCTCTCGGATCCGGGCGACTTTCCCGAAAAGCGACAAATGCGAGATGCCGGGGCTCCGCGCGCGAGCCGGATCCCGGGTAATTTCACTTGGTACCACTTTTTCTTCCAAATAATGATCTAGTTCCGATTTTACATCCACTTGACTAGAAGTGGTACTTACGAACATGTCATAATCCGAAAGAGAGTCATTTGCATTACCCGAAGATTTGGAAGAAGATGTCCCACACACAACACTTTCATTCCCAAGTCCCTCACTTTTACTTTGGTACTCATTCAACAAATCATAACAACAATTCCGAATTTTATCAATCTCAATGAAAGCCAAATCACCATAAATACGGGGCAAAAAAAAAATCAAGAAGCTTCAACTTATATCTTGGATCTAAAACACATGCAATCCCTAGAATTTCATGACATTTACCCCAATATTTATCATACCTTTCAAGCATTCTTTTTGCCATATCCGAGATAAAGATTTCAGAATCATTAACCCAAGAATTTAATGCCAATTTGATATCACAAACTTTTACAAAAAACTCGTTAGCCTAAGGATAAGAAGTTCCCGAAAACATTACCGTTACATCATAAAACAACTTCAATCTCTCGTTAATTTTTTCCACTTTTCTCCAATCTTCCTCACTCGGTAAACAATTATATGATCGTTCTTTTTGTTTCAATCTTGGAAATACAGCTTTATACAACAAGGCCATTTTAAGCATAACATAAGTTGAATTCCACCTAGTCGGACAATCAAGAGTCAAACACTTAGTCTCTTTAATTGATAGATGACGGGCCGTTTCCTCAAATTTTTGAATTCTACCTCGAGACCCTATCCAAAAAAAGACACTATTTCTCACCTTTTCAACCTCACTTTTAATGACTTCTAAACCATCTTTAACAATCAAGTTCAAAATATGAGCACAACAACGCATGTGAAGCATATCCCCCCTCATCATTAGTGTGTTAGGATCTAATCTATCAATAATCTTGTCTAACATGGCATCATTAGAAGTTGCATTGTCAACGGTGATTGTCGACAATTTACTATCAACATTTAAATCCATTAAAGCTTCAACGAGATTGTCCGTAAGGATATCACTGTATGTGGAGGTGGAACATGAATAAACCTAAATTAAATACAATGAAAATAAATTTGTTATAACCAAGTAGACAAAAAATATGCAACTAAAAGTAAAAACATAGTAAAAATCAAGCAAACCAAAATTTATGCAAGTAAATTAAATTGTACCTTAGTAGCCGACTTTGCAAAACCCACTCGGAATCAATATAGTGAGCGGTAACTGACATGAACCCTCTCTTGGTTGGCTTTGCACTCCACATATCTGTGGTAATAGCAACTCTAGACTCCAAACTATGTAACATCTCAACCATCTTCTCTCTCATAGAATGATAAATCTTCAAAATATCACTCTTTACTGTATTTCTTGTAATGGTTCCAAACAACGGTTGGAGGCTTGTTGTGAATGAACGAAATCCCTCATGATTAACCATGCTCAATGGATATTCGTGTAATACAATCATATTGGCAAGTTCATTCCTTGACACATCTTTATCAAAAACTAACGGACGATATTGCATCGTACCATCTCCTTTTTTCTCCACACCTTGCAACAACATTTGTCCAACGTCTCTATTCTTTCTCTTTCTGCACCTCTCTAAGTGATTTTTCAAATGACTAGTACCCTTTGAACTTTCACCAACTAGATGTTCATGGCAATGGTTACAAATTTCAATAGCACCCTCCTTCGTTACTGTTTTAATCATCTCCTTCCAAACCATAAACCTTAATTTCTTAGTAGTACAAGCTTTCTCACTCATGATCCACGAAGGATTCGAACCAGTTGCAGTCTTGCTTGCAACACTTTGAGAGGCATCACAATCTTGGTTCAGAGGTTCTTTATTGTCTTCACCATCATCAATATTAATTGTATTCCCTTGATCAACCTCATTAGACATCTATCAAATTAAAAAAAAAAAGAATTTAGTAAGAACATCACAATTTAGAGCGACTCAAAAAGGAAATAGTAGACACAAATTCAGGGACAATGAGTAAATCTTTCTCTCCAACTTCTGTTTTTCACTAAAACCCTTCTTTCCTCTTCTGACCAAGCAAACGCAAAACACAATAGGCACATGAAAAAGGCCACAGGTGTATCCCTTCTCTTCTGTCAGTTATCTATAACTAGTGCTACACCCGTGCGTTAAACGAACGATCAAAAAAAGTTGATAAATAACGCACGATCAAAAAAAGTTGATAAATTACAGAAACAAAATAAAGAAAAATACTTTAACTATTTAACAACTAATTTGTAAAACACTTGATGCGTTCAACAAAAATATATTTGATATTATCAAACTAATTTACAAATTTTGAAATACTTCTTTATAAACAACTTTAGTTGTTTCATCCACAGTCTTTTCGTTCCCGTCACATATCAAAATCTTCAAACCATCACGATTAGTTACTCTGGACAAAACAACATACAATTGATCATGACTAAAAACAGGCCTTTTCAGAAACAGCCCAACATGAGTGAGTGATTGACATTGACTTTTTTTGATAGTCATTGCATATGATACAACCAACGGAAATTGTCTTCTTTGAAAATTGATTGGTGAACGTAGATCTGATGGAGTCAACGACATTCTCAGAACAAAAACTTTTACACCAACATTATTACCGTTTAAAATTATTGCTTCCACTGCATGTTGGCCAAGCCTTGTAATAATTAACCTCGTTCCATTGCAACAATATGTATATTAACCGACCAACCACCTTCTCAATAGAATTATGAGATAGACTTTTGACAGAGCCTAACAAAACGGGTGATAATATGCACTCCATCATCACATACTTTATTATTATTCGCTCCACTTGATATTATGAAGTACAATATCATCAATGTTTTAGTATGTTTTTTTCATATCCACCTACCATTTCAAAAAAAAAACTAATTTCCATATGCACAGTGGCGAAACCAGAAATTTTTGTAAAGGGGTCGAGATTGCTTCCTCCAGTGGGATAGTTGAGTTCAAGATACTCCCACGATTAACCTCTTTTACTTCTTTAAGTTTTTTCTTCCGCCAGCGTTCAACATCTTCTGCTCATCAAAGAAAGTGTCAGCAAGATATTTAGTGGCATACCAACATTTTTGGACATCAGAAATTATAAATATTTCTTCGTATTTATGATCACAGTAAATTATCAACATATATCATATGATTATTGTTTGTTAAGAAAACTTTACAACATAAGCAAGAGCTTCTGGGCATAATAGCATTCCTTTGATTGCATGAATTATTTTGAAGGGGTCCTAATCCTTTATGAAAACTCAACGTACAAAGAGAATGAACCATATAAGCAGCTTCCATGCAAAATGTGTTAAAAATGGAATAAGAAAGGATAAAGAATTTCATAAAAAAACTCGATGTAGGTTTGGCACATGCGATGCTGACAACCAATTTTTTTTTTTTTTTGCACTTCAGCCTTTACAGGAAATTTGACAATTTTCGGAACATATTCTTAAACCATTACTCGAGTATATACCAAGTGCATTTTGCTTTCGAATAAAGACATTTACAAATCAGAAAGCCATTTAAAAATCCACTAACATGATTATCAGAAAATGTTTCATGTAGGTGTGCGGGGGAAGGATGTGAAACTCTAAGATAACAAACTGTAAACACGAGTAAAAAACACTAACATGCAGGACTTCGGTCAAAATCAATTCAGATGAATATATGAATGCAAAAATTCTTCAAAGTTATATTTTCTATCACATTTTGGAACTTCTCATCATGACATAATATACATAACCAGGTATCTGAATATTTATGGACAGCAGACCCACTATTAACCCTATTGGACACTCATTTACACATGAAAAGTTCCCTTGATGACACGTTGAGAGAACTCCAAATAGGAAAATCCAAGCATCAATTATAAAAGATAGAAAAGGAAAAAAGACTCTACCAAGTACAACAGCTACTGCGTTGGCTCTACGTGTGCTAGGCATATACCTTTTTAATAATAGGCCACCATTTTTCAGAATGGAATCGATCTTTTTGAACAATTTCGACTCGGTACTAAATGATGTTAGTGGGATTGAGTTATGCACTGCAGGCATAAGCAATGGGGCATGTATGAGAAGTTGTATGCTGCTTGTTCCAAAATTAATCCTGGTGTGATCTGAAATATCACGAACAACTACTACATTATCCTTAATGTTATTCATATCTAGAATATAGTTGCACCTTTCCAACATTTTTGTGCATTCATACTCATAGAAAGGCAGACCTAAGAAAGCATATTTTACCTATTACCAGCAATGGTGAGCGTTAATTGCTGAACAATTTCCACCCGCATAAGTGAACATGACTTGTTACCTAAACATGCTCTGGTTATGCAAGAAATTGGCCTGGACTATGAGTCATCTCACTAACATTTTTTGCCAATGCCACCCCCTCTCCTCCCCAAAATACAGTATTATTGAAGCACAAGTTGACCCTCTGCACAAATACAGACACAAAATGAGTTTCATTGCTAGATACGTAAGTTCAAGGCACTAAAAAAAATCAAAATCAAACATTAAGAATTTACATATTCAATCTTGCTTTCTATCATTACATGTGATTGGGAGGATATGCATATTCTTACTGAGCAGATAAAAAATATTCATACTAATTAGTATAGCTAAACTTTTGAGGTTATTGTTACTCACAACAGGAAGACATGAAAAAGTATGGCTGCTAAATTCCAGAAATATTAGAGTAAATTAAATTAAGGTCAATTTACAACCAGCAAATAAACTAATGACAAATGAAGCTGCTTCTTTGCATGTTTGTGTGTGTGTGTGTGAGAGAGAGAGAGAGAGAGAGAACCTGAGGTGGGTTTATAATGGCACAAAACTGGTCCACCGGAAACATCCCCAAATTTGAAATGCTGCATTAAAATCAGAGAGAGAAGCATTCTTTAAAAAGAATAGGTTTCTGGATTACATTGATCACTAACATTGAATGCTAAGAAATTATTCACCTGAAGGTCCCGCCTTGGAACTCATTAGGTGTCAGCTTCCCTGTTCGTGCTTTTTCGGCAAGTTCTTTAACCTTAAATGCAGAAAGTTCACACCAAAATTTAGAAACCGATCAAAATTTTTGAAACAAACTCGAAGATCCTTAAATCTCAACAGTTAACAGAACTTTCTGTTGATGGCCAGAAATAACAGAGAGATTTTAAAAGTCTGGGCAAGTAGTTGGTGATTTTGTTCTGGCTTCATATCTAGCCTCCCTTAGTCAGTGGCAAAGCCACATATAGCTAATGGGGGTCACTCGACCCCCTTGGCTTTGGAGTTATAATTTTTACCACCTTTAAGTTTAGGAAAATAACATTTTTACCGCTATTAACTGTAATTTTATGCAATTTTGACACGCCTTCTTGTTATCCAAAAGTCGGTCGATAACACTGTCTCATAATTCTGACAGCCTCCAATTAAATCCTGGCTTCGCCTTCATCGCTGCCCTCAGTTGTAAGGTATGGAATAACTATCTTGTAAGGCCACCTGGAGTATGTTCGACTTGCCTTTTATTTAGTTTAGTTTTTATTCCCTCTCCCTGTTTTCATGTTTACCATGTGCCCATGCCATAGAGTCAAAAGAAATCCTGTGAAGTACAGGTTGGTGGTGGTAGTATCTTTGGGGTGACTTTTTTCTTCAAAAAGGAAGTAGGAGGTGTGAAAAAAAATTAAAAAAATCAACCCACTATCAATTTCATACTTGCATTACAAATTTATGCTAAGAATTATCATATTATGTGCTGGCTAAATTTACTGATGTAAAGTGTGGCACCACCTTCCCTATCAGTGATATTTTGAAGTATAACATACCTCCAACTTGTCCATCAAAAACCCGATGATCTGCAGATAGAGTCAGGTTCATTTTTGTAAAAACAGCAGGCTTCTCGATTCCTGGCACAAAGCAAAAGCAAGTTCGATGAATCACCAAAAACCATAGATGGCTAGCTGATATAGTACAATGAGTAAAAGATAGCTTACCATCTTCTCCAATTACTGGTTCAACAACTTGGTTTCCCCTACCAACAGAAAGAATGCCACCCTGCATAAGCAAACAGGTCAATTTACAACCAGCAAATAAACTAATGATAATTGAAGCTGATTCTTTGCATGTTTGTGTGTGTGTGTGTGTGAGAGAGAGAGAGAGAACCTGAGGTGGGTTTATAATGGCACAAAACTGGTCCACTGGAAACATCCCCAAATTTGAAATGCTGAATTAAAATCAGAGAGAGAAGCATTCTTTAGAAAGAATAGGTTTCTGGATTACATTGATCACTAACATTGAATGCTAAGAGAGTTATTCACCTGAAGGTACCGCCTTGGAACTCATTAGGTGTCAGCTTCCCCGTCCATGCTTTTTCGGCAAGTTCTTTAACCTTAAATGCAAAAAGTTCACACCAAAATTTAGACACCGATCAAAATGTTTGAAAAAACTCGAAGAACCTTAAATATCAACAGTTAACAGAACATTCCACATATCAGTTGATCTGGGTAAAAAACATTATAGAAATCATTCAAAAATTTGAAAGAGTTTCAATTTCAAAGCCCTAAATTTGTTAAGATTTAGAAATTTAGGGATATGAGATTGGATTAAGAGGGAGAAAATGTGAGTGGAGAGAAGAGATACCTGTACCGAAACCGTTTGCAACATCGTGCTGCTGCAATTGCGTGGTAATCGGAGTGCGACGTCTAGACTTTGATTCCCGCTGCACAAAAAAACGCAAAAGAATGTCAACCCACAAACTCCCCATTTCCATGGCAAAAGAGAGAAGAGAGAAGAGAGAGCGAGAGAGTGAGAGGCTCCATAGAAGAAGAGAGAGGGGGCGGCGACCATGGCAGGGCAGAAGAGAGATGGAGGCGAAGACGGGTTTTAGGGAAGAGAAGCTACGCCTGTTGAGGAGAGGGAGTAGAGAGAGATCGAGAAGAAAGCGTACAAATTGAATATCAAAAGGACTCTCGAGCATATTTCATATGCTGGCTATTGTCTGTTCTATTTGGGGTTTTGATTATCTAAAGAAAATAAAGAGTGTACTAAGTAAATGATTTTTTGGGGGAATGAATCTGGTCTTTATTCAATCCAAGTGCTTATTTAAGCGGGAAAAAGTGGGTGTGCTGAAGTGCTTTGCACTTCAGCTTTTATTTAGTTATAGATATGCTTTGACAATTCTATATGTGCTGTTTCTTTATTTCAAAAGTTGGTGTTTTATCTACTAAACAATATATCCCACAGCAAAAATCTGCATTTTTTTTCTGAAACCAGCAAAAAATAATTTTTGATCTATAAGGTAACTAACCACAAATAGACTAAGAAATTTACAAATCTCAACATCTTTTCTATTAGGTAAGTATATTGAAAATGCAGAACCAAAGCACCCGACATGAATATCAATCGATTTACGTCCTAGAAATTGAGGATTATAAAACGAAATTAAAAGTTTTAAATGGAAAAAATCAAGAGAAAGTACCTTGAGAGTTCGTCGATCAGAGTTTAAAGAAATTGGAATGAATGAAAACCTAGGTCGCTGTTGCTGTGCTGCGGAGAGAGAGAGAGAAAAGGAATAGATGATCCGGAGAGAGGCGCAGGGAGGAGAGGAGGTCGCTGGTGGCTGGAGAGTGAGAGGAAGAACGGTGCGGCCTGCGGCGTCGGCGTAAGGGGCTGGGGGAGTGAGCGGCCCTGAGAGTGAGAGCTGAGAGAGAGAGAGAGGGGCCTTGGTTGGAAAGTTGGAATGAATGAAAACCTAGGTCTATTTTTCTTTATATATTAAGACTTAAATGTAAATTTAACAAAATATGAGGGGTATAATTGAATATCAAAACCCTAATAAAACGGATCGTATCGGATCGGATCTCGGGTCGAATGCATTTTGGGTCGGGTCGGGTCGGGTCATACCATAAACCGAACCCGGTCCGAAATCCGATCGGATCGGGAAAATTTCTGCCAAATCCGATTTTTTCAGATCGGATCGCCTTCGAAACGGATCGGGTTCGGTAAAATTGCCATCCCTATACATAGGACATATCGGCTTGAATCTCTTCGGGAGGTGAACTCAAGATGTGAGAAGGATTGTGACAATACTTTCTTAACATCGACATATGGAATACATCGTGAAGCAAGGAGAAGGATGGAGGCAACGCCAATCGGTAAGCTAGTTCCCCTATCTTCTCTATAATCTCAAACGGTCCCACGAACCTTGGAGCTAATTTCCCTTTATTTCCCAAACCTTTTGATCCCTGTCCTCGGAGAAATCTTCAAGAAAACCAAGTCACCAACTTGGAACGATAAGTCCCGTCTTCGGTTGTCGGCGTAGCTCTTCTGCCTATTCTGAGCCGTCTTCAACCTATCTCGAATCACCTTGATTTTCTCTGTCGAGTCCCGAGCCAAATCCGGACCCCATAACTTGGCTTCACCCACTTCATCCCAACACATAGGAGATCTACATCTTCTACCATACAACGCTTCATAAGGAGCCATCTCAATGCTAGATTGGTAACTGTTGTTGTAGGCGAACTCAACCAAAGGTAGATGATCTTCCCAAGACAACTGAAAATCCATCACACAAGCTCTAAGCATATCCTCAAGTACCTGAATAGTCCGTTCCGTCTGCCCATCTGTCTGAGGGTGAAACGCCGTGCTAAAACATAACTTGGACCCCAAAGCTTCATGTAACGCCCTCCAAAATCTCGAAGTAAACCTCGGGTCTCTATCTGAAAAAATACTAACTGGAACCCTGTGGAGTCTAACAATCTCTCTCATATATAACTGGGCTAATATTTCCATCGAAAACTTAGTTGACACGGGAAGAAAGTGAGCTGATTTCGTCAATCTATCCACTATAACCCAAATGGCATCCATCTTCTTCGCTGTAAGAGGTAAACCTGTGACAAAATCCATCGAAATCCCTTCCCATTTCCACTCCAGAATGTCTAATGGTTGAAGTAATCCCGCCGGTCTTTGATGTTCAGCTTTGACTTGTTGACATGTTAGGCACTTAGATACGAAATCCGCTATCTCTCTCTTCATCCCATTCCACCAATATCCACGTTTCAAGTCTTGATACATTTTCGTACTACCTGGATGAACGGCGAACTTAGACTTATGACCATCCTCTAACACACGTCTCTTGATCTCCGGTGATGAAGGAACACAAATATGACCTCGAAAAGTTAGAAGTCCATCTCTATTTAACGCAAAGTCCCCGGCTTGCCCCTCTTGAACTTGTCCCAAAATTTTCTTCAACTTCGGATCAATAGATTGAGATTCCATCAAATCTCCATATAAAGTTGGAACGGCTCGAACATTCGCAAAAATCAATTCATGTCTTGACTCCCGAGAACTCAAGGTTGATAAGTAAGCCTTCCGGCTAATCGCATCCGCAACAACATTCGCCTTCCCTGGATGATATGAAATCACGCAATCGAAGTCTTTCAAAAACTCTAACCATCTTCTTTGTCGGTTATTCAACTCCTTTTGTGTAAATAAGTATTTCAAACTCTTATGGTCCGTGAAGATCTCAAATCTCGCCCCATATAGATAATGCTTCCACTTGTGCAACGCAAAAATAATCGCAGCCAATTCCATATCATGAGTAGGATAATTCTGTTCAGCCGGTGACAACTTCCGAGAAGCATAAGCAATCACTTTCCCACCTTGCATCAACACACATCCCAAGCCCTCCTTCGAGGCATCACTAAAAATCATAAAATTCTCGCATCTGTCTGGAAGGGTAAGAACGGGAGTTGATGTCAACCTTTTCTTTAACTCTTCAAAACTAGCCTCACACTTGGCATCCCACACAAACGGTACATCTTTCCGAGTCAACCGAGTTAACGGAGTTGCAATGCGAGAAAACCCTTCAATGAATCTTCGGTAGTACCCCGCTAACCCAAGAAAGCTACGAACCTCGGTCACAGTTGAAGGCTGCTTCCAATTGACAACGGCTTCAATCTTGGAAGGATCAACGGATATCCCCGCTCTAGAAACAACATGCCCCAAGAAAGATATCTGCTCGAGCCAGAACTCACATTTACTGAACTTGGCAAACAATTGCTTTTCACGGAGAAGAGAAAGGACAATCCTCAAATGAGTCTCATGCTCCTCCCGGGACCTAGAATACACAAGAATGTCATCGATGAACACCACGACAAAGCTATCAAGGTATGGCTTGAAGATACGGTTCATCATATCCATAAATACGGCCGGAGCGTTAGTCAACCCAAAAGGAATAACCACGAACTCATAATGACCATATCTCGTCCTAAAAGCTGTCTTGGAGATGTCGTCGGGTCTAATCTTCAACTGATGGTATCCGCTTCTCAAATCAAGCTTTGAGTAAATAATGGAACCTTGGAGCTGATCGAACAAATCATCAATATGCGGGAGAGGATACTTGTTCTTGATAGTTGCTTGATTCAAAAGACGGTAATCAATACACAATCTCAGAGTACCATCTTTCTTACGGACAAATAAAACAGGAGCCCCCCACGGTGACACACTGGGATGGATAAACCCCCGGTCTAACAACTCTTGTAACTGAGTCTTCAACTTCTTCAATTCAGCAAAAGCCATTCTATAAGGCGCCTTAGATATAGGTGTAGTACCGGGCACTAGATCAATGCAAAACTCTACCTCACGATCAGGAGCCATAGAGTACTCGGTAGAAAACACATCACCAAATTCATTTACTACAGGAACATCAATTAACTCAAAGGACTTCTTATTGGAATCTACCACATAAGCTAAATACCCCGCACACCCTTTTGAAAGCAATTTTCTAGCCTTTATAGCAGAAATGACATGAATACCAAACATAGACTTGTCGGCATCAAACACAAAAGAAGGCATATCAGGTATATCAAATAAGATCTTCTTCCTACGACAATCAACCATGGCATGGTAATGACTTAACAAATCCATACCAAGAATAACATCAAAATCTTGGATTTGTAACTCTACTAAATCCGCCGGCAACACATGCCCACAAATAATCACATCACAACCATTGTATACCAAAGAAGAAGTGAGGCACTCTCCCATAGGAGTCGACACCTCAAGCACATAAGGCATAATATCAGGTAATTTATGCAATGCGAATGCAAAATAAGACGCGACAAACGAATGGGAAGACACGGGATCTATAAGGATGCGGGCCTTAACTCCTGAGACAGGAACAATACCTCTAATGACAGCATTCAGGTCAACCTCTCTTCTTTCTAAGGTAAACACATGGCCTTGAACTTTATCTTTAGGTTTTCCTTCATTATCTCTTTTGATTCCACCTCGTGGTCTGCCTTGTCCACTACCAGAAGCTTGCCCTCGCAACTTGGGACAGTTCCTTCTAAAGTGACCATCTCCCCCACATTCTAGACACTTCCCCAACTTGCTCCAACATCTATCTTCTGAATGACCCAGCTTCTTACAAAACCCACAAACAACCCCAGACTGTCTTGATGGAGTACGAGCTACTGGAGTCACCACCATTCCGCCTCTTGCTACTCCCAGATTTGGAAATCTTGGTGGCCCCCTATTCTGTCCCGAACCTTGTCCATGGAACCGTTGCTTGCTTCCACTTCCACCTTCCGACTTGCCTTTATGCTCTTCAATGTCATTCTCGCTGCTTGGAAATCAGTGATGTCATGCGTCAAAAGTTACTTACGGAACTCCAACCTTAATCCTTTCACAAACCTGTATACCCGTCTCTCTTCATCCGGCACCAAGTGGGAACAATAACGAGCCAACTCCATGAATTTGGCCTAGTACTGCGCTACCGTCATAGTCCCTTGCTCCAATCTAAGAAATTCAACCTCCTTTCTATCTCTTGTCACCATTGGAATGAAGTGGTCCCGAAACTTGTGCGTGAAATTCTCTCATGTCTGCGGTGTATGATCTCTGTCCCAACTGTCTTTAACTATATTCCACCAATTCTCTGCCGCTCCCTCTAACTTGAAGACCGCACACCTAACCTTTTCGTCATCCGGGCTCTCCATTGCCGCGAATATCTTGTTCATTTATTCGAGCCATCTCTCAGCCTTTACCGGATCCGGATCACCATTATAACTCGGGGGTGTCATCTTTACAAATTTCTCAAGTCCGTGCCCTGGCCTCCCTTCCGGCTGTTGTTGAGCTCTACCTTGGTTGGCCATATTCTGTAAGAAGACTCTGAACATGTCCATCATCTCCGCATTCTGATTACCATTTCCCCCTTCATTGCCAACATTACCCTGTGCTCTATGCTGATCATCCTCATTCCCAGCCATTATGACAAACACCTGCATCAAACACTCGACGTCAGTTATCACACACTCCCCCTTAAACTAGACATCTACCCTTGACCTCTAGACGAGGCTCTGATACCAACTGTGGGCACCCCAACCCGGAACCTAACACGTGTCCCGAGCCGGAGCATCCAAACTATGAAAGACCACCTGCTTCTGAAAACATTTGAACTACTTGAACTTTAACATTTAAACACTAACTTGGGGAACATCTCCACTTGGAGGAAACAGGGGTAAACACTTAACAAACTTCACACCAACTTATTTATAAACCTTACAAAAGTTCCCCTCTAACCCTACATTAAACAACTACTTACTTAGTTACCATATTTACAAGTGTTCAAGTTCACAATCACCCCTTTACATTACTTGTTTTATCAACAAACTCCAACAAAGGAGTAACAACCAAAATACAAACCATCTAAACACAAACATACCCGACAACCCAAAATATAAGCACAAACTCCACACCGTCCTCACTGGCCGGGTCCTCCTGTCTCAGGTCGATCTAAAACATTAAAGGGAGAAGGGTGAGAATAAATCTCAATAAGTTATTATGAATGCACAATATGCCAAGTAAATGCAACACATATAAGGTGCATATAACACATTGGAAAAGCCGTAAACACATTCCATTACCTTGGTTTACCTTTTTCCCGTCTGACCACTAAGTCATACAATAGTGGAGGATACAATTCCATCACAACCAAGAACATATAACGGAGAGAGCTATTATAATAACTCCTCTCTTGTGAACTGCTTAAGCATATTCACCTCTTATAAGACCCGTTTTTCAGGGAACCATATAAGATATTAGCAACTCTGTAAGGCTTTTGTCTCAATACAGATGCTATAACCCCAATCTGTGGCCACAGAAGGGGACAGTCACAGGTATAACGTAATCCGATCTCATTAGGTCACACTTTCCATAATTGATCGTATTCCGTTATACCCCTAAACATCAGCTGATTAATACAAGTTCAAGCACATAATAGATACTTGAAATAAAATCCACCAAAGGGATGAGAATATAACAACATGGTAAAACAATACTCATGTTTAATCAATACTAGAGTGCAACATTCATTTCATGCACTATGTACAATAATGTCAATGCATATGAACTCAATAAGGTAGGAAGGTATCATAAACTATTCCTACATAGCCAATACGCAATAATATATAACTTCTATAAAGGTCCAAGTTCCATTTACCAAGTTGGAGTTACTTTGGCTAAGGAACAAATCAAGGTTACGAAGCAATTTCACGATAATATTTAAAGTACTTCCACTATTCCATTTTAATCAACTAAGGCATCATTGCGTAGCTAAAGTTTTCTACTTTAATCTAAGTTAAAGAGTGTTCACTTTGGTTCTTGTTTGAATAGGTTTCTAGGGCTTAGAAAGTTGTTCAGGACTGCAGGGGAGGGAACGACTCATGCCATAGGGCACGACTCGTGCCCCTTTTAACCTCCTTCAGATACAGTCGTCCAGCATAGGCACGACTTAGTTCAATTTCAAGGGATGACTCGTGCCTAAGTCGTGCCCCTGAGCACGACTCGTGCTCCCTATTCAGAATTCAGCACAAAATTGTTACTACATCAGTAATCATACCAAATAGACCCCAAACCCAGCTTCCTCTGTTTTTCCAAGTGACTAAAAGTAGTACCAAACTTAGCAATACAACTCCAAACTCACCCATACTCATTCCAATGTAAATTAACACCAACCTACATCATTTAATATCTAAAACTTTAAGTAAAATTCCATGCAACCATTTATCTCCATGAAATAACACCATAAAATGACCCTTAACCCATTTTCTTGCCATTACACAAACAACCCAACTCATTTAAACTTCCACTTTTCCAAACCCATTTTACTCCATAAAAGTTGTTCCAAATTTCCCAAAACTTGTTTATAACCATTAATAACAACAAGAATCAATTAATGAACAAGTTTGAAAGGAATCCATAATAACTTACTTAAATGATGAAAAATAGAATAATTATTTGAGTAGCTCTAAACGATCCCCTTGCCTTCGGGAACAGGAATCCGCAATCCGTTTGAAAAACGAAAAAGAAACGAAGTGGGAATAATTTTTGTAAGATGAGGCTAGGGTTTAGACTTCCATGGATTTGGAGAAGAAAGAAGAATACTGATCCTTAACAAATGAGGTTTTCCCTTTAATTTTTCCATGGATAAGAATAGAAAGTTTCACTAAAGCTCCTCTAAGATTTAAAGTACAAACCCTAACATTTCTTTAACTATCACACTTAAACACCCAAGCACCTCACCACATATAAACACTTTATTAAATTCTAAATATTATAAAATCATTTTACACTTTATAATTTATTCCCTTGAGGACCTTTATCATTTATTTTAATTCAATTCCATCCTAACCTCACATAACCCATCCAAAATATAAAATGAACACAAAATCACAACAAGTAGCATAAAAGGCATAATATAAGATACCACCACCCGAACCCCACGTGCTCAAAGAGTGATTAAATAGGGTCTAATATTAGGGTCGTGACAGGGGCAGAAGCTCGATACCGATAAGTAGGAGCAGCGGCTAGCTGCTGGTCAAATTTTAGCCCCAGAATTGACCATTGTACGCAGATCTGGATAGGGGAAGTTACTGAGAGACGTTCTCAAATGAGGCTTTAAGTAGGCTTGGAAAATATCCAACTGTTCTTCATCGGAAGGGAGAATTGCCATCTCACTCATCTTGAGGTTTCAACGCTTGTAAAAGTCCCCAATAGTCTCATCGGGACATTGTACAGTCATCTGCAAGTCTTCCCGATTTGTTTCCCATTCCAAATTGGCTTTTTACTTCTCGGTAAAAGCATTAATGATCTGTTCCCGAGTAGCCCTAGCCTCAGGCTTCAACCAGAAGAATCATTTTAGAGCGCCCATCTTTAAGGAGAGACTGGAGTAGTCATCTAACTGCTGATTCGTACGTCCTTTGACTTTCATGGCTAGGGTGTAAGTATCCAAGTGGGTCTTAGGACATGCAGTCTCGTCAAAAAACTCTAGATTGGGCATCACGAACTTGTGAGGTAGAGGCACAATGGAGTTGGGATATGTGGGTCGGAGAGCGGCCTTCTTCCCTGTCAACTCAGCAACCTGTGCATTTATTTACTTCAGCTGTTTCGTGAACCAAGCAAGTTGAGAGTCCAATGGCAGAGCCAAGATGGTCAGGCTGGTGGCAAAGCTCGAGAAAGGATTCACCATGAGCGGCACACAGGTGGAAGGGATGGCTGAACCTGAGATATAAGTGTAAACCTGTCCTTGGCCTAAGTTGCCCTGAGGGGTATAAGTAGGACCCTGAGCATAAGGATTGAGCCCGAAGGCATGTTGTTGATTCCCTGTTGGCAAGAAGGGTGGAGGCAAACCAGAGGTGGCTGAGTGGCCCTAATACCTAGGGCCAGGATCAAAGTGTAGTTTAAAAGAGGGTAGAAACCCCTGATTCTGAATTGCACTTTCGGTCGGGGTGGCGGAGTAAAACTCTAAGGGTAATAAGGATAGGACGAGTTGGATGAGATGGGAATAGAGTTTTACTATCCCGTGGAGGCGTTCATGAAGGGATTTTGTGAGACTTGTGTGGTGCTGGGGGCTGGCTGTCTTGAACTGGATTGCTGTTGAGGCATCCTAAACTGCTGGGACTGAGAAGTTCCAAACTGACCCATAGTTGACTACTGTCCCAGACCCAACTGAGAAGTCATACCAAACTGCTGTAACTGAGAAGCCCCTGACTGATTTGTACCAAACTGCTGAGGCGTACCAAACTGTTGCAACATACCGAGCTAACCCAGAATGCATTGAGGCACACCATACTGCCCCAAATCGGACTGAAGTCAATTTGTTTCCCCAAACGACTGTCCCGAACCGAACTGTGAATGTATACCAGACTGAGGCTGAGAGGATGGTTGATTCATAAGTTGAGATGAGTGTGGCCCGGTGGAGGTTCCATATAAGGAAGATGGTGGCATTCGGCGGTAGTTTATCTGACCAAGAGAGGGATGGGGACCCCCTTCCTCTTCTACCGTGAAAGTCCCATCGGGGTCGAGGGCAATCGTTAAATGATCATCGAAACCTCATTCTGATTGATAAAAAGAATTTTATGGATTCGAATTCCAATATTTGCCATAAAATCATAATGAATCCCTGGTTCCGGTTGAAATTCCATCCTCAACCTTGGACATCAAGGAACTGCACTTGACAAGCCCATGACCAATATGGCGATCAAATATCCCTTTGCTTGGCGAAGCCCTGGTCTGAAGAAATGTCTTGGCGAAGTCTCGATTAGAAGAAGTGGCTTGTCTTATGATTGTACTGACATGAGCAAAACTTCAACCTGATTGCAAAGTGGTCTTGAAATGAATCTGATAAAAACTTTATCCATCTCGTAGCAAAGTAGAGGAACCAATGTGGACCCGAAATGACCAGAGAAGCCCCACTCTAAAGAAATGACTTGACGAAAGTCCCACCTTAAAGAGTCCAATGCAGCTCTAATGCAAATTGAATTGTCATAAAGCAAAAGAGTCAACCTATCCTTCTATATTTACTTTATTATTTTCTTTAGTCAATTAGTCAACCAGAAGAAAATGTAAAAGAAAGAAAATTTAAAAATGTATACCTGCAGGGGCATATTTTCAAAAAGTGGGGACGAATCCCCGATTTGTATTATTTGATGGCCTCATTTGATGATGGCACAAAAGAAATCGCTTTGGGTTTGACTCTTTTGAGAGAGCATAAGTGTAGAAAGGTTTGTAAAAGTGTATGGAAGCCCCTGCTGACAGAAAATCAGTGTTTAGCTCTATTTTTCCTATAATGTAGAAAAAGAAGACTTGTCAAGATATCTGAAAGCATGTTTTATTCAAAAATGATCACAAGATTGCTTAAAACCCTTTATTAATGTTCGGGTTATTCAACCCCTAATCTCGAAATGAACAAACATTTTGATTAATCATGAGGAGAAAGTCGACCAATATCAAGAATCATAGTTGGCGAATTGTGAAGAAAGTTTGTGTATAGGAGAGGCCATTGATGAGACCGAACTTATGGGATTTGTATGTTTTTTATGACCGGACCATTTCTGGTTGCCTACGTTCCCCTCATTGTGAGGAGCTCAGGTCACCGTAGTTCGGGCTTGAACTGTGTTTGGCTTTAGGGAAAGGGTATGAATATTTGTGGTCACTTTGGTGAAAAGGCTCGAATAGGGAGGTTGGATGATGAGGCACGGGCCTTGAGATGATTCCTTGACAAGTCATTTTTTACGGCTACTTCCATGATTCCATTGCTTCTTGATCGTCGTCTTTCGTCGGGGGAGAAAGAATTTGGATACAGCTTAAGGTCTTATTATATGCTTTTGCCTTTTCCTTAACTGCTCCCTTGTTATCGACAACTTTCATTCTTCGAGCTTTAAATTTGCTCATCTGTCAAGCTTCTGATTGGCAATGCAGGGTCCTTGGCTTCATTTTTTTTTTGAAGTTCTTGAACTCTTTTTTTTTTTTGAAGCATTTGAGGACGAATGCAAGCCCCTGCTTGAACTTTCTTGATGCACATGAGGGCGAAGGCAAGCCCTTATTTTGTTTTCGTCAGGAGGTCAATCTTTTAATGATGAATGACCTTTTGCCGTTCATTGATGTTGTCGCCGTCGTTGAATTGGTCAAGGTGATGGTGGGGACATGATTTGGAAAGTGTATGGCTTGATAGAGGCCTTTGTGAGGTAAGGAAAGTGTATAGGGAGGGCATTAGTTGACTTTCTCACCCCAATTAATTAAAATCTTAGTCATTTCAAGAGATTATTTGTTGAGCAATGCGAGTGATCATTTAAAATAAAACCATTTCATTAAATGTAATGTAGGTGTGCAAATAATGTCTCGAGTCTAGCGAGAAAAGAAAAAAAAGACTTATATAAAAGTTAGAAATTTAACTACTTTGTCCAAAATGGACTAAAACAACAAATGTCCAAGGACTTAGGTGACAGAGAAAAAAATACTAGAACCTACGAAGGTTGACTAAAAGACTGTTTTAACATTTTAATTTAATTTAAGGGTGGATAGCCCCTAGTCTAGCTACTCTTTGTTGTTGGATTCGAGCCTTGGTCATCGACTTTGTCACTATTCTGAATAGAGTTTGCCGATTTTGGTCCATTGGGGCGCTCAAGGTTGCCCGCTTCGATTAACCCTTGAACCGCTCTCTTTAAGGTTGTGCAGTTGTCAGACGTGTGGCCATAATGACTATGGAAGGTGCAATGCTTACTCATGTCGAGGGGTGCATTTGAGCTCCTTGGATGGTAGTCCCTGAGAGGCTCCAGAAGGTCTTCCTTTACTAAAGCCTTGAAAATTAAGCCCATGGGTATCCCAAAATCATCAAAATGTTCTCGCTGCCTTAGAGGACCACTATTTCTTGGTTCCTTTTGGATGCCGTCAATTGTACATAATGCCTTCTTTCCTTTACTGGATGTTGCAGCCGTGTTGGAAGGGTAAGGTTTATAGCGGTGAGACATGTTCAGACCAGTAGTGCTTCCCCGTGCACAAACCCTTTTGATGTAACCATCGATGTAAGCGTCGAGATTTGACTTTGTGTAAAACTCCTTTGTGTCAGATACGCGAGATTGGTATGGTGAGATGGCTCGAGTCGAGCGATCGTCGATACTCTTGTTGCTAGGCTTTTCTTGTATTTTCTTAATTGGTTCTACCAATATTCCTTCGAACGAGTCAATAGGAACACTAGGACTGCACAACCCCGCCACAAGATTGGCATTAGAAAACGAAACCACAGTAGGAAGTACCCTGGTGGGAGGAATGACATTCTGAGCATTAAAAGTGTGACCGTAACCCTCTTCATAAGTCAAACTTGAAGCATAAGAATACGGACCAAAGGTGTAGGCGTTAATGCCCTAGGCCTATAGAGATAGACTTATTTGTAATGTCATTATTCATTTATATAAGAGATTGGTTCTTTGATTATTATATGTGTTTGCATGTTTGCTTTAATAATCGTGTCCCTAGTACTTATGAAGCACTAGTATGAAGTCTAATGGATAATCATGTGATGATTATATGCATATTAGATTCATGGGTACTTGTTAGAGAACAAGGTACTGAACTTGAGCCATTATGAGATTTATGTCATGGTCGAATGTCATAATTAAATCTCATATAGTTATATCATTGATATCCTTTGACCTGAGATTATCATCGTCTTCCACTCGATGAATATTATGTTTGATATAGTTTAACGTTGTCTTTAACCGTATGACAATAAGGGCTATTATTGGCATGATATGATTCTTGTTGGGAAGAATGATAAGTCAAGATGGAAATTTGTCCCTCGTAAAGAGAGATGTTTGTTAGGCCACTCGTAAGTAAGATTGATGTAGTGCATGGCCATACCCGAATGAATTAATGTGATTAATATCATTCGATTAATCAATTTACATAGTAACGAGAAAGCATTGAACAATATGAGTTGACTTGGACCATGACTCATGTTCAATATAACATCGTGTGACAATGGGATTGTGATATGTTCTATATAGGAAATCGAACTTGATGTTATATTATCTGGGTAGGCATGATGGCTTGCTAGAGTCCGCTCATGTCTTATGAGGATCGATGTGATCGAACTTATTGCCAACATAATATAGTCCTATGGGGTCACACGAATCGAACGAATTGTCAAAAAATGGGAATTATGGAATCTGGTCTCATGGGCGACCGCCCAAATGTACCATGGGCTACCGCCCATAAGTCAATGGTTGAATTGGGCGACCGCTCAAATGGTATGGGCGACCGCTCATGGATTATTCGAAAAACCGTACATTGGGACTGTGAAGGTGGGCGACCGCCCATGCCCATGTGGGCGACCGCCCATGTTGGTTTTCGAATAAGGGAATAGGCGCTATTCTCATGGGCGACCGCCCATGCCTTGGTGGGCGACCGCCCATGTGCCGAACTGTGCTGAAACCGTTTTTGATTAGGGTTTTTAATAGGGTATAATATTTATAAAGTATAAATACTATCCCTCTTCAACCCTAGCAGTCAGTCACGAATTTTTGAGTTTATAGAAACACAAAATTGAGAGATTTTCTTTTGTGAATTGAAAATCATCACACCAATTCCATAATACTTCATAGATTGAAAGGAGTTTCAATCGAGGGATCTAGCAATCCACCTAGAATTGTTCTAGGGTTCGTTCAACGCCTGGATACACATAGAGGATCTTCGCTAATCAAGATCTAACGTTCGTGATTCAACAATCGTTCATCGAAGATTCGCTAGTTCTTCAATCTGGAGTTGGAACGCGTTTATCAAAGACAAAGAGCATCAAGGTTGGTATTTTCTATTTCATACTTTTTAATTAATTATCTAGAACGGATCCTAGGCTCAGGGTTTTCGAGTTAATTTGCATTCTTCTGCTGCGCATGGACCCTCGAAACCCAACAGTGGTATCAGAGCCCCGTTCATGATGTTTATATTAGATTATCATGATAATTATATAATTTGATTATGTTAATTTTCATGATGAATATGATTTAGAACATGATTTTATATGAGAATTACTTATGGAAGTAATTGTATATTTTGATATACCATGATTGTGAATTGAATTATTTGATTAATGTGATTAATCTAGAATATGGGTCTTGAAGTATTACTTAGTATATGGGCTGGACACAAAAAACTTCCCTACAGGCACTTCGATGGAAGTGTGGGATAACCTTGGATTACAATGCCACGTACTAGTAATTGATGAATTTCTAGATCTTGAACAAAGTGTTTGTTATAGGGATTATGTTCATATTAAATGAGATTTTACATGAGTCATTAAACCCTAATTGATTAGAAATTATGATGTTAACATCAAATGTGATTTGTGATGCATCATCCCATGTTCATAATTATGCTCATATAATTTTCATGAATCAACCTTGCCATGTTAATTGATAAACATGAAAATTGAACCTTCATTAAAATTTGAGTTTGTCTATGCCACCCATGTTTAAACACTTGTGAGTACACGGATAGTTTTATGTAGGCTACGCCACAACGAGGTACATTAATTCTATCTTTGTATGATCAAGATGAGCAAGCTGTGATTGCTATACGTTTAAAATGGTTGAACTCAAATAGGCTATCAAAACAGTTTTGGGCCTAAGGCATAAGATGGGATTGAAACATGTGACATATGATGTCTATAATCTCATAAAGGATCTAAGAGTCATATGTTGATATGATTGATAAATGTTATCTACCTTTTTAGTTTAATTTTGAGCAGTCGTGCCATAGCCGACTTGAAATTAAATTAAAGTTGGGTCTTAGCCTATTAAATTATATTATGCATGATTGTACAAGAAGGTTATATAATTTAGTGGGAGTATTTATGAAATACGTTATTTAAATCTCTTAAATGAAATAGATAGGTACTTATATGTGTTCATATTTGTTGCATATCTTTGTAGATCAATGGCTGTAAACACTAATCAAAATCTGTCACTGCGATCAGTCCTTGAGAAGAACAAGTTAGAAGAGAATGGCAACAACTATGTGGATTGGATCCGCAGTTTGGAAATTGTTCTCAAACAGGAAAGTAAGTTGTACATTCTCGATGGACCCGTTCCACCCGAGCCTGCTGCTAATGCAACTAAAGCTGAAAAGGATCAACATAAAAAACATGTGGATGATTCTATTGATGTTGGTTGCTTGATGCTTGCTACCATGTGTAAGGCCCTTCAGAAGGACCTTGTACACATGGAAGCTTATGATTTGGGAAATCATTTGAAGGAAATGTTCCAGTTGCAAGCATGTCAGGAAAGGTTTGACACTATGAAGGCTCTTCATTCATGCAAGATGATTGAAGGACAACCTGTTGGGCCTCATGTGTTGAAAATGAAGGGTCACCTCGAACACCTTGAGAGGCTTGGATATCCTATCTAGTTGGAGCTGGCTACGGATATGATATTGCATTCACTTCCTGAAAGTTATAATCAGTTCGTTATGAATTATAACATGAATGGGATGAATAAATCTCTGTCTGAATTGCATGGGATGCTTAAGAATGCGGAGAACAATGTCGCCAAGAAAACCAATCAAGTGTTGATGGTGAATAAAGGAAAGGGGTTCAAGAAACCCAAGGTTAAAGCAAGAGTTGCTAAACCGGAGGCAAAGGTTGCCGTTGTTGAGAAGCCTCAACCCAAATCCCAAAAGGATGCGGTGTGCTACCATTGCAAGGAAACTGGGCATTGGAGGCGTAACTGCAAAGCTTATCAGGAAGGACTGAAGAAGAAGGGCAATGAGATTGCCATGACTTCAGGTATCTATGTGATAGATATTTTACTTTCTACTTCTAGTTCTTGGTATTAGATACCGGATGTGAATCTCACATTTGCCTAAATGTGCAGGGACTAAAGAATAGAAGGTTGCTCAAGGAAGGTGAAGTAGACCTGCGGGTTGGAAATGGAGCAAGAGTTGCTGCATTGGCCGTAGGGACTTACGAAGTCACTTTACCTAGCGGATTAATATTAGTTTTGAATAACTGCTATTATGTTCCGGATTTGAGCAGAAACATTATTTCAATTTCTTGTTTAGACAACGAGGGTTACAATTTTCTTATTGCGAATAAGAAATTTTCCATTTATTTGAATGATATGCTTTACTGTATTGCTCATTCTTTTATTGGCCTTTATGTCTTGGATGTTGAAAATAATGTTGAGAATGTCTATCATGTTAATAAGAAATCTAAACCAAACAATGTGAACAACACATTTAAATGGCATTGCCGTCTTGGTCACATAAATGAGAAACGCGTCTCTAAACTCCATAAAGATGGATATTTAGACTCATATGATTATGAATCATATGATGTTTGCGAATCTTGTTTATTGGGCAAGATGACTAAAGCACCTTTTACTAAGAGTAGTGAAAGAGCTAGTGATTTGTTGGCTCTCATACATACTGATGTATGTGGACCAATAAATAGCATTGCTAGGGGAGGATTTCGATACTTCATAACGTTCACTGATGACTTATCTAGATATGGCTATGTCTATCTGATGAAGTACAAAAGTGAAGCATTTGAGATATTTAGAATATTTCAAAATGAAGTACAAAATCAACTTGGCAAAACTATTAAAACACTTCAATTCGATCGAGGTGGTGAATATTTAAGGCAAGAATTTGATGATCATCTTAAAAATTGTGGAATTGTTTCAGAACTTACTCCACCCGGAACCCCACACTGGAATGGTGTGTCCGAGAGGAGAAATTGAACTCTATTAGATATGGTTCGATCGATGATGAGTCAAGTTAACCTTCCTATTTCTTTTTGGGGACATGCACTGGAAACAGCTGCTTTCACACTTAATAAGGTCCCTACTAAATCGGCTCCTAAAACCCCACATGAGATGTGGCATGGAAGAAAACCTAGTTTATCTTTCATGAAAATTTGGGGATGTGAAGCTTATGTAAAGAAATTGGTTTCTGAAAATAAGCTTGCACCCAGATCCGATAAATGTATTTTCGTTGGTTATCCTAAGGAAACAAAAGGATATCAATTTTACAACCGATCCGAGAACAAAGTGTTTGTTGCTCGACATGGTGTCTTTCTAGAGAAAGAGTTTCTCTCTAAAGAAACTAGTGGGAGTAAAATTGATCTTGAAGAAATTCAAGAACCCGAAAATGACAAGGAACCAATAGTAGAGACGGAACCAAATTCACAAGCAGTTGTGGAACCGGTTCAAGATACACAAGTTCTTCGCAGATCGGATAGGATACGATCCGAACCTGAGAGATATGGATTTCTCATGACGGAAAGTAATGAAGTAGAAATCATTGAGAATAATGAACCTACTTCCTATCAAGAGGCGATGTCCACTCCTGATTCGGACAAGTGGCTAGGAGCCATGGAATCCGAGATCAAATCCATGTACGATAATCAAGTTTGGAACTTGATTGATCCACCTGAAGGTGTAAAAACCATAGGGTGCAAGTGGGTTTTCAAAAAGAAAACCGACATGGATGGGAAGGTACATACTTATAAGGCTAGGCTTGTTGCTAAGGGGTATAGGCAGATTCATGGCGTTGACTATGATGAAACCTTTTCGCCCGTAGCAATGCTTAAGTCTATTAGAATCCTAATTGCCATATCCGCATATTACGACTATGAGATATGGCAAATGGACGTCAAAACAGCATTTCTTAACGGAAACCTATTTGAGGATGTATACATGATACAGCCTGAAGGGTTTGTCGATCCAAAGAATTCTAATAAAGTATGTAAGTTGCAGAGATCCATTTATGGATTGAAGCAAGCTTCGAGGAGTTGGAATCTATGTTTTGATGAATCAGTCAAAGAGTTTGGCTTCATCAAGAACGAAGATGAACCTTGTGTGTTAATGTTAAAATCATGTGTTGCCATGAATGTTGTCCCAAGTGTTGCAAACCAGTGTTGCCACTGGTGTTGCCACAAGTGTTGCCATTTGGAATTGGCAACACTGAGTTAGTTACTGTATTTTTCACAAATATTAATGTGTAAATTAATGTTTATATAACAGTAGTTAGTCACCTTAAAATGAGCTTGAAAAGAGCAACGTAAACCGCCTGTGCGAGAGTTACGAGAAGAAGAAATTAACAAATAAACATGTGTTTATTTGTTTAATTAATGACCAAGCAAAGAAATATTTTATTCAGCTATTCTGGGGGAGAACAAGTCAGAGTACAAGGCATCCAAAGCTGAGAGGTACAAGCAAGAGAAGCAAGAGAAGACTAGGTCTCCTACATATGAGGCGAGTGGCTAAAATGAAGGAAACAAACTCCAAGCTGTTGCTGATCATTTTGAGTAGGCTCCAAGACTTTGTGGCCTATAAATAGTGCAGTGGATCTTCATTGAAGATCATCCAATTCATAAAACGCAAATCTGCACAAGAAGTAGAATTCTGCTCTCAAGTGTTGCCATTCAAGTGTCGGCAACACTCAATCCAACACTCGAGAATTTCATATAGATTTTTATATTTTTGTGAGGTTTTGAGTGTTTATTTTCAGAGAGAATTTCTGTATATGTTGTTCCTTATATCAGGGTTCGTTTATCATTAAGGAACTTCTTCGACCTTGTATTTAATTCATATTATTAATAGAAAGGTCTTTGCCTTATGGCACCCATCAAGTTATATATTTATATAACTTGATAAAAATTATATTCTTGTGTATTGCTTTAATTCTTCCGCTGCAATTTATATTTATTTCTATTGATTTGTGTTTTTCTTGAATTGGTGTATGTGTTGTTGTTAGTGTTGCCCACACTAAAGACAACACTTGTGAGTTTCGTCTCACCTTGTGAGTTTCGCCTCACTTGTTCTAAGCCATAGACAATTTCAATTGGTATCAGAGCCTAGCACTTGATATACTAAGTGTTTAGATCCTTTTTGTCATGGATTATGATCCTGCAAACCCTAATCAAAAGAGATTACCGGTTTTAGACGGATCTAATTATGCTTATTGGAAGATTCGCCTACGCTCGCATATCAAATCAATTGATCTTCGGGCTTGGCGATCTATTTTAAATGGTTATTCTGTTCCAATGCTTCCTCCGGATGACGATGGTGACGTTCAAGTCAAACCTGAATTCGAGTGGACAATTGAAGAGAATAATCTTGCTAGTTTCAATGAAAAGGCACTGAATGCCATCTATGAATGGGTTGACATGCATATGTTCAAACTCATTCAAAATAGTCCCTCTGCAAAAGATGCTTGGGATACTTTACAAAGATTTTGTGAAGGAGATGGCAGTGTCCGAGAAACAAAGCTTAGAGGTCTCACTAGTAGATTTGAAAGATTAAGAATGGGTAAAAACGAAGACATCTCGTCTTATTTTGAAAAGTTGATTGATATTTCAAATGCTTGTCAAGTATTAGGGGAGCCTTTTACAAATAAACAACTTGTTTCAAAAGCTATTCGTACTCTTCCCGAACGTTTTAATATTAAAGTTTCAGCTATTGAAGAGGCCCATAATCTTTCAACAATGGACATTAACTCCTTAATGAGTATTTTGAAAAACTTTGAGTTGAATCTCAATGAACAAACGGAGGCTTCTAAAGGCAAGAATATTGCCTTAAAATTCGAATTTTCGGACACATGTGTGGATGATGAAGATGAAGTCTTCGAGGAGTTAGATGAAAATACTAGTGTAGCTTTACTTGCAAAGAGATATAATTCTATGGTTAGAAAATTTAACAAAGTGCAAGTAAAAGCTAAGGACCAAACGGCCAAAACCTCTAGTTTTGTGCCAAGGAGAGGTCCTCCTCCAAATCAAAAGGATACCCCACCTAGGCGTGCATCCTCGGAAAAGATCCGATCCGATCCTAAGTACATTGAATCTATTCAATGTCATGCTTGTTCGGGTTGGAGTCACTATGCCAATGAATGTGCTAACACCTTGAGAAAGGCGGGCAAAAATTTGTGGGTATCTCTTAGTGATGGAGAGGAGGAAGGAACGAAGAAAGAAGAAAAGACGGATCAAGTGGTCATGATGGCCACGGTAGAGGAGCTACCTTCGACAGAAAATGTTACTTCAAGTGTTGTTCCAGATTTGACAACACTTGACACAACATTGGTGACTTCTTCAGAAAGTGTTGCCCCAAGTGTAGTCCAGGAATTGGCAACACTTGGCACAACACTCAGCAGGTATGATTCTTTAAATGATCTTAATTTGCATGGTTCTACTGATTTAAATTCAGAGGAGTTTATAGAGGATGATCTTGATAAAGATGAGCTCATTTGTGAATTAAAAAACCTCTATAAATCCCTCCTCGTGGAATGGAAAAAGGAGAACAAGATGGTGGTTTTCTTGAAAAAGGAAAATCAGGATCTTAAGAACTCCTTGACTCGGCTAGAGGTTCAACTCAGTAGGAGAGACTTAGATCTTCATAAAATCAAGGCCAAACTCAACCTAGCCAAATCTACCTTCAAAAAACTCAACACGAGTTCATCCAAATTGGATGAAATACTCAATTTGAGTAAGCCTCTGAAAGCTGATCTTGGGTTCCAAGAATCACTAGAAAGTATTACCTCTTTCTTGTTTGATGTTGAAACTAAAAATTGTTTTGTAAAAGAGCGTGTCAAGGAAAAGGATAGTACTCCTAGTGATACTTCTGATCAATCCATTGAATGTGGATACTGTCACAAAGCTGGACATATAAAATCAGATTGCTTTTTCCTTCAAAAGAAAATGTCCAGTCTTCAAGTGTTGCCTCAAGTGTCGCCAATTTCTCGTGGCAACACTCACGGCAATATCGGTGAACAGTAAATCCAGATTTTCAAAAGGGCTTGGTTACCCAAGGAAAACCGAAATGCTATGTTGTTTACACGTGCCTTTAAGGACTAACATTGCAGAACTTGGTACTTTGATAGTGGTTGTTCACGTCATATGACGGGTACTAAATCATTCCTAACAGTACCAACCTATTCAAGGAGGCTCTGTGATGTATGGTGGTGGAGGCAAGAGTGAAATAGTTGATAAAGGAACACTAGATATTGTTGGTTTTCCTCCTTTGAAAAATGTCTTGCATGTAGATGGTTTACTTGCTAATTTAATTAGCATTAGCCAATTATGTGATGACAATTTGGAGGTGAAATTCAATAAAAATACCTGTGAAGTGTTTGATGATACTAACTTTTGTGTCATGACTAGAATAAGATCAAGTGATAATTGCCAAGTTCCTGGTTGGTAATAAATGCGTGTGCAATTTGACTAAACTTGATGATATAAGGTTATGGCATCAAAAGTTAGGTCATTCTCATTATAGGAATCTTGAGAAGATTATCAAACACAATGCCGTCAAAGGTGTTCCTAAACTAAACCTCAAAGACACCGTGATGTGTGGTGATTGTCAAAAGGGTAAGCAAACTCGTGTTGCTCACAGTGTTGGACAACACAATGAGCAACACTCAGGAACAACACATTGTTTTCAGCTTCTACATATGGACTTGATGAGTCCTATTGAGGTAGAAAGCTTGGGAGGTAAGAAGTATGTTTATGTGATAGTTGATGATTTTTCTAGGTATACATGGGTCTATTTTTTAAAAGAAAAATCTGAAACTTTTGATAAATTTACTCACTTAGTCTCTAAAATCAAAAACATGTTTTGTTCTCCTATTTTTCGAATAAGGTCAGATCATGGTAGAGAGTTTGAAAATCTCTCCTTCTCTACATTTTGTAGTAAAAAGGGGATATACCATGAATTTTCAGCACCTAAAACACCACAACAAAATGGTATTGCTGAAAGGAAAAATAGGACTTTAATGGAGATGGCTCGTGTTATGCTAATTGCTAGAAATATTTCTAAAGGTTTTTAGGCCGAAGCATTAAACACAGCTTGTCACACTACGAATAGAGTTTTCTTAAGACCTGGTACAACTATGACACCCTATGAGATTTTAAATGGAAAGAAACCTACGGTTCACTATTTTCATGTGTTTGGGTGTTTGTGCTACATTTTAAATGACCGGAAATACTTAGGAAAACTTGATTCTAAGAGTGACAAAGCCATCTTTCTGGGCTACTCTCAAAACAGTCATGCTTATCGTGTCTATAATTTGAGGTTAAAAGTGATTCAAGAATCGGTAAATATTGAATTTAAAGATTACTTGAGTGCTACAGGAGAACCAGCTGATGATATACCTCGACCTTCTTTGGAAGAAGTCAAACAGAGGGCTAGAACAACCGATTCAGCCGGTGCGGCCACAGATTCAAGTGTTGCTCCGAGTGTTACCCCGAAATGGCAACACACCGAGGCAACACAGAAAACGAAGTGCAATGGAAATTGAGAGAAGCTTGTTGGGTTTCAAGGATCCATGCGCAGCGGAATTTTAGCATTAATAACTTAAAACCCATGAGCCTAGGATCCGTTCTATACGATTAAATTGAATTCCTACGAGATAGATTTACCAACCTTAATCGCTTTTCGGTTTTGATCTATCGAACGTATAATTATGTGATTCGTAATCACAAACTTTGATCTTCAAATCTTCAAATCTTCAACTCCTTTGGATCTTCAGATTTGAACTCTAGGCCTTTGATTTGTTTGAACAAATTAAGACCCTCTTTTGGTAATCCACACAAATATGAATGTCGAGAACGATTCTCGGATTGGGAATTGCTAGATTCCAAAAACTTATGGAAGAATATTGAGAGGACTTTTGATTGTGATTTTTATTGAAAAATTTCGGCTTTACTTAGGGTTGACAAATCCTCTCATATTTATACTACAATAGCATGAATATGTTTCCTAATCAAATTAGGAGAACAGTAGTCACCCTCGCCCGGTGGCTCAATATGTCGCGCGGTATACTTAGCCACCGGCCGAGTATGTCGCGTGACAAAAGTAGCTGGTTTCGAAACTCTCAATCATTCTTCCTCTAGTTTCAATCAAAACATTCTAAGTGTGTGTGACTCAATAGGATTGTATTATGTTGGCAATGAGTCCGATCACATCGACCCTCATAAGACATAAGCGGACTCTAGCAAGCCATTATGTCTACCCAAATAATACAACATAAGAGTTCATGCTTCCATAATAGTAATAGTTTCACAATCCCTTTGTCACACGATGTCATATTGAACATAAGTCATGGTCATTGTCAACTTACATTGTTCAATGCTTTCTCGATTCCGAATATGTTGATCAACCAAGTATCCATGATCTCTATCATGTTCCTTGAGTGTGGCCACACATTTCATCAACACTATTCTACGAGGGGCCCAAGCCAACATCTCTCTTACGAGGGACAAATCCCATCTTGACTTATCATTCTTCCCTACAGAATCCCGTAATGCCAACATAGTCCTTATTGCTACCCGGTTAAGGATAACTTTAGAGCTACATCTAACAACACGTTCATCAAGTGGAAGACAATGATAATCTCGTGTCTAAGGATTCTAATGACACTATTATTTTGAGATTTAATTATGACATTTAACCATGACATAAATCTCAAGCGGGTCAAGTCCGATCACTTGTTCTCTAACAAGTACCCATAAATCCAATGTGCATCTCTATGCAAATAATCATAATATGATTATCCATTAGCATTTATACTAGTTATTTACAAGTTGTAATGTGCATCTTCATGCATATGATCATCTCTATGTTCATCCATTACCAACTTTCACTAAATAACTAGGGACACAGATTAATATAATAAACATGCAAAAACATATATTAATCAAAATAAAATTTCTCTTTTATTAATGATAAAGACGATACATAAAGGTTTATAGAAACTATAAGCCTAGGGCACAAACACTAACAAACCTCCCACTTGCACTAGGCCCAATCTCCCATGTATCGTATACCCATGGACCTAACATGACCATCATGCTTCGCTTGTGCTAGCGGCTTTGTAAGTGGATCGCTAATGTTGTCATCGGTTGATACTCTGCATATCTTGACATCTCCTCTTTCTATGATTTCTCGAATCACATGGAAACGTCTAAGAATGTGTTTGGATCTTTGGTGTGACCTTGGTTCCTTTGCTTGTGCAATGGCACCATTGTTGTCACATGAAAGCTTCATCGGATTAGTGATGCTTGGAACAATTTCCAAATCACTAACGAACTTCTTGATCCAAAGCGCCTCTTTAGCCGCATCGGATCTTTGCTATGTACTCGGCTTCAGTTGTAGAATCAAAAATTGTGGTACTTGCTGCTTGGAACTCTTCCAACAAACTGCACCTCCGTTAAGCATAAACACAAACCCCGATTGCGACTTAAAGTCATCTTTGTCGGTTTGGAAGCTAGCATCTGTGTAGCCTTTTACAACAAGATCTTCTTCCATTCCTCCAAAAACCAAGAACGCATCCTTAGTTCTTCGTAAGTACTTAAGGATGGTTTTGACTGCTATCCAATGGCTTTCGCCCGGATTAGATTGGTATCGACTCGTGGTGCTCAAAGCATACGAGACATCCGGTCTAGTGCATATCATGGCGTACATGATGGATCCAATTGCCGAAGCATACGGAATCGCAGTCATTCTCTTTTGCTCATCAATTGTCTTAGGACATTGATTCTTGCTAAGAGTTACGCCATGACCTACTGGCAAGTTCCCTCTCTTAGAATTTTCCATCTTGAATCTTCTAAGGACCTTGTCAATATATGTACTTTGACTCAAACCAATCATCCTTCTAGATCTATCTCTATAGATCTTAATGCCAAGAATATAAGAGGCTTCACTCCATATCTTTCATTGAAAAACACTTTCCTAACCAAGACTTGACCAGTCTGAAGTGCGGGAATGTCATTTCCAATGATTAAGATATCATCGACATACAGATATTAGAAAACACTTTGCTCCCACTGATTTTCTTGTATACACAAGGTTCATCTTCGTTTTTGATGAAACCAAACTCTTTGACCGATTCATCAAAACGTAGATTCCAACTCCTAGAAGCTTGCTTTAATCCATATATGGACCTTTGCAACTTGCACACTTTATTAGAATTCTTTGGATCGACAAAACCTTCGGGTTGTATCATATACACATCCTCAAGTAACTTCCCATTTAGGAAAGCTGTTTTGACATCCATTTGCCATATCTCATAGTCATAATATGCGGCTATGGCAATCAGAATTCTAATAGACTTAAGCATTGCAACAGGCGAAAAGGTTTCATCATAGTCTATACCATGAGTCTGCCTATATCCCTTTGCTACAAGCCTAGCTTTGTAAGTGTGCACCTTCCCATCCATGTCGGTCTTTTTCTTGAAGACCCACTTGCACCCTATGGTTTTTGCACCTTCGGGTTGATCAATCAAGTTCCAAACTTGATTATCATCCATGGATTGGATTTCGGACTTCATGGCTCCAAGCCATTTTTCCGAATCCGGAGCGGACATCGCCTCTTGATAGGAAGTTGGTTCGTCATTCTCAATGACTTCCACTTCATTACTTTCCGATACAAGAAATCCATATCTCTCGGGCTCGGATCGTAACCTATCAGATCGACGACGGACTTGAGTATCTTGAACCGGTTCCACAACTCCTTGTGAACTTGGTTCCGTCTCTACCCTTGGCTCAATGTTGTCTTCGGGTTCTTGAACTTCTTCAAGATCAATTTTACTCCCACTAGTTCCCTTATTGAGAAACTGTTTCTCAAGGAAGGTACCATATTGAGCAACAAATACTTTGTTCTCAGTGCGGTTGTAAAATTGATATCCTTTTGTTTCCTTAGGATAACCCACGAAAACACATTTGTCAGATTTTGGTTCTAGCTTATCGGAGACAAGTCTCTTCACATAAGCATCGCAACCCCAAATCTTCATGAAAGAAATATTCGGTTTCTTTCCCCACCACATCTCATATGGTGATTTAGGAGCCGATTTAGTAGGAACTCTGTTTAGTGTGAAAGCTGCAGTTTCTAATGCATGTCCCCAAAAGGATATAGGAAGGTCAACTTGACTCATCATCGATCGAACCATGTCCAACAAGGTTCTATTTCTCCTCTCCGACACCCCATTCCATTGTGGTGTCGCAGGTGGAGATAACTCTGAAACGATTCCACAGTTTTTGAGATGATAGTCAAATTCTTGGCTCAAATATTCGCCACCTCGATCGGATCGAAGTGCTTTAATCGTCTTGCCAAGTTGATTTTGTACTTCATTTTGAAATATTCGAAATATCTCAAACGCTTCACTTTTGTGCTTCATCGTATAGACATAGCCATATCTTGATAAGTCATCGGTGAACGTAATGAAGTACCGAAATCCACCTCTAGCAATCGCTCATTGGTCCACATACATCGGTATGTACTAGACCCAATAAGTCACTAGCCCTTTCACTACTCTTAGTGTAAGGTGGTTTGGTCATTTTTCCCAATAAACAAGATTCGCAAACATCATATGATTCATAATCACATGAGTCTAAGTATCCATCTTTATGGAGTTTAGAAATGCGTTTCTCATTTATGTGACCAAGCCGGCAATGCCACATGAATGTGTTGTTCACATCATTTGGTTTGGACTTCTTACTCACATTATAAATATTTTCAATATTACTTTCTTTCTCAACATTAAGGACATAAAGGCCATTAAATGAGTTTGCAATACCATAAAGCATATCATTTAAATAGATAGATAACTTATTATTCGCAATAATAAAGTTAAATCCTTCTTTGTCCAAATAAGAAACTGAAATAATATTTCTACTCAAATCCGGAACATAATAACAATTGTTCAAAACAAGTATTAGTCCACTAGGTAAAGTGACTTCATAAGTCCCTACGGCTAATGCAAAGAACACTTGCTCCATTCCCTACACGTAGGTCTACTTCACCTTGTTTGAGTAGCCTTCTATCTTTTAGTCCTTGCACATTTAGACAAATGTGGGATCCACATCCAAGTATCACATACCCAAGAACTAGAAGTAGAAAGGAAAATATCTATAACATAGATACTTGAATCAAAAGAGCAATCATATTGCCCTTTTTCATACCTTCCTTATTAGCCTTGCGGTTTTGCTTCCAATGATCAATCTCATTGTCATGGAAGTAAGCCGCATCCTTTGAGACCTTTTTAGTTTAGCCTCAAGTGGCAATGGCAACCTTTGCCTTAGGCTTAGCAACACTTGCTTTACCTTTGCCCTTTTCAATGACGGATCGCAAAGGATGTGAGTTTTGTTTAATGCCATTTGATCTACAATAAGATATGCAACATATGAACACATATAAGTATCCAACACATTTATCATTCAAGAGACAAATATAGTATTTCACAAATACTCCCACTAAATTATACACCTTCAAATACAAGCATGTATCATATAATTACAATGGGCTAAGATCCATATTTCACTTCAATTTTGGTTTAACCGAGTCAATGCCCAAAATTAAGTTATTTAGGTAGATAACATTTATCAATCACATCATATGTGACTCTTAGATCCTTTATGAAATTTTAGACATCATATGTCAAAACATGTTTTAATCTCATCTTATGCCTTGGGTCAAAACTCTTTGAAAGCACCAATTAAGTCTAACCAATTTCAAACGTATGAGATACTTAGAACGATGCACCCAACCGAGTCGAAACTACATCAACCCTTATCTCATCTTGCTCCATACTAGAATAGAATGATGTACCCAAGCGAGTCGAAACTACATCAACCTATCCCAATACTTCTCAAGTGTTTTACTTTCGGGGTGGCATAAAACTTAAACATTAAATGAAGGTTCTTTAAAAAATAGATTATAAGCATATCAACAAAGATAATTGTAAAGTACACCGGGTAAGTTCCCGAGAAACCGGTGAGCCACAAGGACTACTTAAGTACCCAATCCTTAGACAAGAACTCTCCTAGACATGTACAACTACAATATCGCTTTGATTGCAACATAATTCTACTTTGTAAAGCCGACTTGTTTCATAAACAATCGACACTAACTTGTTTCTCATAAACAATTAGTAAACCATAATTCAATGTTCAAAACATTCTAGAATTATAACAGTTCTTCATGCAATGCAATAATTAATAAAACACCTTTTTAAACAATTAAGCAAGTATAAGAACACAAAATAATCATGCAACGCAACAATTAAATAAACATCTTTTAATTAATTAAGCAAGCATAAGAACATATAATAATCATGCAACGCAACAATTAAATAAACATCTTTTAATTAATTAAGCAAGCATGAGAACATATAATAATCATGCAACGCAACAATTAAATAAACATCTTTTAATTAATTAAGCAGACATAATTATTATATAATTCTAGCATAGATTTAAAAACAGATTTGTTTCTCATAAACAATCAGATTCCTTCAAATTTTGCGTAAACTGACTTGTTTCTCATAAACAATCAGAAAACCAAAATTTAATGTTTCAACCAAACATTTAGGAATTCTCAATTCAATGTTTTCAACTAAACATCTAATAAAATTCTTAACACTTAAGAACAAATAATTCATGCATCGCAATAATTAATAAAACACATTTAAATTAATTAAGCATGCATAAATAATGAATTAATCTAGCATAGACCTATAAACTTAATTTCCAGAAATTTATAGCATCCAGATTAAGACATAAAACATCTCAGATTATTAACATAATCATAGATTAGCAGAAAATTTAAACAAACCGATCTGCCGGATCTCGGCTTATTATGTCGCGTGACATAATCGGCGATGGCTAGTTATGTCGCGTGACATAACCGGCCGGATAACCGTATTTCCTCAAGTGGCCTATTATGTCGCACGACATAGGTGGCGATTCGCGAGATTTCAGATTTCAATCAATTCGAGATTATATGCAATTAAATCCTATAAACAACCTTTTAACAGATTTAATTCAACATAATCAGAAACCGATTTAACATAGATTAGCAAATTGTTTCACATAAACAATTAAATCTAATTCAAACAAAGCAAGCCTAGAACATTTATAAACAATTTATAACGACTTTCTAGCATGCCAATTCGAATCTAACCATACGAACGGGGCTCTGATACCACTGTTGGGTTTCAAGAATCCATGCGCAGCGGAATTTTAGCATTAATAACTTAAAACCCATGAGCCTAGGATCCGTTCTATACGATTAAATTGAATTCCTACGAGATAGATTTACCAACCTTAATCGAGAAAGCATTGAACAATGTAAGTTGACAATGACCATGACTTATGTTCAATATGACATCGTGTGACAAAGGGATTGTGAAACTATTACTATTATGGAAGCATGAACTCTTATGTTGTATTATTTGGGTAGACATAATGGCTTGCTAGAGTCCGCTTATGTCTTATGAGGGTCGATGTGATCGGACTCATTGCCAACATAATACAATCCTATTGGGTCACACACACTTAGAATGTTTTGATTGAAACTAGAGGAAGAATGATTGAGAGTTTCTGAAACTGGCTACTTTTGTCACGCGGCATACTCAGCCAGTGGCTAAGTATACCGCGCGACATATTGAGCCACCAGGCGAGGGTGACAGCCTGTTCTCCTAATTTGATTAGGAAACATATTCATGCTATTGTAGTATAAATATGAGAGGGCTGTCAACCCTAAGTAAAGCCGAAATTTTTCAATAAAAATCACAATCAAAAGTCCTCTCAATATTCTTCCATAAGTTTTTGGAATCTAGCAATTCCCAATCCGAGAATCGTTCTCGACATTCATATTTGTGTGGATTACCAAAAGAGGGTCTTAATTTGTTCAAACAAATCAAAGGCCTAGAGTTCAAATCTGAAGATCCAAAGGAGTTGAAGATTTGAAGATTTGAAGATCAAAGTTTGTGATTACGAATCACATAATTATACGTTCGATAGATCAAAACCGGAAAGCGATTAAGGTTGGTAAATCTATCTCGTAGGAATTCAATTTAATCGTATAGAACGGATCCTAGGCTCATGGGTTTTAAGTTATTAATGCTAAAGACGATACATAAAGGTTTATAGAAACTATAAGCCTAGGGCACAAACACTAACAGCAGTGACTCAGAAGAAGAAGATGGATTGGTGTACCATCAAGGCAGGAGAGATCCCCCAGCTCGTATTAGAAATTATCATCCCATTACTCAAGTAATTGGTGATGTTAATGAAGGGGTTCGAACAAGAAATAAGGAGCCGAGAGACTACGAGATATGGTTAGGTATGTGTGTATGTCCTCCACATACTCTCAGGTAAAACACTCCTGTTTCGTTTCCTCTCTTGAACCAAAAAATGTGATTGAGGCCTTAAATGATAAATTATGGATTCAAGCTATGCAAGAAGAGCTTGAACAATTTACCCGTAACGAGGTTTGGTGTTTAGTTCCACGTCCTTTAAATACTAACATTATTGGAACTAAATGGATTTACAAAAACAAATCTGATGAATTGGGTAATATTGTTCGTAATAAAACTCGTCTTGTAGCTCAAGGCTATACACAAGTGGAAGGAATCGACTTTGACGAGACCTTTGCACCTGTGGCTAGAATTTAGTCAATAAGACTTCTTCTTGCTATAGCCTGTTATCTCAAAATCACATTGCACCAAATGGATGTCAAAGCGGCTTTCTTGAATGGGTACTTAGATAAAGAGATCTATGTTGAGCAACCTCAAGGGTTTGAAGACCCATTCCACCCAGACCATGTATACAGACTTGATAAAGCCTTATATGGCTTGAAACAAGCTCCTCGTGCATGGTATGGGCGTCTAACAAGTTTCCTTCTGGAATATGGATTTGTTAGAGGAGAAGCCGATAGGACATTATTTATTCTTAGGGAAAATAAAGAGCTTGTCATTGTTCATATCTATGTTGATGACATAGTTTATGGTTCCACATCTAAAACATGTTTACAAAATTTTGTGAAAGCTATGACATCAACATTCGAGATGAGCATGATAGGAGAACTTAATTATTTCCTAGGATTGCAGCTGAAACTGTCAAATGATGGAATCTTTATCACTCAGAGCAAGTATGCTAAGAGTCTGGTGAAAAGATTTGGATTGGAGAGTGCCAAGAGTTCTAAGATACCTATGGGATCATCTCTTAAGGTAACCAAAGATCAGGCAGGGGAGGATGTTGACCCAACTCTGTATAGATCCATGATAGGTAGTCTTCTTTATCTTACTGTCAGTCGTCCCGATATTATGTTCAGCATAGGTGTATGTGCTAGATATCAATCCGCTCCTAAAATTTCTCACCTAAATGCTGTCAAGAAAATCATCAAGTATGTGTCTGGGACAAGTGAATTGGAAATCTGGTTCACCAAAGACACTAATACCAACTTAGTTGGTGTTAGTGACTACGACAAGGTGGAAATATAGATGATAGAAATAGCACTAGTGGGGGTTATTTTTTCTTGGGTAATAATCTAGTGTCATGGTACAGTCGCAAGCAAAACTGTGTCTCTCTCTCGACTGCTGAATCTGAATATGTGGCAGCCGGGAGTTGTTGTTTGCAACTAATATGGTTGAAACACATGCTTGACGACTATGGTCTTGATAGTAATATCTTGACCATGTATTGTGACAATTTGAGTGCTATAAATATTTCCAAAAACCCTGTACAACGCTCACGCACTAAGCACATTGATATTCGCCATCATTTTTTGAGAGATTTAGTAGAAAAGGAATTGATCCAAATAGAGCATATTGATACAAAACATCAACTTACTGATATTTTGACCAAAGCCTTGGACCATGAGAGATTTTCAAGATTGAAAAAATCTCTTGGTTTATGTTTTCTATAAATCTGTTGTTTCAAGTGTTGCCGTCAGTGTTGCCAACACTGTCAGCAACACTCTGTAATTGTTGTATATTATTTAAAAAAAAAATTTACTTAGTTTAATCCCAAATGGGGGGCATTTACTGACCTTTTTGTTCTAGTATGTGTTTATACTTAAGGTTAACATTTTTTTTATAAAATACCCCTTTGTGCTTAAAGTGACAAAGTCACTTATATTATGTTGATATTAAAAAAAAAGGCAAAGTGTGTTAAAATATTCCGAAAGGGAGTATAATGTAGTTGTTTTATACTGAGTATTAGGGACATGGAGTTCGCTACTACAGTGTACCCTACTTGAAAGGTATAAAACTTACTACATATAGCTTTACACGTTTATAAAAAATTCGGGGCACGGAGCTCGCTACTACGATGCTTCCTTGTAAATAAAGAATGTGTAAAGCTTGCTTAAAAATTGCCTAAGGAATGACAAGTTATATATGTTGAAAAAATATCAAGGGAATTTTATTTAAAAATGTTGCCTTGTATGTCACGCAACATTGCTAGTAACACATTAGTAGATGCTACATTATTTTTTTATTGTCTTATTTTTTATTTTTGTTAATTAAATTTTAAATTCCAAAAGTCTATTTCTTTACATTTAGAGTTTGTGAAATTTAAAAGGTTTTTAGCAAAAAATTTTATTTTGTCAAACTAATTGTAATTTTATAATATCTATTTTTTAAATTCATCTCTTTGAATTTTGAAAAACTCAATTTTATAGATATTACTAAAATTATGTTTAGTTATTATTAAAAATTATAAAAATTAAAAAAAAAAAAAAATTCAAAATGGCGGATAACTTGGCTGAGTTTGTTGGGATGTGTTTTGGATAAAAGGTTTTTTTTTTTTTTAATTAATTTGAAGTTGTCAAATCAACTTAATATCCCTCATTATTCCTCAACAAAACCCCTCCTCACTAAACCCTCTCTCACTTTCTCTCTTCCCGTTTCCCTCTCTCTCTAGGCGGAAACCTCAAACCCTCTCCCCTGTTCTTCGTCTTCTTCGATCCTCCATGGCAAGTCCTAAAAATTCTTCCCAAATTTCTTCTCCCATGGAGATTTCGCCCTTAGCCCCCTCAAGTGTCGCCTCCAATGTCGCCGTTCCCATGGAGATATCTCCTGCGACATTTTTGGCCATACCCTCAACCTCACCATCTTTAGACATTGTTGTCTATGATCCATCTCAAATTCCCATTCCTTTAAACCTTCCAGAAGCTACCCCCTCCATTGAGCTAACCTTCGCCCCTCAAAAGAAAACGAAGAAGAGGAAGGCGGTTGATGTCTCTTCGTCTTTTTGGGGTGGAGTGTGTCGTCAATCTGAGAGGATCAAAACCTTGTTCAGGTCCAAGATACCTTCAAACAAGGCTGATGATCCAGTAAATGTGGAGGATAGCTCGAGTTCTTCGCTCAACATTTCATCCGAAGAAAATTCGGATCCAATTTTTAAAGAGACAAAGGAGTCCTCATCATCTTCTGATGAGGATGAAGAAGCTTGGATGGAAGATGAGGAAACCCTTGCTGAAGCTCAGTCCAAGATAGTGAAGAAACAGAAAATTTCTGCCAGTGTCGCCCCAAGTGTTGCCAATCCAATGGCAACACCTGAAGCAACACCTGCTGCCAAGTCCAAAGCACAGTCGAGTTCTCTTTCGTATTCTCCCATTTCATGGCCTGAGGTACACACTCCTACTCCCTCTCAAGATTCCAGGTCAGATTATGAGTCTTTTGGATATTATGAACGTCCATTTCTTTCGAAGGAATTTTATAGTGATTCAAGCTTACATAAGTTTGTTCAAGATTCTGATAAGAAAATTCTGAATGAAAAAAATATGTATGTGACTCAATTCAAGGAGTTAGGAGTGTATCAGTTTTTGGAAGATAGAAACTTTTTACCTACGGTTGTGAAAGTGTCCGGTTACATTGAAAGTGTGGTTAGGAATTTTTATGCTCATCTTAGGGAGAATATTGATGATAGGAATACCCCTCATTATGGAAAGATATTTGTTAGGGGCAATATCTATGATTTTAATCCCTTGATCATCAACAAAGCATTCGGCCTCCCTAATGTCGAAGAAGAGAGTTTGGAATTTGATCCTAATGCCTTAGCCACCTTTTAACTCGGAGGGAGAATTACCATTTGATCGATCATTTTAAGTCTACCCGTCTCACTTCTTTGTTTAGCGTGCTTCACAAGATATGTATAACAAATTGGCTACCTACGGCCAATGAGAACACGGTAACATTTGAGCAAGCTAATTTGTTATACAAACTAGGCAAGAAACAAAGAGTTAACTTTGGGAGACTAGTATTTGCTCACCTAGCTGCATGGGCCAAGAAGAAAAAGACTTCCTCCTTCATTTTCCCTTCCCTTATTTTCAAAGTTCTTGTGTACCAAAACCTTAAGCCTTGGAATGCCGATTCTATCTCTGAACAGCCGCCTATTACGTAATTAGCAAACACTTTACTGAGGGTGATAGGCACAGAGATTTGCCATGGGTTTTGGTTACAGATGCTCCTCCATTGGCTGCCCCTGCTTCGAGTGTCGCCCCAAGTGTCGCCCCTGAAACTGGCAACACTTCTGGCAACACTACTCCTGTTATGGTTGATGCTGCTATGATTCTTAATTTTTTCAATGGTCAAGTGAAGCACATAGACTCAGTAATTTAGGGGTGGTTGGATATTCGTACTGACATGATGAAAATGGTGGATATGATTTCTTCCAAAATAGGGGGAGATCGGCCACCAAGGCGTGATGATGGAGCTGGAGATGGAGCTGGACCTAGTGGTACAGCAGAGGGAGGTGAAGGAGCTAAAAATGCAGGTTGATGGTGGTTGGTTCGAATGGCATTTGATTTTGGTGGTTTGGTAACAAAAACAATTTATTTTGGTTTGTAATACTTAAACAATTTCAATTTATGTTTTTTTTTTGTTTCGGCTGGAATTTTCTTCAAACTTAGATGGATAGTTTTTGATAAATGGTTGTTTTATGATTTTAATAATTATTTTGGTTAGTTATTAATTTCATATTAAGGGGGAGATTTTGTGAAATTATGAGACTTCATTTGCCTGAAGGTTGATGTTGCCACTCATGTGAGTGTGATACTTGGATTGAAAAATATTTTCAACATTGCCTGAAGATTGATGTTGCCTCTATTAAAATCTCGTGACATTTTTTGGTTTTTTGGTTAAGTTTGACTAACTATTTTTGAAAAGATCATCACATTGGTATTTTGTGAAGAAATCAGTAACCAAGGGGGAGATTGTTAATGTTAAAATCATGTGTTGCCATGAATGTTGTCCCAAGTGTTGCAAACCAGTGTTGCCACTGGTGTTGCCACAAGTGTTGCCATTTGGAATTGGCAACACTGAGTTAGTTACTGTATTTTTCACAAATATTAATGTGTAAATTAATGTTTATATAACAGTAGTTAGTCACCTTAAAATGAGGTTGAAAAGAGCAAATGTAAAACCGCCTGTGCGAGAGTTACGAGAAGAAGAAATTAACAAATAAACATGTGTTTATTTGTTTAATTAATGACCAAGCAAAGAGATATTTTATTCAGCTATTCTGGGGGAGAACAAGTCAGAGTACAAGGCATCCAAAGCTGAGAGGTACAAGCAAGAGAAGCAAGAGAAGACTAGGTCTCCTACATATGAGGCGAGTGGCTAAAATGGAGGAAACAAACTCCAAGCTGTTGCTGATCATTTTGAGTAGGCTCCAAGACTTTGTGGCCTATAAATAGTGCAGTGGATCTTCATTGAAGATCATCCAATTCATAAAACGCAAATCTGCACAAGAAGTAGAATTCTGCTCTCAAGTGTTGCCATTCAAGTGTCGGCAACACTCAATCCAACACTCGAGAATTTCATATAGATTTTTATATTTTTGTGAGGTTTTGAGTGTTTATTTTCAGAGAGAATTCGTGTATATGTTGTTCCTTATATCAGGGTTCGTTTATCATTAAGGAACTTCTTCGACCTTGTATTTAATTCATATTATTAATAGAAAGGTCTTTGCCTTATGGCACCCATCAAGTTATATATTTATATAACTTGATAAAAATTATATTCTTGTGTATTGCTTTAATTCTTCCGCTGCAATTTATATTTATTTCTATTGATTTGTGTTTTTCTTGAATTGGTGTATGTGTTGTTGTTAGTGTTGCCCACACTAAAGACAACACTCGTGAGTTTCGTCTCACCTTGTGAGTTTCGCCTCACTTGTTCTAAGCCATAGACAATTTCATTGTGTATACAAGAAAATAAGTGGGAGCATAGTTCTATTTCTGGTGTTATATGTCGATGACATATTGCTCATTGGAAACAATGTTCCTGCACTTGAGACTATCAAGTCCTGATTAGGAAAATGTTTTTCAATGAAAGATATGGGTGAAGCGGCTTATATCCTTGGTATCAAGATCTATAGAGATAGATCAAGAAGGATGATTGGTTTGAGACAAAGTACATATATTGACATGGTCCTTAGAAGATTCCGTATGGAAAATTCTAAAAGAGGGAACTTGCCAATGGGACATGGCATTACTCTTAGCAAGACTCATTGTCCTAAGACAAATGATGAGCGAAATAGAATGAGTGATATTCCATATGCTTCGGCAATTGGGTCTATCATGTATGCCATGTTATGTATTAGACCCGATGTCTCGTATGCTCTAAGCGCAACGAGTAGATACCAGTCAGATCCTGGTGAGAACCATTGTATAGCAGTCAAGAATATCCTGAAGTACTTGAGAAGAACTAAGGATGTATTCTTGGTATTTGGAGGAATGGAAGATGATCTGGTTGTAAAGGGTTACACAGATGTAAGCTTCCAAACCGACAAAGATGACTTTAGATCGCAGTCTGGTTTCGTGTTTATGCTAAATGGAGGTGTTGTTTGTTGGAAGAGTTCCAAGCAAAGCACTGTTGCTGATTCTACAACCGAAGTCGAATACATAGTAGCATCGGATGCGGCTAAGGAGGCGGTTTGGATTAAGAAGTTCGTTAGTGACTTAGAAGTCATTCCGAGTATCACTAACCCGATAGAGCTTTATTGTGACAATAATGGTGCTATTGCACAAGCAAAAGAACCAAGGTCACATCAACGATCCAAACACATTTTGAGACGTTTCCACCTCATTCGAGAAATCTGTGAAAGGGAGGACGTCAAGATATGCAAGGTACCAACGGATGACAACATTTCGGACCCTCTCACCAAGCCTTTGCCACAAGCTAAACATGATGGTCATGTTAGGTCCATGGGTATAAGATACATGAATGATTGGGCCTAGTGCAAGTGGGAGACTGTAGGTGTTAGTGCCCTAGGCCTATAGAGATAGACTTATTTGTAATGTCATTATTCATTTATATAAGAGATTGGTTCTTTGATTATTATATGTGTTTGCATGTTTCCTTTAATAATCGTGTCCCTAGTACTTATGAAGAACTAGTATGATGTCTAATGGATAATCATGTGATGATTATATGCATGGAGATGCATATTAGATTCATGGGTACTTGTTAGAGAACAAGGTACTGGACTTGACCCATTATGATATTTATGTCATGGTCGAATGTCATAATTAAATCTCATATAGTTATATCATTGATATCCTTTGACCTGAGATTATCATCATCTTCCACTCGATGAATATTATGTTTGATATAGTTTAACGTTGTCTTTAACCGGACGACAATAAGGGCTATTATTGGCATGATATGATTCTTGTTGGGAAGAATGATAAGTCAAGATGGAAATTTGTCCCTCGTAAAGAGAGATGTTTGCTAGGCCACTCGTAAGTAAGATTGATGTAGTGCGTGGCTATGCCCGAATGAATTAATGTGATTAATATCATTCAATTAATCAATTTACATAGTAACGAGAAAGCATTGAACAATATGAGTTGACTTGGACCATGACTCATGTTCAATATAACATCGTGTGACAATGGGATTGTGATATGTTCTATATAGGAAATCGAACTTGATGTTATATTATTTGGGTAGGCATGATGGCTTGCTAGAGTCCGCTCATGTCTTATGAGGATCGATGTGATCGAACTCATTGCCAACATAATATAGTCCTATGGGGTCACACGCATCGAACGAATTGTCAAAAAATGGGAATTATGAAATCTGGTCTCATGGGCGACCGCCCATAAGTCAATGGTTGGCTTGGGCGACCGCTCATGGATTATTCGAAAAACCGTACATTGGGACTGTGAAGGTGGGCGACCGCCCATGCCCATGTGGGCGACCGCCCATGTTGGTTTTCGAATAAGGGAATAGGCGCTGTTCTCATGGGCGACCGCCCATGCCTTGGTGGGCGACCGCCCATGTGCCGAACTGTGCTGAAACCGTTTTTGATTAGGGTTTTTAATAGGGTATAATATTTATAAAGTATAAATACTATCCCTCTTCAACCATAGCAGCCAGTCACGAATTTTTGAGTTTATAGGAACACAAAATTGAGAGATTTTCTTTTGTGAATTGAAAATCATCACACCAATTCCATAATACTTCATAGATTGAAAGGAGTTTCAATCGAGGGATCTAGAAATCCACCTAGAATTGTTCTAGGGTTCGTTCAACGCGTGGATACACATAGAGGATCTTCGCTAATCAAGATCTAACGTTCGTGATTCAACAATCGTTCATCGAAGATTCGCTAGTTCTTCAATCTGGAGTTGGAACGCGTTTATCAAAGACAAAGAGCATCAAGGTTGGTATTTTCTATTTCATACTTATTAATTAATCATCTAGAACGGATCCTAGGCTCAGGGTTTTCGAGTTAATTTGCATTCTTCTGCTGCGCATGGACCCTCGAAACCCAACAAAAGGATCGGGGGTGGTGATACTTATAAGGGGCCTCATAAGGTCTTACAGTTGCCGAAGATGAGGATATAAGGCTCGCAATGGCTGGATACCAGGGAGTAGTGAGTGCGGATCCAAAAGGGTGCTGAAGATATGAGGTTTGAGGCACCGTAAAAGTAAGACTGAACGTGTCTTGACCACAATGAGGAACGTGACTAGAAGGGTAATGTGTATACTGTACTTTATGAGCAGGAGCAGCTTGCGTAACAATTGGGTGAAGAATTGGATGAGGAGCATTTGACCTTGTCGGACTTCCCAATCGGAGGGGCGGGGTAGAGCTTGGAGGATGTTATGAACACAGTGAGCCTGATGGAGTGGTGATAAAAGCCTGGTGGCCCATTGTAAGTACCCCAATCTGGATCACACCCTTTCACACACACGGGAAACACCGCAGACTCATCAACACAGTCTCGACAACCCCTCTCACTCAAAACCCTCTCTAAACCCCCAACCAAACCAAGGGAGGAGCCTTTCTGGGATAAAAAGGGACAAAAGGACCTTTCGGGAATTTTCAGGAAATTGGGAAAGCAATATTGGTCCGTACGGACCTCTTTGTTGTCATAATTACTGAATCTCCTTAAAGTCCACAATATTCCCTCAAATCCCGGGAAAATGATTACTCCTGCAGAGTTGGTCCGTACGGACCTCTTTGCATGCAAGATGGTCCGTACGGACCTTATTGCCTCGGGGACACCATAATTGCAAATATACCTCCATCATCACAGCATTCCCTCAAATCGAGGAAAACCAAAACTCGGATTACTGTGGAGGTCCGTACGGACCTCTTTGCACCAAATCTGGCACTATAAATAGAGGGCTCCCCTCCTCATTTTCACACACCTCCCACTTCTCTCTTCCTCCCTAGGCCTTCGGCTTCCCCTCTAAGTCCTTTCGAGGCATTCCCGGCCCCTTTCGGATCCTTCCGAGGCCTTCCGAGCTCCTTGTGATGCTCCGGGCCTCCCCGAGCGCTCCCGAGACGCTCCCGCCGCCCCGAGGCACTCTCGAGGTACTCGAGGCCCTCGTGGTACTCCGAGGCCTCGCCTCGGTCTTTCCACGGTGTCCCGGCTCTTTCCGAGTCAAACCGACGATCCCAAACCACGCCGAAACTCCGCCCGAGTGACTCCCGCCACCACAACGCACGCCGAACCTCTCGCCCGAGTGATCCCGACGATCCCCACGCACGCCGAACCTCTCGCCCGAACGCAGCCTCGCAACATCAACTCACGCCGAAACTCGTCCGCAGACAACCGGCCCCTCCCGAAGCAATCCCGATCCGTACCGAAACGCTACTCCAACCTCAAACACCATTCCCCAGCGGAAGACAGACGCGAACCAACATTGGTAAGGCTTCCTTCCATTACTATTTCAATACATTTTCATACATAGCATACAATGTAGACATCCGATACAGCATGCATTTTTAAAAGCACACACACACACACAACATTTAAAGGATATTAGGGGTATACGAAAGACTCGTTTTACGAGGCTACTCGGGTGAGCTCTAATATTCTAATATTCTCTTCCCGGGAGTCATCTGACCTCCGAACTCAAAATCTCATCACACAAAAGACAGTTTAAAATTATCTTTAAACTGATGCCCTTTTTCAATGTTTTGGGCTTAATAAAAACGGCGTGGCGACTCTACAAAATGCGAAAGCAAAGCGGCGAGAACGAAGCCGCTCCAACGCGAAAGATTGCCAGATGCCGGGGCCGCGAGGCCTTTCTCGGATCCGGGCTGTTTCAGTTGGCGACTCCGCTGGGGATATTTTGTTTTAAAAACTTTTAAACAAAACAAAAGATTTTTAAAACGATGATGAGGGTCAAACTTTCATTTTACCCCTTCCTTTAATCAAGTGTGTGTGTGCGCACGTGCTTCGTTTTTATTTTACAAAAATAAAAATACAAAAAAATGCATCAATATACATCTCGTGCATACATTTAAAATTCTTCAAAAACTTCGTTTTTACTCGTAAAAGAATTTTAGAGACCGCACACTACGCGCACGCCGCCTCGGTTACACCGCACTCTACTCACACCGCCGCCGGTTACACCGCACGCTACGCGCACCGCCGCTCGGATACACCGCACACTACAACCCTCAACCCGGAGTGGTCTCGCTTGCAGTCCGTTAGGTCTTCCTAGGCCTCTTGGACGCGCACGGGATCATTCCAAACATCCCATCCTAGCCAAGCGTCAACCCCGCACGTTTGAGTCTTGAGTCACACTCGTCTGCACTCGGTTGGTTTTTACCTGGGCCCGTGTCATACGCCTGGATACATATACCATGCCGGCCATTTTCGAGTCAAGGCTCTAACTCAAGATCCCTTGCGCAAGCAAAGCGATGAAAGGTCATGCTAAAATCTTGACTCGATCTTGATTTCCGGCTACACCTGCACGATGTTCCGTCCCGGATATACATCCATGCTCGCATGACACCATGTCATCACGCCTTTGATACGTCGCCCATGACGATATGACCCACCCAACGCCTAACGTCACGCATCCCTTGCGCAAGCAAGGTAAAGAGAGGTCATGCCGAACTCTTGACCTCCGATCTTGACTCAGTGGCCGGCTCGGTTCACTATTCACATGGCTAACGCATCAAAACGAACATGACAGCTCGGTCCTTAGGTTCGATTTTTCTTTTAGGCCGGTGGAAACCGCTTGCACTATAGGACCCTCGCCCGGGGCCGTCCACCCCGGGATGTCGAAATACAGTGTGCAAAACGAGGGGCTTATAGCCGCACGTATGGTCTCCATCGACCCAGATCTAGCATAGTTGCGAAAAAGAAGAGCAATCTTTTCCAACCTACCTAGGATTTTGAGAAAACATGTTTTAAGTAAATTAAAACAACAAAAAAAAAATCAAAAATAAAAGAAACGGAAACCGCATGCCACGTGAGCTTTCCCCTTTATCCCGTTAGGCCATTCCCGTGTCTAAACCTTGCCCATCACCCTCCAGCCTAACAGAGTGGTCGAGAGTACCGGAACCCGTCTCCTGTCAAAACAAAGAAGGTCCTACCTCCTTCACTGTCACCAGACACCGTCAATTCCCCATGGCCAAGTGCTGGATAACAACGATGAGAACGGGACCTTACCCCCAAGAAATTTCCCAACACCGGAAGAAGTTTGGCAGGTCCTCATGGCTATTGAGAAACGTCAAGGTGAGCAACAAGCTCGATCGAAGGTGCCATGCACCACTTCGAACCTTAGCCACCCAACTACCTCGGGCTTCCCAAGCCATGATCGCTCCTACAGCCTCTAACATCTCTCATTGTCTCCCGTAAGTCAACCCGTTACCCTCGTACGAGCCATGCGCATGACGTAAGACCACAAGACCTTCCAGAGGAAAGCTCGCCCATCCAGCCTCCCCGAGGTCCCGCACTCACCGCCGAACAACGAACACATTCGGTGGGACGTCTCAAGGACAGGAAAGTGCTTTGTCCTGGAAATGGAATTCCAGGATGCAATGAACGAGGGCCGCCCTCGACGAAAGAAGAAGCTATCTTCTCAACAAAACCGAAAAAGAGGTATGAATCCGGTGATCCCACGCCGGAACCCTTGGAGAACCCTCAGAAAGTTTGACTACTATGTCATCTACTCCAAAGAAATCTCCCCAGCCTAGTTCTCGCACAGGCCACGGCAATGTTTGCTCCATGATCAGCCGGGACGAAGCTTCGCACCGCCACCGAAGGCCCGAAGGTCCAGATAATCCAACCCCGTCTTGGGAAGATCTCAAAGCCACTATTGATGCTTCAAGAAAGCCATGACAAAGGAACGAATTGAAATGCGTAGCCGGCCTTACGCCAATCGTGCTCCTCCCACTACGTAAACGGGAGAGACAAGCAAAACCATAAGTCCAGAGGTGAATGTTCGACACGTTCCTGGCCAAATCCCAGAATCCTCCACGGACAGACAAAAGGCCGCCCATACCCGAGCCACGAATTGAAAAGGGGCCCTACGCCAAAGAAGCCGAAACCTTGGACCCAAAGGTTGAAGATCCCGTCTTGACACGCCTCAAGCGCACTCAAAGCTAACATCTCACTCTGGTCCTTACTCACTTCATCTTGCCCGCACAAGCTCAAGTTGGAAGAAAGCCCGGCCTGCACCATGGTTCCCATCACAGTGACACCCGATGAAGCGCCAGATGATTGGCAACGTCAATTACAAAGCAATATCATCACCTTCACAGTAGCTCGATCTTCCAAAATTTGGGGCCGACCACAACGAGCCTCTCTACATAACAGCTCAACCGGACGAGCGCCGTCTCCCTCGGTGTTGGTAGATGGGGATCATCCATGAACGTCCTTCCAGCCAAAATGATGGATTTGCTAGGGATCAAAGCAACCGATCTAAAACCCTCGACTGTGCAATCAAGGCATACGACTCAACATCCCGCCCAGCCTTGGGAATAGCCACCTTGAACCCGTGGTTTGGAAAACAAATGGTCCCGACTGCATTTCCAAGTCATCGACATCCCAATCACATTCACCGCCATTTTGGGACGCCCTCGGCTACACCCGTATCAATGGGGTGGCATCCACTCTTCATCGGCGTAAAGTTCGTCCCAAGGAACGGATCTTACCATCATCTACGGTGATAGCATAGTCAACGAAAGGACCGAAACAAACGGCGTCCCGGCCTTAGAAATCAAACCCGACGATGATGGCATGATGCTAACAGGTTCACCATCGAAAGCCCAAAGGCCCAAGTGTGCCACATAGACCTCGCCTTTGATTTGGGACAAGATCCCTCCCCGATGAAAATGATGAAGCACATGAACTACATCCCGGGCTCGGCTTGGGAAAACGCCATCGTGGCACTCAATGTATCATCAATATCAAAGAATGTAATACCCCGCACGGCCCGGGATACTCTCCTACTCCCGAACACATTGCGGAGGACAAGCGAGCCGCACGAAAACGCTCCACGTATAACAAAAGAGGCTTGCACGCAATCTCCGATCTTCGTCCTTACAGCCTTCGACATGACCAAGTACTTCACAAGGAAGGCCGGCAACTTGGAAGAAGATCCGTAAAAGGGAACAGAGCCGATCGCCGCCAAACAAAGCCGGCCGACAACCATGGACAAGCTCCAGCAGTAACCCGGCAAGATTCAGAGGCCTCAAGCCAAATCCCGTCCGAAGAGCATTTCTCGACACACCGCCTCGCCGGGATCCACAACCACCACTATTCACAATGAATTTTGGTTCGAAAACTCCTCTTTGGCGGAAGAACTCGAAAACTCTCTCGTCAACACTCCCGCCTTCAACAAGCGGGACGAGTCCGCATTCGAGCTAGTAATGCCCAAGACAAAAGCAAGAGACTCCGCAGACGATGCTTGGGACGAACCACCGCTCCACCTCGCTCTTCAAAGAAGAAATCGAGATGCCGGATCTAATCGATTTTGTTTCGATAACTCGTGATAGCAATGATCGGGAACGGTGACATAAAGCCTTTCAAGCCCCATCTCCTATCAAGCTCATTGCCACTCAATAACCGGGCCACATTCTCCGACCTACCGCCAAAGAAAAAGGACATGATCGAACAACTTGGTCTCGACCCTCGAGTCCTAGAGTCTAGTGTCAAAACTCATCCCGAGTCCATTAGCTTTGAATTTGAGTCTCTCGAGTCATCCGATGGCCTCACGCCGAAGATTACGAACTCATTGCCAATAATGTATTCCCGTATGCTCTTAATGAATGCTTCGATCTTTCCGAGTATCCTCTCATTGCATCTTTAACAACCGATAAATTAACTAACACACAAACAGCTAATAACGATTCACTTGATAAAGAAGCATACACATTAAACGAACAATACATTAAGCACATCTTTAAGCATGTTGTCAAACGAGAGAAAACCGGGCCCAAGCCGCGAGGAGGTTTTAACCAAAGTGAATTTGGGAACCGCCGAAGAGCCAAAAGAGACGCAAATCGGAAGTTTCTTCACCGGCACAGAGCAAGACGCATTGACCGCACCGCTCAAAGAGTTCGTGGATGTGTTCGCTTGGTCTTACCGAGACATGCCCGGATTAGATCCTAACATTGTAGAGCACCGGATCCCCTTGAATCCCGAGGCTAAGCCCATCAAGCAAAAGCTACGCCGAATCAAGCGTAATGGTCTTTACAAGTCAAAGAGGAGATCGAAAAATGCTCCGCGTCGGCTTCATCGTGGTGATCGAGTACCCCACATGGCTCTCCAATATCGTCACGGTCACCAAGGCCAATGGAAAAGTACGCCGTTGCGTGACTTCCGAGATCTCAACAAAGCAAGTCCCAAGGACGATTTTCCACTACCCAACATCGACATGTTGGTAGACACTACAGCCAATTTCTCGAAGTCAAGTCCTTCGTGGACGGTTTTGCCGGCTACAATCAGATCAAGATGGCCGAAGAAGACCAAGAAAAGACAGCTTTTCACAACCCCTGGGAACCCATCGCTACAGCAATGCCGTTCGGACTAAAGAACGCTGGGTTACTCTACCAACGGGCAAAGAACCGCCCTCTTCCACGATATGATCCACAAAGAGATCGAAGTGTACGTCGATGACATGATCGTTCACTCAAAGGGATCGACGGACAACACCTCGCTGCACCCGAGAAAATTCTTCAATCGCCTCCGAAAACACTCAATGAGGCTTAACCCCGCCAAATGCACATTTGGGGTTAGCCGAGGCAAGGTTTTGGGATACATGGTCACCGAGAGAGGCATCGAGGTGGATCCTCAAAAGATCAAAGCTATCATCGAAATGAGACCACCGCAAACTCGCATGCAGGTGAAAAGCTTCATGGGCCGCCCGCAATATATCGCCCGCTTCGTCAACCAATTGACCTCTATATGCGAGCCAATCTTCAAACCGATGAAGAAGAACGCCGACATCGAATGGAACTCGTAATGCCAAGATGCCTTTGAAAAATAAAAGCATACCTTGTGAGTCCTCCGATTCTCTCGTCCTCCCCACGAGGAAAAGCCACCGTTGCTATACCTAATCGTGACCGACACCGCAGCTGGAGCCATGCTCGTCAAGAAAAGAGGGAGTCACGGGTCGAAAACGCCATCTACTTCGTCGCCGAAAGTTTCAAGGCAAATAACTCAATTACTCGCCCTCGAGAAAACCCGCGCAGCCTCGGTATGGGTTGTCGGGAAACTACGGCACTACATGCAGCCGCACACGCACACTTGGTTTCCAAAATGGACCTACCAAGTACCTCTTCGACAAACCATCTCTCGTCAATGAGGCTCGCCAAATGGTCTTTCTTCCTAGCGGAATTTGACATCAAGTACGTAAACCAAAAAGTCAATCAAGGGACGGGCCATGGCCGAACAACCGGCCGATTTCCCAACCGACGAGGCTCGAGGCCCCGAACCACAATTTCCAGACGAGGGAATCTTCACAATCGAAAGCGAAAATCGATGGCAACCGTTCTTCGACGGAGCAGCCTAACAAAAGGGAAACGGCATCGGTATGCTCTTGGTGGATCCCAAGGACGAGCACACCCCAATTGCTATAAAGCTCAATTTCGAGGTAACCAACAATGCCGCCGAATATGAAGCTCGCGCCGCCGGACTACAAGCCGCACTCGAGAGGAATGTCCAAAACTCGAAGTTTATGGGGACTCACCTTGATCATCAACCAAGTCTCCAACAAGTGGAAAACCATAGACCCGGCTTGCAAAAATACCATGCTCGCATGGAGGACCTCATCACACAATTCGAAGAGGTCACCTTCCATTACTTGCCAAGAGACCGAAACAGTTTGCAGATGCCTTAGCCACCTTGGCCTCCCTTGTGGAAATCCCCGAAGGAAAAGCAATCAAACCCTTCAAAGTCGGACGAAAGGAAATTCCCGCCACCGTTGTGAGATCGAACTGTAACCTAAGCCCGTCAATGAGCCACGGTATAACCAGATCTTCCAATACCTCAAGAACGGGAAACCACCTTCATGAACAAGGAAGACCCACACACGTAAGGGGTCAAAACCAAGAGCATCATGGCCCTAAAACGCCTTGCCTCTCACTTCGTCATCCTCGGGGACATGCTATACAAGAAACGCTACCACGGGCCACTCCTACGCCGCGTCGCCCAAGAAGAAGCAAGCAAGTTCATGAACGAAGTCCACAATGGGGCTTGCGGTCCCCACATGAACGCCAGAGCCCCGATGCAAATCATTCTCGTGGATGGGCTACTACCGGATCTCCATGGAGGCGTATTGCATCCACTTTGTCCGAAGCCGCGACAAGTGCCAACGGTTCTCCAACCTCAATCATCTACCGCCCCACGATCTCTACCGCATGACTACACCTCGCCCTTTTGCCACTGGGGAATTGACGTCATCGGGAAAATCGCTCCGCCAGCAAAGAACGGCCACGAGTTCATCTTAGTAGCCATCGACTACTTCACCAAATGGGTCGAAGCCAAGTCCTACAAAGTACTCACCTCCAAGAAGGTCGCGCATTTCCTCAAGGAAAACATCATCTCGCCGATACGGCATCCCAAATGAGGTCATATCGTACAACGGCTCACACTTCGAAGGGGAATTCGACTGCATCGCCGGGCTGAATTCAAGATCACACGCCACAAATCTTCTCCCTACCGGCCACAAACAAACGGCGCCGTGGAAGCAAAGAAACAAAACCCTCGAACGGATCATCCGAAAATGACCACCCGAGGACGAGATTGGCCCGAGAAGCCGCACCTTGCACTTTGGGGCTACCGCACATCGCCGAATGCCCACGGGAGAAACCCCATTTGCCCCGACATACGGGATGGAAGCAGCCCTTCCCATCGAGCCGGAAATTCCTCACTCCGAGTGCCGCCGGAAAATGACATCAACGAAGTCGAATGGCTCCGGCCGACACGACGAATTGGCTCGCTAGACGAGCGACGACTAAAGGCCATGGAACACGTCCGAGCCTATCAAAGCAGATGGCTAGAGCTTTCGACAAGAAAGTCAAATCCCGAGACATCGTGGAAGGTGACCTTGTACTCAAAGAAAAGCCTCCCACTCGAACCAACCCACCGGGAAAATGGGAACCCACATGGATCGGCCCTTTCGTGGTTCAAAAGATCTTCTCCTGAGGCGCCATGAAGCCGACTGCACCTAGACGGCAATCCCTTCATGAATCCAAATAACGGAAGCAAACTTCGCAGATACTTCGCCCGAAGAAGAACAACTGTGCATCTCTTGGCACTCCATGTAGTGTCGAACTACGCACTCCGAGCCCTCTAGTCCGGGGAACGTAGGCAACCTTAATTGGTCCGGGTCTAAAAATACACAAAAGTCAAAAGTTTGAATGTCAATCAAGACCTCCATCAAGCTACGCACTTTTCAAGAAACACGCCCCAAATAGCCACCTTGACCAAGTCAAACGACGGCGGCAACATCAAAGGACATCCGAGGGTCACTCAAGATCAAACGATCGACTCATGTCCGCTTCCAAGCCAGGGGCTTGTCTTCGCCTCACGCGCTTCAAAAAAAAAAAAGAGCTCGAGCAAGGGCTCACGAAATAAAAAAAAAAGAGAGCTCGAGCAAGGGCTCACAAAAAAAAAAAAAGAAGCTCAAGCGTAAGCCGCAAAAAGAGGTCAAGAGCCCGACGCCAACAAGAGGCAAGGAAGCTACGAAAAGACCGTCAAAACGACTTGTCAAGGGAGCATTCAACCTCTCACCAAGCACAAAGCCTCAAAGAAAGGGGATTGCCGCTGTGGCCTGCATCGCTTCGCCCGCGAATGCAATGTAAAAGTCCAAAGATGGACGCCGACAAAGTGCACAAATGAAGCAAAGGCAAACAAGAGATCTTGCGTCTCGACAAAGCTTTAAAAGTAAATCACAAATCACTAACGGTTACAACATTTCTTGATGAGTTCAAGCACGGTCTACTCTCAAGTTCACAACATGCTAAAAGACAAATTTTAATACATTTAACTAATAATGTGTTTGCAATGCAATGAATGGATACCTAGGAGGTCATTCCGCGCCATCTCGCGCTTGTCCCCTCGCCATTCTTTCCTTTCTTCCTCGTCCCCGCGAGTCTTCTTTCGCTTCACGTGAACCAACTCGCGTCTCTCGCCCGAGATCCGGGGTCCTCCCCAGAGTCAAACAATCCAAGAGCTCTCGTGGCTTCATTCGCCCGTGCTTCGGCTCGGATCTCCTCCTCGCGAGTCCGTAAAGAGGACCTCTCCCCGTCGCCGGCCAACTCTAGTCTCGTAGTCAAACAAAGTGTCTCCCGTCACATCCAAAGGGTCGACTGTGCTTCGAACTCCTAAGGCAATAGCTACTACGGCAACCGGGTCCTGCACCGCTACACGCTCGCTCTCCAAGACCACTGGGATCGCCCAACACGCCGCTCATACCAAAGCCGTATACCGAGTCGTCAATACGACGCTCCCCGACGCCTAAGGAGTACCACAGAGGGAAAGCGGAATACTTCCATACCCTCGTAAAATACAAGAAGGCACCCGAAGCCGCCATACAAAGAGGAACTACCTCCGCAAAGTAGCAAGGTCATCCTGCACCAACAAAGGCTCCTCGCTTCATCCCAAACCGCCGGAAACAAGCGACGGAATATAGAAGGAGGACCAAGACAAACCCGGAACTCGACAACGTAGGACCCTTCCCCGCAAGATCCTCCCGGTCTCAATCCTCCAAAGCAAGGAACCCACCAAATGATCTCGATGCGTACCAAGCCGTGCCATCCATCTCTCCCAGCGGATCGATCCATATCCAACACAAGAGGTCGCCGAGCAAATGACCACGGGCTAAACGACGTCTGAGCCTCGGCATGGCCTCGAAGTCTCTCTCGCAGCCCACAAGGTGAGCAAAGCGGGCTTCCTCTCATAAAACGATCCCCGCCGCGACGGTCGATACCATGAAGAGTCTCCCCAAAGACCAACGGGACAATATCCTCTCCACTGGGCAGCGCCTCTACCACATCTAGCAAAGCGCCATCACAAATGCCAAGGAACCGACTGTAAAAAGCTGTCGCCATCACGCACAAGGCAAATACATCCCAAGAGACGTCACTCATCATCAACCATGAACCGCTCCTGCAGCTCGAAATGTCGATATGACCCGAATCAAGGATCATGCCCCGCACTTCTTCCAACGAAGTACGAAGAAAGTCTCGCAAGCTTCACGCTCACAAAGAACACCACCAATCAAAGGAAGCGAGATGGCCTCCACCTCCGGCCCTCCAATCAAAGCCCGAAAATCCTCAAAAGTGGGCACCATTTCATTGTAGGAGAAACAAGACACGTGCCTCCTAACATCCTTAACTTCGCGGCAGCTCCCGCAACAAATCCCAATCAGAACCAACTCCTTAAAAGACCAAACCGAGCAAAGACGAAACCTTACCTCGAAAGCCCGTCTCGATGCCTCATACGGCGCCGCATCCACGTTTTCAACTGCTCAAGGAAGTGTGCTTGCCTCTCCTGCGAAAGCCTCGGCAAAATTCTAGGGACGTACGAAGAATCCATGGCAAAAATGGAGGTTCCTAGAGAAAATGGGGAAGAAAGCTCGAAAATGGCTGCAAATGGGGAAATGAGGAAGAACTGCAGACACCGGAAAGCATTTATGTCCTTCCCAAAAGCAAGGTTGGTCCGTACGGACCTCTTTGCATGCTAAGTATGTCCGTACGGACCTCCTTGCAAACGTAACCCATTTCTCAAAGAACAAGCACAACAACCACCGTCCTCAAGAAACCTTGCTCCAAACCGCCCAAACACCGCCAAAGCCATTCCCGGCAAACAAACACTACCCACAAACACACTCTCAGCCCACGTGGCATGCACAAAATAAAAAATAATAATAGCAACAATTTCTAGGACAATTCCCGGGAATCACAAAATTGACATTACATCTTAAAATAAAATGCTGTTTGCCGTGCAAATACAAGTGTTTTATTACAGGTACCCATAAATGTCTCTGCTAAACAAAAAAAAAAAGAGGGATATGAAAAGAGGGAAAGCAAATGAATACTAATCGACTCCTCAAAGATCATCATCTCGCCAAGGTCCTCCAAAGAGAGAAGTCGGGCATCCCAGCCAACTCGCCCGTCACATCCTCGTCGTCGAATACCGAGCACCCGCCGGAGGCTCCCACGAAAAGTACTCAGAAGGATCAAATCCGGCGAAAGGATCAAAAAAAGAAGGCTCTGAGGAACCCTCACCCTATGCGCCATGCGGAGGCATGACCTGATAAAAGGGCTGCTCCTCGAAGGCCCCGCAGCCTCCCGAAGACGCCCCGCATCCATGCTATGCCGCCCTCAAAGGTCCCTCCCGCTGCGGCTCCGCCGGCTCTAGGCGGAGGAACGCCTGCGAGTGCCTCGAAGGCATAGGCTCGTACGCCGGCACGCGTCGCGAAGACCGGCAAGATATCTTCGACGCCATCTTCTTCGCAAACGACCTCATCGCCACGTAACGGCGAGTCAGCATATCATAAGCTCTCCCCGGACTCCGCACCAACAAGCGCCAAGGAAACGCTCAAAGAATACAGCTTATACTCAACAACAAAAAGAGAAAAATACGTAAAAGATGCCAAGATGGAAAAGAGTCAAGACACTCACCGATCTATCGGGGTCCACTTCGTATGCAAGCAGAGCTCGCTCCGAACGGGTACATGCATACCCTCCTCTCGATCCGTCCCCCGACATACGTGAAATCCGGGCCCCGGATCGAACCTCGGGGAGCTCGCGGCCCTCTCTCCCGCGCGCACTGCGCGTCCCGCCTTCCTCCTCACGAAGGCCCCGTACTCTCCCATACAAAATGAACTCGCCACTTCAACGGCAACCACCGGCCGCCGCCGTAAGACCGGTCCTCGCCACTTCAACGGCAATTCAACCACGGCCATGCCGTAAGACCGGTCCTCGCCACTTAACGGCAATTCAACCACCGGCCGTCGCCGTAAGACCGGTCCTCGCCACTTCAACGGCAATTCAACCACCGGCCGCCGTAAGACCGGTCCTCGCCACTTCAACGGCAATCAACCACCGCCGTCGGCGTAAGACCGGTCTCGCCACTTCAACGGCAATTCAACCACCGGCCATCAGAAGACCGCTCGCTACCCTAAGACCGGTCTCGCCACTTCAACGGCAATTCAACCACCGGCCGTCGGCGTAAGACCGGTCCTCGCCCACTTCAACGGCAATTCCAACCACCGGCCGTCAACGTAAGACCGGTCTCGCCCACTTCAACGGCAATTCAACCACCGGCCGTCGGGCCGTAAGACCGGTCCTCGCCCACTTCAACGGCAATTCAACCACCGCCCGCCATCAACGAACACCTCCTCAAGACGAATCCCAAGGCACGAGACGCTCCAAAACGCCCGACGGTAATTCAAGAAGGAGCCAACACCTCCCAAAGACGAATATCAAGGCACAAGACGCCTCCAAACGCTCAACGACAACTCAACCACTGGCCCTTAAAAGAGGTCCGAAGTCATCTTCCCAACAGAAAAGGGCCCCTACAGGGTCATGCATCCTCAGCAATTCAAGCACCGGCCATCAACGTAAGACCGGTCCTCGCCCACTTCAACGGCAACGCAAGCACCGCCATCAAAGTAAGCCCGAGCTCCTCCCCAACAAGTCAAAGGGAAGTCATACAAGACCGCATATCCTCAAAGACCGACCATCATCCTTGCCCACTCAACGGCAAAACAAGCACAAGAAGGAGCCAACACCTCCGAGTACAAGTCCCAAGGCACGAAGCGCTCCAAAACGCCAAATGGGAAGCAATCACCGCCGTCATCCTTGCCCACTTCAACGGCAACGCAAGCACCGGCAAGCCATCGTAAGTCCAACCTTCTACTCAACATGCAAAAACACAAAGGCATCTACGCCTCTCGCAATCAAAGCACAAGGCAGCCACGCTCCACAAATGCGGCTAGAAGACGATTCAAAGTCCTCGCGCATTACATCAAACCGCGGCTAGAAGACGATTCAAAGTCTCGCGCATTACATCAAACTACGGCTAGAAGGCGATTCAAAGTCCTCGCGCATTACATCAACCGCGGCTAGAAGACGATTCAAAGTCTCGCGCATTACATCAACCGCGGCTAGAAGACGATTCAAAGTCTCGCGCATTACATCAACCGCGGCTAGAAGACGATTCAAAGTCCTCGCGCATTACATCAACCGCGGCTAGAAGACGATTCAAAGTCCTCTGCGCATAACATCAACCGCCGCCGTAAGACGATTCAAAGTCCTCCCGTGGCACCACCGCCGCGAAGACGATTCAAAGTCCTCCGCCGTGGCACCAACCGCACCGAAGACGATTCAAGTCCTCACTCTATCTCCGGCCTCTAAGGCCTTAAACCACCCGATTAGGAAAATCGTAAAATTTCCATCCCAGACACCACCACGTCCTCACGACCTCGGCGGTCACCACATCCCAGACACCACCACGTCCTCACAATTGACCTCGCGGTCACCCCATCTTAGACACCACCCCGTCTCCTTATCACCGACCTCGGCGGTCACACAACACTTCAGGGCACCACCACGCCCGCACTCACAAATTCACGACCTCCGAACTACGACTGTGCTTGATTCCCGCCAGGGATACGTAGGAATCCTATCACAGGTCCACCCATCGACCTATGCGGTCACCCAGACACCACCACGTCCTTACCACCGACCTCGGCGGTCACACAACACTTCGTGGCACCACCACGCCCGCACTCACAAATTCACGACCTCCGAACTACGACTGTGCTTGATTCCCGCTGTGGGATACGTAGGGAATCCTATCACAGGTCCAGCCATCGACCTATACGGTCACCTAGGACACCACCACGTCCTTCCCATCGACCTATACGGTCACCCAGACACCACCACGTCCTCACCACCGACCTCGGCGGTCACGCGACACTTCGTGGCACCACCACGCCCACATTCACAAAACACTCACCCCACACCCGAACTACGACTGTGCTTGATTCCCGCCAGGGATACGTAGGAATCCTATCACAGTGGTCCAGCCTTACCGACCTATGCGGTCACACAAAAGGACACCACCGCGTCCTCACACCGACCTCCACGGCCACTTCCTCTCCCCGCACGCGATCCAGACATTAGGACCCTTATCTTATCGGCGACCCCACTTCTTTCATAAGTGACGCCGTCGAGGGCTTCGTAAGTACCCCAACTGGATCACACCCTTTCACACACACGGGAAACACCGCAGACTCATCAACACAGCCTCGACGACCCTCTCACTCAAAACCCTCTCTAAACCCCCAACCAAACCAAGTGGAGGAGCCTTTCTCGGGATAAAAGGGACAAAAGGACCTTTCGGGAATTTTCGTGAAATTGGGAAAGCAATATTGGTCCGTACGGACCTCTTTGTTGTCATAATTACCGAATCTCCTTAAAGTCCACAATATTCCCTCAAATCCCGGGAAAATGATTACTCCTCGCAGAGTTGGTCCGTACGGACCTCTTTGCATGCAAGATGGTCCGTACGGACCTTATTGCTCAGGGGACACCATAATTGCAAATATTCCTCCATCATCACAGATTCCCTCAAATCGAGGAAAACCAAAAACCGGATTACAGTGGAGGTCCGTACGGACCTCTTTGCACCAAATCCGGCACTATAAATAGAGGGCTCCCCTCCTCATTTTCACACACCTCCCACTTCTCTCTTCCTCCCTAGGCCTTCTCGGCTTCCCTCTAAGTCCTTTCGAGGCATTCCCGGCCCCTTTCGGATCCTTCCGAGGCCTTCCGAGCTCCTTGTGGTGCCCGAAGCCCCCCCGAGTGCTCCCGAGACGCTCCCGCGCTGCCCCGAGGCACTCTCGAGGTACTCTGCGGCCCCTCGTGGTACTCCGAGGCCTCGCCTCGGTCTTTCCACGGTGTCCCGCTCTTTCCGAGTCAAACCGACGATCCCAAACCACGCCGAAACTCCGCCCGAGTGACTCCCGCCACCACAACGCACGCCGAACCTCTCGCCCGAGTGATCCCGACGATCCCCACGCACGCCGAACCTCTCGCCCGAACGCAGCCTCGCAACATCAACTCACGCCGAAACTCGTCCGCGTACAACCGGCCCTCCCGAAGCAATCCCGATCCGTACCGAACGCTACTCCAACCTCAAACACCATTCCCAAATGAAGACAGACGCGAACCAACATTGGTAAGGCTTCCTTCCATTACTATTTCAATACATTTTCATACATAGCATACAATGTAGACATCCGATACAGCATGCATTTTTAAAAGCACACACACACACACACAACATTTAAAGGATATTAGGGGTATACGAAAGACTCGTTTTACGAGGCTACTCGGGTGAGCTCTAATATTCTAATATTCTCTTCCCGGGAGTCATCTGACCTCCGAACTCAAAATCTCATCACACAAAAGACAGTTTAAAATTATCTTTAAACTGATGCCCTTTTTCAATGTTTTGGGCTTAATAAAAACGGCGTGGCGACTCTACAAAATGCGAAAGCAAAGCGGCGAGAACGAAGCCGCTCCAACGCGAAAGATTGCCAGATGCCGGGGCCGCGAGGCCTTTCTCGGATCCGGGCTATTTCACCCATGTGAGCTTGTAGTATCACAGGGGAAAGTGGGCCTTGAGAATTGACGGAAGCAAGCTGACCCCCTCTTCCCCATGGAGCCTGAGAAGCGAACTGACCCAAAATGGCTTGCGGAGCCATGTCAAACTGCTGGGCTCGAGAAGTTGCGAAGTGATCCATTCCAAGCGATGACCCAAACCACACTGAGGCTGTGAAGTAGTAAACTGACCCATTCCGAGCTGTGGGGCAAAAGCAAACTGATACAAACCCAGTGGTGAAATCTGAGAGGCACTGGGGGCAGGTTGACCTAGATCAGACTGCTGAGGAGTGCAAAGTTGTTGGGGCTGAGAGACAGGCTTAGTTATAGGTCGGGGCATGCTTGGCCCATTAGCGGTTCCACACGAAAGGGGGCAAGGCATTCGACGATAGTTGGCATGCCCAGGAAGGGAATTAGCTTGATTCTCCGCAGCAACCATAAAGGTTCCATTAGGGTTGCGAACAATTGCTAGTCCATGGCTTCTGAAACTTTCAATAACTGACTGATCTGAGCTTCTTGATTTTGTCTTATCTGTTCCAACATCTGATTCCATTGTTCGTCATTTTGTGTTTAGGGTTTGAGGATTTTAATGGCTTAGGAGTGGTTTTGGAGTGGATTTGGTGTTGAATTTGGTGTGAAATTTGAGTGGTGAGAGTGTTGAGGGCTGTTTGAGGATGAATTTTGACAGAGTAAAGTAGGATTTATCAATTTTTTGGCCTCTTGAAACTGAGGGAGAAGGGTTGTAATTATAGGTTGGCTGGGGTACAATCTTATCCGCGTGGATAAGATTGTAGACACAATCTCATCTACGCGGATGGGATCAGCAGCGTGTCTGATTTTTGCAGAAAGTTGTTTCGGCTGTTTCTATTTAGTCAATATTCCTTTTTTTATTGGAAATGACAAATTCCACTGAGGTCCTATGCCATTTTCTTATTCCCAAGAGGTCCTTTCTCATTCAAATTGTCAAAATAATGTCCAAAATGCCCCTAAATGATTATAAATCATTAATTTGGGCTAACGGAACATTAACGACCCAGATTGGGGCACTTACAGGGGTGTGCAGAAAAGTTTGATTGTAGCTTTCTTGTCGCTACGACTAGGGTGTAGGCTATCTTTTCTGCGTTGAAGTATCTTCTCTCCACATCAGATAATGCCTTACTGACATAATAAACAGACGTCTGAGTGGTTCCTTCATTTCAGACTAATACCGCAGCTATATCGTTATTTGTGGCTGCTAGGAAAACATATAGCATTTTCCCCATGACATGGCTGCTCAACAAAGGAGTGAATCCCAAGTACTCCTTCAACTGTTTGAATGATTATGAGCATTCAGAAGTCTAGGAGAAGCTCTTGTTCCCCTTCAGAACTTTGAAGAAAGGCAGTGATTTTTCCACGGACTTTGCAATAAACCTTCCAAGGGCTGCTATTATTCCATTCAACCTTTGAACCTCCTTGATGCTGGTAGGTTATTTCATGTCTATCAAGGCTTTTATTTTCTCTGGATTCGACTCGATCCCTCTTTGTGATACCATAAAACATAGGAACTTCCCGGCAGTCACCCCGACCACGCACTTACTTGGATTCAATTTCATAATGTTCGCTCGTAGGTTGCCAATGGTTTCTTTCAAGTCTGGGGCGTGACTGTCTTTCCTAGTATTAATGAATATGTAATCAATGTAGGCTTCCATGTTACGGCCTATCTGCTCCCCAAATACTTTATTGACCATGCGTTGGTAGGTTGCGCATGCATTTTTGAGCCCGAAGGGCATCATGGTGTAACAATAAATTCCTCTAGTTGCCTAGAAGGCTATTTTCTTAATGTCTTCCTCAGTCATTTTTATCTGGTGATAACCAGAGTAGGCGCCTAGGAAGTTGAGAGTTCTATGTCTAGCAATGGAGTCTACTAGCTTGTCAGTTCTGGGGATAGGGTAACTGTCCTTCGAGAAGGCTTTTTTGAGATCTGTAAAGTCTGCACACATTCGCCACTTCCCGTTATGTTTCTTGACCATCACAACATTGATCAACCAAACAGGGTAGATTGTTTCCCTGATGATTCCAACACTTAGTAATTTTTGTACTTCCTTCTTTATAGCATCTTCCTTATCGTTTGTAAAAATTCCCCTTGTCTGCCTGATAGGTTTAGCAGACGGTCAACTTCAAATTTGTGGACAACCACCTCTTCTTTTATTTCTCTCATATCCTCAACCTTCCAGGCAAATACATCAAGATTGATTTCCAGAAGGGTGATGATTTCCTCCCTTTCTTTCGGGGAGAGCTGGCCTTCGATTTTTATTTTTTGTTTAGGGTAGTCAGGATTTAGTTTGATTTCCTCCAGTTCATCTACGGGCTCCATTTCTGGACTGTTCTGAAACTGTAGAGTTTCAATGATTATCTCTCTAAGCCTTCTATCTTCATCACCGTCTAGGTATAGGTCTTCCATTTCAACTAGTTCATCTACATTCGGCAACTCTTCTTGTCTCAAGTCAGGGTTGGCCCTCGAGTTCTGGCTGCTGACGAGATAAGGGGTTGTATCTAGGACGGACAGAACTGTGTTATTGTTTTCATCTTCGTGGACATCTAGTATCATGTGTTCTTCATCCTCTGCTTCAAAAATTAGATTTAGCCTAGAACTGGTGCTGGTGGTCTTTACAGACTTATAGATTTTTAGATTTTAGTCTGATGTGTCTACCTCCACCTTTCTAGATGTTTTACTGCTCTTCATCATATGCTCCAAGAAGTCATTGGGGGTCACCCTTACGCATTCGATTCCAACACGAGTGGGGAACTTAACTCGTTGGTGAGGGAGGAAGGCGACCAACCCAAGTTTGCCTTGACTTGGAATACCTAGGATGACATGGTAGTCACTTGCCAGATCCATGACCACGAATGTTACTATGGCCTCTACTCTGAAGGGATGTTCTCCCACTTCCAATAATAAGTCAATCGTCCCCATGGAGCTGACTTTATGGTTGGTGAAGCCTTTTAGTCTTCTAGAGTGTGGCTCCAGCATGCTGTCCTTTAGATTAATCTTCTGAAATGTGGAATAGTATAGAATGTCTTTGGAGGCCCCCAGTCTATGAGTAGTCTCTCAGATTCACAGTTATCAATCCTCCCTTTGATCACCAGGGGTTGTTCGTGGGCCGCACGAATTCTGGCTAGCTCATTAGGGGAGAAGCTGATAACTTCCTCTTCCTTATGAATTCAGGCGGGGATGTGATAGACCTTACTCAGCTCATGTATCTGGTCTTTCAATTTTTTGTTGGAAATAATTTCCTCCCTTATAACATGGAGCTTGGCCCTAGGAGGTTTGTCTTCCCTTTCATCATCTTTGTCATCGTTATCGTCATCCTTTCTTTTCGCTTGTTGTCCTTTCACATAATATAGCGATCAATTCTTTTGAGGGAGATGTAATTCTCAGTGTCGTGTTCGTGTCTTTGTGGAAGGCACAATACTTAGAGTTGTCACGGGTATACTCTGTTCTTTCATCGAGTGGTCGGGGACTTGGTAGATTCACAAACTGCATGATCTCCGTTATAGGTTTGGTGAGGGGGGTAAAAACCTCTGCTTTTTCAGTAGCCCGAGTTCTATTCTTCCCCTTGTAGTTACTTCCATTTGAGGCCTTGTTGGTACCAGCTGTGGTTGTTTCTGGTTTATCAGACCTCTTTTTACTTTTCTCTTTTGCCATATAGATCAGACTTCGATTTGGGCTCCTTGGCAGAGAGCTCATAGATAACTGACCGGATCTCAGTCCGGAGTTGAAGCAAACGATCACCTCCCGATCAGTTAGGCTTTCCTCTACTTGTTCAGCCATAGCTCTGAATCGATTGTAATAACTCAGAGTTGTTTCATTTTTCCCTTGCTCAATGTTTTCAAGGTCTATTAGTCTTTTCTTTCTTTTCCCAGTTGTTGCAAAGTAGTCCAGTAACCTCCTCCTCATAATTTTCTAGCTATAAATGCTTCCCTTCTTTTGCTCACGGAACCAAGACAAAGCTGTTCCGGATAAGGTGCTTGCGAAAGCCTTGCAGAGAATATCATTTGTCTTGATGAGGAGGGCCATGGTGGATTCAAAACTTTGCACATGGTCCCATGCGTCTGTGGTTCCCGCATATTTTTTGAAACTAGGAATTTTGAGAGAAGGATTGGGAGGTAGATCATTAATTCGTTGGGAGAAAGGATGAGTGGCACTAGCATCGTCATCATCCACTTCCTTCCTCCCCATTTCCATTTCATTAAGTCTCTTTTTCAAGAGGAGGATATCTCGGGCATCAATTCCAGAACTAAAGTGAGAACTACGATGTGTCCTTTCTTTTTCTCTATGCCCATTTACTTGGCTTTGTTCCTCATGTTGCTGGTGATTATCCCCATGTCCAAATGGTGCTCTGCCATTCACTAGCCTGAAATGACGAGGAGGGGTTCTGTCCTTCCTAAGAGCCAACTCTGGACGGGGAGGCGACCTGTGATGGGGAGACCCTTTATGCCAAGGTCCTAGGTCGAGCAGGACTCGTATGCCGAGGAGAGGGATTATGACGAAGAGGAGTTTTTTGCCTTGCATGACTGAGTCTTGCTCTCAAGTCAGCAGAATTAACCTCCTGCTCCCTTTGGTGGTTCAGCTGACTTCTCAAGTCTACCTCGTTTCTTATGTTACCATACCCAGGTGCTTATGACGAGTAGGGACATCTTGGGGGTTTTGCTTGGATCTACCAGCAGTGCCATGATGAGGGGGATGTTGGCCAGGAGGAAGATTTTCTCTAATCCCCCGACTACCAAGCATGTCAACATGACTTTCCCCTCCAAGGGAATTTCCAGTCCTCGTAGGTCTTATGAATTCAGTAGGGAGTGCTGAAGATCCAATTGTAGCAAGGCATTTTGTATTTCATAAATGTGTTGCAGAGTTTCCATCTGTTGATGCAAAAGAGTACTGCAATCAACCTGTGGAGGGAGCCCCAGTACCCCCTTGGGCGGCATTCCTCCCCATCTAGCTGCCAGCAGGCCTTCCTCGGCGTCGATAATGAGGAGGGTTTGGCAGCATTACCTCAGTTACTTGATGTCCCCTATAACGCAGATTCATTCCTAGGAGTGGCAGCCCATCAATCAATGGTAGAGGAGGTGGCAGTTCCCAATTGACAAGAGGAAAAGTAATCCTAGCGTTGCCATTAGTCTCCTCAGCAAGAATATTATCTGGATTAGGAGTAATACTAGCAGTGTATCCTTCAATTATGATTTGGAGAACGGAGCAGATTTTTTCGGCTATTCAACGGATAATACGAATCACTTTCCGACAATTTAACCGAACTGATGTTGCCAAAAACGTTCGGATTAGCCCAAATCCAGCGGCAGGTTGTATCCTGTATGTTTGAATAGCCTGAAAAAGAATAACAAATACGTAAACTAAGTCGGAGCTTTACCGGCGAAGGCTCTCCGGCGTGAGAGTAAGTATTTATCTGATATAGAGCAAATCAATTGACAAGAGTTGAGAGTCAAAAGATGCGTTATCAAAAATATGTGATTTATAGCTTGTATTTATGGGTGTAGGATTTAGAGTCCATCTTTGAATAAGAGAACGTGTGAGAGAAAGTTATAATCCTAGTTGGATTATAACTAACCACAATCCTTGTTTGAGTATGATTAGGTAATTGCATTATGTTCGTATGCCTAGGAGGCAAGCTTCTCGGCATATAATGCTTGATCGGCTTGTATGAATGCTGAGGAAGAGGTGAATAAAGGTAGGGAGGTCCCTTATCCTTGTCTTGGATGATGACCGAGTAAGGTCTTCTCGTCTTTTGGTGACACCCTTGTCGACTTTGTTGGTGCCTTGGTCGGCATCTGAGAGGTGCCTTGTCGGCATGTATCAGTATTGTTTCCTTAGCCATTTTGTTCACTCTGCTCTATCTAGGTCGACATAGTGGAAAATGACGAGGAGGAATGACGAGCATTGGTAGGGAAGGCCCACTCCCTATGTCGTATTGAGACTTGTATGAATTATATTTCGGGCCCAATCTATTGAGCATTGCCCGGCTTCATATCTCGGTTTATACCGTTTATCGGTGCATATATAATTGAGTTCATGTGGCGTTTAAAATGATCGACATGGTCAGTCCATTTGTTTTACTCGTACCAGTTCATGTGTTTTTCTGAGTGTTATTACATGTGTTGAATAGTGCAAGTTCGCATCTTCAGAATGCTAGTTGCAGTTTTGAAGAATATGCGAAGGTTTGAGAAGTTTCGATTATTTACAAAAAAAAAAAAAAAAGGATCACCGTACATTTTTCAAAAAAAATCTAGTTATTTTAAAAAATGTCATCGTAAGGTTCAGACCGGTTTTAAAACAAGTTTTTACTAATGAAACGGAAAAAAAAAGCCTTCTTTAAAATACGAAAAAAAAATGTGAAAATTAAATACTGATGTAATTCAATCTTACATTCTCACCGGATATGGTTAAATACATGGAAAGAAAAATACAGGGAACGAAATATTCCAACGCTGCTTTACGATGCACCGTGTAAGTATACGCGAGGACATCTCGTGTGAACTCACACGAGATGTGTCTCGTGTGAGTTTACACGAGACAATCAAAAGGCAGTCAATTTGGTTTTCCAGGAAGGGGGTGTGCATAACACCCCTATTTGCGTTAAGAGGACAATCAAAAGGCAGTCAATTTGGTTTTCCCTCCGACGATCTCAGACATGGCTGAACCCACATCAACAATCGCTGCCACCGTTTATGGAGCTTCCGACGACGACTTATCTCGTCCATCAGCCTCCGTATATGTGGATTTCAATTTAGGTTTTTCCGTTCGACGGCGGCGATAGGAGCAAACTAACTTTAACTCTTTTTGTTCTTGATACTTCAAATAATTTAAGATTGAGACTGGTAATTGTTTCTTAATTCAATTTAGGTTTTTCCGTTCGACAGCGGAGATAGGAGCAAACTAACTTTAACTCTTTTTTTTCTTGATACTTCAAATAATTTAAGATTGAGACTTGTAATTGTTTCTTGATTTTTTAGGTCGGATGCGACTCGGCTAGACGAGTCCGATCTGTCGTTGGTGGTGAATGGTGACGACGGCGGCGATAGGAGAAAGGAGAGAAGAGCGAGAGAGAAGAAGGGAGGGGAAGGAGGAAAAAAAAATTAGGTATATAAAAGGTTATTTTGATAATTTACATACTTCCCTGTATTTTTAGTTTCCTGTATTTAGTATTTACCATTCTCACCCTTGTGGAGCACCAAAATTTCCGATGCAGGCTTGCAGCCATTTCTGAGTTCCACTCATTTGTTGGACCCAAGGGCGGGAAAACGTTGCAACGAATCTAAATATTGGCGGGATCAAATAGAAGAACACCATGACCAAGGTGAAGATGGCGGAGAAAGAAATGGCGGGAGACAGTAGAAACGACGGCCGGATTTGCTCAAGCTGTAACAATGGATTCCTGCCAATCGTCAAGCACCTTCAATCACTTACCGCCCACGGTCATGCCTTCCACGAGCCTTGGTAAGTAATCTCCCCTTCCTCCGTGTATAACTGCCCTATCTGAATTGATTTTACTTTTCGTAGTGATTTTACTGTCAAGAGTTCAATTGCAACCCTAATGTAATCGATTTTGTGTTAGAACCTCAGACTTGTAGTATCAGAGCTAGCCTCTGCACGTTCGAGCCCAAAAGCGGCCCACTATGTTCTAGTATCACGTCACCCAAATATATGTCCACTCGTAAGCGTAAAAATTCGCCTACGCGTGAGGGGGCATGTTGGAGGAGCAATTATACCACATCGTTAGCCAGTTGATTTTGGGATAGAACCTCTGACTTTATCACTATTGTCACTTTATCACTATTGTCAAGAGTTCAATTGCAACCCTAATTTAATTGATTTTGCATATGTATGTGTAATGTGTGTATTATTTTTCATGTATATTGAATTTATTGTTTAATTTCTCCAGAATTTAAATTAACATGATGATTTAATTTCTGAAACCCTAGTATTCAACAATTATTCGCGTCATGTTGGAACGAAGAAATTTCCTATTGTCCTGATAGCAAGACCAATGTTCGTCGCCTCAATTCCCAATCCATCCCCAATTCCTGCCATTGTGGAGAAACTTTGGGGAAACGGCACCGAGAGGTGAAACATTTGAATGAGAGGGCGGTCAGAAAGTTTAACAAGCGAAAATCTGCTGTGAAATCATCTGGAAAGGGTAGCAAAGGAGGTACTACATGTCTTTGATTTGCTTATTAGTGTTTGTTATTCGGTACTTGACTTCACAATAAATCCTTAATTATTTTCTTTTAGAATTAGTATTTATTGATTATTTTCCTTTTAGAATTAACTAGATTGACTCCCGTGCGATGCACGGGGCCTTACTATATATTCAAAAGACAAAAATTGAACTAAAATAAACCAAGAACTCAATTAATTTATACATTATGAAATACTTTCATAAAGACTACATTGTCAGTACATAAAAATTAAAAAACAATAAAATAGGAATAAACAAAAACCATAAGGAATATGCATTTCTCTATATACAATTCTATAGTATTTTATCATTTAAAAAAGTAAGTAAAACACACGAAATTGTTTATCAAATACGAAATAAGTTATTGAAATTAGTAAAAGAAGGTGAAGATTGAAAATCTAGTTAAAAAAAGGTGATATTTTATTTCTTTTTGATAAAGAGAAAATTTTAAATAAAAACAAAATATTTGTTCATACAAAAAGGAAAGTACAGTTATCTAATAAAAATTAATATCATTCTTTTTAAAATGGAAACTTTCGATTAACTCATGCTCGTACATAAAAAAAAATATGTCATATTTATTTAGATTAACTCATTATGAACATAATTATGATATTTATTTTCAATGTAACTTATTTAATTTTTAGGAGAAAAAAAAATACAAAAAATACTAACAATTTCGTTAAATGAAAAGAAATTTTCCCAAACCCCCACTTCCTCATCAAACTCAACCCACTTCTTCCTCTCCCTATTTTAAAATACAAATTTATACTATCTTTATTTCTTATTATATTGACATACACTTCAATCTAAATTTTAAAAATGATGGCCATCTTTCTCGATATTCGTCTTTATAAATAAACAATATTTTGAGAAGAATAGAAAAATCGACAAATTTTTTAATAGTTTATTTACTATGCTTAAAAGAATTATTTTTAAATAAATAAATTGTTTGATATATCGAACTAAAATAAACACAATAACCATATTACCCCATCTCACTTATTAAATAGAAACCAAAACTCACACTCATTACAATCCCTCATCTATATATATATATATATATATATATATATATATATATATATAAATTATTATTATATTAAATAACAATATATACTTTATAAATACAAAATTGTTTTGTTTATAAAAATTCATATTTTATTATATATTTATATATATTTTATTTTATATATTTATATATATATATATATATATATCCCATCAATTTTATTTTATTTTATATTCTTGATTTTTTTACACCAAAAAATTAAGAAACAAAATAAATCATTTACTATCCACTTTATTTGGCTAATTGTTAATAAAAGTAATTAATATTTTATTTACTATACTTCAATTTTTAAAATAAAATAAATAAATTGTTTGATGTATCGAACTAAAATAAACCAATAACCATATTACCCCTTCCAACTAATTATCCTATACCCCATCAATTTTATTTTATTTTATATTATTTATTTTTATAATTATTAAAATTAATATTATTACCATTATCATTTATAATAAAAAAACTTTACACTTCATTAATTTTGACTAAAAATATATTGAAAAATTAAAAAGAAAAATTAACAAAGGATAATTACTAAAGTTATATTTAAAAAAATGGTTTTTTTTTATGTGTCCAAATCAAATTAAAATAGTCTCTATTTAAAGAGAATTTTTTTTATGAATTTTGGTTAATTTTTTTTTTTAGAAAATAATAATTTATTATAATCTATTTTTTTTTAAAATGATTACCATCTTTCCCGATATTCGTCTTTCTTATTACTTTATTTACTATGATTCATTTTTTTTAAATAAAATAAATACAATGTTCGATGTATCGAATAAACTCAATAACCATATTACCCTTTCCAACTCATTATCCTATACCCCATCAATTTTATTTTCTTTTATATTCTTTATTTTTATAATTAGTAAAATTATTATTATTATCATTATCATTTATAATAACAAAAAAACTTGACACTTCATTAATTTTGACTAAAAATATATTGAAAAATTAAAAAGGAAAATTAAGAAAGTTATATTTAAAAAATGGTTTTTTTTTTTATTTGTCCAAATCAAATAAAAATAGCCTCTATTTAAAGAGAAATTTTTATTTATGAATTTTGGTGAAATTTTTTTTTAGAAAAAAATAATTTATTATAAAATAATTTTTAAAAAATGATGACCATTTTATGATTAGTAAAAATATTATTATTATGATTATCATTTATTATTTAAAATAAAAATTTCACACGTATTTAATTTTAACTACAAATACCATGAAAAATACAAAACTAAAATTATCAAATGAAAAAGAAAAATGCATTCACGTGGCTATTTAGGCCCGTGTAATTTACGGCTCCCATAATTTTAACCAATAAAAATTAAGAAACAAAATAAATCATTTACTATCCAATTATATTTTATTATATATATATATATATATATATAATTCAACACCATTCCAACTCATCATCCTATATCTCACCACTTTTATTTTATTTTATATTCTTGATTTTTTTTTACACCAAAAAAATAAGAAACAAAATAAATCATTTACTATCCACTTTATTTGGGTAATTTTTAATAAAAGTAATTAATATTTTATTTACTATACTTCAATTTTTTTTAATAAAATAAATAAATTGTTTGATGTATTGAACTAAAATAAACCAATAACCATATTTCCCCTTCCAACTCATTATCCTATACTCCATCAATTTTATTTTCTTTTATATAATTTATTTTTATAAGTAGTAAATTTAATATTATTACCATTATGATTTATAATAAAAAAAAAACTTTACACTTCATTAATTTTGACTAAAAATATATTGAAAAATTAAAAAGGAAAATTAACAAAGGATAATTACTAAAGTTATATTTAAAAAAAATGATTTTTTTAAGTGTCCAAATCAAATTAAAATAGTCTCTATTTAAAGAGAATTTTTTTTTTATGAATTTTGGAGAAATTTTTTTTTTAGAAAAAATTAATTTATTATAATCTATTTTTTTTTAAAATGATGACCATCTTTCCCGATATTCGTCTTTCTTAATACTTTATTTACTATGATTCAATTTATTTTAAATAAATTAAAAAATATGTTTGATGTATCGAATTAACTCAATAACCACATTACCCCTACCAACTCATTATCCTATACCCCATAAATTTTATTTTCTTTTATATTATTTATTTTTATAATTAGTAAAATTATTATTATTATCATTATCATTTATAATAAAAAAAAACTTGACACTTCATTAATTGTGACTAAAAATATAGTGAAAAATTAAAAAGGAAAATTAACAAAGGATAATTAAGAAAGTTATATTTAAAAATTGGTTTTTTTTTTATGTGTCCAAATCAAATAAAAATAGTCTCTATGTAAAGAGAATTTTTTGTTATGAATTTTGGTGAAATTTTTTTTTAGAAAAAATAATTTATTATAATATAATTTTTTAAAAATGATGACCATCTTTCCCGATATTCGTATTTCTTAATACTTTATTTACTATGATTCAATTTTTTTTAAATAAATTAAATAAAATGTTGATGTATCGAATAAACTCAATAACCATATTACCCCTTCCAACTCATTATCCTATACCCCATATTATCATTATCATTATCATTTATAAGAAAGTTATATTTAAAAAAATAATTTTTTTATGTGTCCAAATCAAATAAAAATAGTCTCTATTTAAAAAAGTGATTTTTTTATTATCATTTAGAATTAGAAAAATTAGTTTACACTTACTTAATTTTCACTCAAAAGAAATTGAAAAATTAGTTAAGGATAATTAACAAATGTATATTTTAAAAAGAGGAATTGTTTTCTTTGTCCAAATAAAATGAAAGAAGTCTCTATTTAAAGAGGAAAAAAAATCATGAATTTTGGTGAAAAAATTAAAAAAGAAAAAATTAATTTATTATATAATAATTGAGGTTAAAGAAATGGGATAATTTAATTTTTTTCGAAAACCGGACAGCCATTCGTGTGTTGACATGTGGCAAAAAAAAAAAAAAAAACGGAAAATGCAGGCTTCACGCGCCATTGTCGGAGATTGCATTTCACTCGCCGATGAAATGTCAAAAATGCCCCTCCCCCTAAGGCCAACACGTGTCCAAAGTATTTTAAAAAAAAAAAAACCAACTAATCACACAGCGCCACGTGTCGTTTCAGCTGGCTTTTTTGCCATTTTGCCACCGTATGAAATGACCAAAATGCCCCTCTAACCCCCATTTATTACCACTATCTTGTTTTTATATATATATAGATACTGTATTGATTAGTTTCCTAGTTCTTATAGTAGTAGTATTTTACTTTCCTAGTTCCTTTTAAATTAGTATTTCCTTTTCCTAGTTTTGTTAGGATAGATTAGCCTATAATTACTCATGTATGTAAGCGCTATGCGACGATGGATTAATAATTGATTTGAGTTTAACTTTAAGCCAATTGTGTGTTCTCCTTCTCCTCCTTTTCTTGATACTTTCTTCTTATCTGCATTCTTCTTCTCTTTCTTTTATTTCTATTCTTTTCCATATGCTTCCGCCTACCGTTCACCATAACCTTAAAACGAAAAAAAGTGTAGCAGAAAAAAGAAGCAAACTCATTCTTTATTCTCATATTTTTGGTTTTCTCTTTTAAGAAACTTTGCGAAGATTGTATCGTATGGTGATGAGGTTGCAGTCGAAGGTTAGGAGGATTGACCGTCTGCAGAATGACCCTAAATATGTTGCCAATGAGGTACTTTCTCTATCCTTTTCATTTGTTTCATTGCTTAAAAATGTCAGAATAGGAACAAAAATTACTCAATATTGGTCCTGAATGTCCATCTTAAGGAATCTTCCAAATTTTGCTCTTTTGTACTTCATAAGAAGAAACATTAACCATCTAACGGAAGTTAAAAGCATGGAAATCAAAGGTTTACTCGGAACATTTTTGGGTGAAGGATAAAATAATAATTGTAATAACTGAAAATTTCATCATATAATACATTTGCATATTGAGTACTTTGTAATCGCTATCTCGAAGGTTCATGTTGTTTACTATATATCTGCCTAGTGAGACAGTTATGTGGTTAAGTTTATCCAGAAGAGAAAAAGAAGAAGGATTAAAAAGCAAACAAAAGAAGCAATCAATCAGTCTTTTTTTCTACGTTTTCCCTTTTAGATTCATCTTGACTTGCCTTTGTGATGATATGCAGTTGATATTAAAAAGAGACGTATATATTATTGATGCCAAAATTTCTATTGTAGATCTATACTCACGTATCAGGATACTGAGCACGAATTAGAAGTTGCATGGTAAAACTATTGATGAATCAGAGTGTCTAAGCCCATTACCACTTGATGCTATCTCTTTCGATAAAGGCTAAGCATTTTTCATACCTTTTCCTCTCTACATTTTGTGAGAGAAGTAATTGGTATTTAGACAGAACATGCATTTATAAACTCTCTTTGGGATAGGACTCTTTTGTGTCCAATAGTTATAAGAGTACGCCAAACCAAATATTCCATTCTCCTGTCATTTCAGAGGATATAATTTCTTTAAGAATCGTAAAAGATTTTAACAAGTTCTCATTTAAATACTTTTATAGGTAGCTGTAGAGAAAAATCTGTGTGATTCTTCTATTGGGGATAATGGTGGCATTTCCAACCAATGCAACAACCTTCAGGTTGTAGATCCTGTGAAGTTTAGCCCGAGTGAAAACCAGGACAAGGTAGTTGATAATTTAAAAGAAGCTCCTTTAGGGACTGAACTTACATTGGGACAAATAGGGACTGCAGGGCGGAAACATGCTGTGGAGCATTGTAATACTGAAGGTAACAGGGGATGCAAGAAAGTTGACTTTCCAGAGCCTGTTGACTTTAGCCCTAACAAAGCAAATACCAAGGGATCCGATAAGCTAACTGAAGAATCAAATTTAATGTATAATGAGCTTGCTTTGGGATCAATTAATACGTTATTGGGAGATATCAGAGGTAAAGCAGGCATTTCCAACAGCCATGTAAATTTAAGACCGGGCAAAAGAAATATAGAGAGAACTGATAATTTCAAAACAGAAGATACTTTAGGGACGGAGCTTGCTTTAGGACAAGCTGGAACTAGTGTGGAGCAATGTAATATCGGGGGTAATATTGACATTTTCAACAGATGCAGCAAAATCCAGCCTGCAGAACCTTTGAAGTTCAGCCCTAGCAGAAGAAACAGTAAGAAATCCGATGTTTTTAAAGCAGAAGATATTCCGAGTACAGAGCCTTTGGGGTATTCAATTGGAACTACTACAGGTCAATGCAGTGTTGATTTGGGCAAGACGTGGAAGAAACGAGAGTTTGAAAATACTTGGATTTTTGACCCAAGCAAAAGAAACAAGAAGGGTTCGGATACTCTAAACGCAGGTGCAACGTTAGAGAGTGGTCCTTCGACTACTAGTCAATGTAGTGATTCTGATGATCCGTACTCCATTGGAAGCTGCATTGCTATCATAAATCAGATGAAAGATCTTGATCCTTTTGTTTATAGTGCTGCTCAAGACTTGTTTGAGAATCCGAACTGGAGGAAGATTTTTGTGTCGTTGAAGAGGGAAAAACGGTTAATCTGGTTGATTTCCATGCTTCCAGATGCGTGATGACAGAAGAGCAAGCATGGTAAGTTGCAGTGATAATTATATGAAAATGTTGTCAATCACTCCGTAGTCTTTTGTTTATTACTCCCTCCTTCCCGAAATGACCTTCCCACTATTTTTATTGTCACAACGGAGATACATTGAGCAGTAAATTTAGGTTAATTTCATTATCATAATAAAAATTTAAAACTTGTTATTGATGTACCATTATAAATACTATCAATAACAATTTTTCAATGTTTATTAGTATAATTATATTAACCTAAAATTATTGCTCAAATATCTTGACAGAAGAAGAGGATGGAGTATATATTTTGAGCATTCATATATGCCTAATACTCTTGTTTTTGGCAAAAAAGACGCGTTATTTAATAATCAATATGGATGTTTCTCGCTGCAAACGATACAAGTGCTCAGGGAATTGCTGCAACTGTTTGTACAGATATTCTTGAATCCTTCCAATTCAATTGTTGCTATCAGTGTTCTAAAAGACCGCCTAAGGGCGCCTAGGCCTCTCTCCAACGCTTAGTTTTAAGTCCCGCCTAGGTCCCGACTAATCCCAACTAATCCCGACTAGTCCCCGCCTATGCGCTAGGCCCGACTCCACCTCCTAGCATCCGTCTAGCGCTTTTTAAAACCTTGGTTGCTATAGAACCTCATCCACTGTTAATTTTGAAAGTCTCGTTGGTAAGTCACACTTATAACAGCTACTTTAATAACATTATTCTTTAACTAGTATAACACCCGTGCGTTAAACGCACGACAAAAAACTTTGTCAAATTATAAGAACTAAATTAAAAATCATTATAACTGTAAATATTGTTGTATTTTTTTTTTATAATGAAAGGTATTTTATAAAAATGTACGTTGTCACATTAATAATAAAACTAACAAATTTTGATATATTTTCTTTTGGAACCATGCCTTGAGACGAAGGAAGAACAGCAGTCATGTAGGCTTGAGGAGTCTGCAATGCAAGAGAGGATCAGATATATATGTAGCTCTGGGTAGAGACCAGGCTGGAAGTCCACCTATGTAGTGTGCACCAGATGAAGGAAGAGCTGATTGCAAGGGAGTTTCATCTGCTGCAGGTTGCGATGATGGAATTTGCAAGCAATTCCAAATTTACATGATCCAATTCGTAAATAATGAGGACATGGCCTCTCACCCTAAAAAAAATTCAATAAAAGTTTTGCACCTTCAAGAACTATGCTTTTCATGTGGATGGTGATACTTGCATTTCGATCCATAGTTGCAAGTCCCTGTCTTCAGAAAGTACTGTTAATAGCAACGCAAGTAACCCTTATTCCACACCCTATTGAAACCACAAATAATGCATGCCCAATTTTGCATATGTGCACACAGACATGTTTGGACTGCAAGAAAATATAGCCAAGTTAAAATTTCAGTAGAGAAACTCTATACATGAAGGCAATGAGACCTCAGACTCACAGTAAATAAAAGATGGAGATATAATACACAAAACACTTTCTGGAGCACGTTTTACCAAAATTTTACTGAGGGATTTGATTCCCCACTGCTTAGTGAAGTTGATTGGTCTGTTTACGCTGAAAGAGAAACGACCATAATAGAACAGCAATACCGGTTATGGCTATGGTGATTATAAGGCGTTTCGTTGAAAACTCTTGTGGCTGCCTTGGACCACGATCCCTTTCAGGTTCCCGAGTGCCCCTTGAAAAAAATTAATTGAAGAAAATAAGGAAGAGTTAAAACAACTCATAGTTAAGGAACTTGGAACGGGATTAATAATATATCACTAAATAAGATGTACAAACTTACAACAGAATCAGAATCAGAAGGTCATTTAAGTAGGTTATGTCCTCTTCTGAGTCCATATTTGATAGAAGCCAGATTTGACAGAGAAGCTTTCAAAGACTAAGAAAACAATGTACTCCCTCTCTCCCAAAATGAATGTCCAAAAAAATTTAAATTTGCTCTTGATCAGAGTAAATTTGGACATTTTTTGGACTTTCATTTTGGGACGGAGGGAGTACTAATTATTGATCAGAAGGATTTCCAGGAAAGAGAGAAAACCCGCAAGGAGGAGACTGGTTAATGTTACAGCTCCCATATGCCCCACACAATTCATAACGGTCACAGTTGTCTGTCTGTGGAGTCAAATAAATTGTCCACTCCTGGCTGCTATCGATCCATAACAACCGTTGTAGTTCGCCACTGGGGGTCAAGAACAGCCTCATAATTACTGGACCAATCAATTCACAATGGTAATAGATCCCCTTCTCATTGAGAACAAACCCAAATGTGTAAATAGGGTTTGATCTCAGATTAGGCTCTCCACTAAATTTAAGACCATTCCATGGCCCACCCCTGAATACTGTTTCTGAGCCTTTCCTCAAAATCAACTGTGGAAATCCATTTGTATCTATCCAAACTGAAAAATCACCAGGGGAAGGGTCATCAACGCTCTTCCATGATCTGAAGTATCTCACTCTGCCAGTCACCAAGTCCTTCCCAAACTTCATTCCAGCTAGCAAGTTATCTACAGGAAAATCAAAACTTTGCCAAATAAAGTTATCCGAGTTGCTGTCACTCGCGTCCCTGATGACAAGATTTCCAGTATCCAATAGCTGCGCAACTGGATTCCTTACCAATCTTGATGAGTTTGATGACCAAATTAAGCTGTTTGTAGAGCTTTGAATCCCCAGCACTCCGTCAGAATTGAGTTTTAGTATACCTGAGGTATTGATAATTGGAATCTCTGTGTTGGCAACCCACACAACCGTTCCAGTTGATATTTTCTTATACCATATTCCAAAGTATCTTCTGCTAGTAGAACTGCTTGGGCTAAAAAAGCCCATCTCGAAGGTCTCACCAGCTGAAACAATGGTTTCACCATCTCTAATGGTTTGATATGCAGATATGGAGTCTAATGCAGTACACATTTTGAAGATACAAAACAAAGGGAGGGCGCAAAGCAAAAGCATGGTAAGAACCAACATTGGTCTTTCTTTGAAATGTTTATCCTTTTTTCTAGTTCATATAGTCATAATATCTACTTTCCAAATGGTGAAGGTCCTATTAAATGGCTATCAGCCACTTTCGGTCTCATCTGACCCATCATATTGGATGTTTTAGTTGGCTTTGAGCGTTGACATTAAATAATACAGTACCTAAAGTCAAATTTTGACATGAAATAAGAACCTGGATAATATATTGATCTAGTTGATATATCAATCATTCAATTGTAATATCTTTTGCATAACTACTAATACTCTATGAACTATACATGTTTGAAACAATGTCAATGTGTACAATTTGAAGCATGTTTTGTCCCTTTTCCAGTTTACAATACCTAGATCTGAGATTCCTAGGGTCTATTCGGAGTATTTTTCAAGGCAGATAGGAGAATTTGGAGAGATTTTGATGTGAAAATAACCACTGATGAATTCGAGATTTACATTTAGGTAAGCTTTTGTCACTACTCTATTCTAAAACATTGCCCATACCACAGAAGATACATAATACACAAACTGCACATCTGCATGAAATGTTCTTAATTAGGTAGGCTGGTAGCTAGGTGATGGTTGTAGGTTTCGTACCTGATGATGTTTGAACTATGTCATTCTAAGCGTGTAAAGTTCTGTACCTGGAGATCGCTTCATCTGCTACTGCATAAGTTCGATGAAGGCATTCTTGAATGGAATTGCTCTCTAACTAAAGCTCCCTGGCTTCTTTTAAGATTCTCTCTATGTCAATATCTTGTTTCCGGCTGTTCTTAGTGATCTCCTTTATTTTATCAATGTAGGATTTCCGGGATGCCAGTTTGGGCTGCTTCTCATGTTCTCTAGAAAGTTTAGAGAGTTGCTCATCCCTGCTGAATGAAACAGAGTGTAAGAACAGGAATTCTAAAAGTTGGCTATCAAAAGTTGGGAACTTATGCTAGTTATTCTATAGATGCAGTCTGCCAAAATGCAGTTTATTTCCAGTTATGTAAAATTAAGGCTTAATATGCTTAGACAACATCTTTATGATAATACCCACCCCCCCCACACACACACACACCCTACCACCACCACCACACACACGAATAGTTTTTTGGTTTGTCCCAAAAGAAGTCCCATTTCTAAATAAAGATACGAGTTTAGTGCAATTTCAAAAAAGGTACAAGCAAGTAAAGCTCCATTCTAAAAATGTTTATCTGGTCAAATGACTATTTTTTGGGAAGGAGAAATTATCTTTTTATTTCTGGACTGTAACACCACTTCTTTCATCCATTGAGTTAAATAAAAATTTTTAAGGTTTTGGAAGCTTTTCTAGCTGAGATTTGTCCGTCAAGTAAGCACAAGCTTTGATGCATTTCTCTCGCATGAATCACTTTATAACAGTTGAAGAGCGGTTTGATAAAGTTAATTATTAACACGTGCCCAACGAAGAACAAATAAGGCAAGAATTCCATTGCAATGTTGTGCATAAAACTTTTGCCATTGGTAGTCAGTAGAATATACTTCGTACCTCTTTTTGGTCTCAGAAAAGATGGACTGCATTTCCAGCTCAATATCTTTCAACGTTTGAAGTTTTTCTTGAGCCTCTAGTTTTGATGCACCGAGAGACTCCTCCCAATCTCTTTTTTCCTCTTCTAGAGACTTTAAGCAAGCATCCCTGACATAGATATGAGGTGAAATCAATACTTGATTACATGCAGGAAAAAGAAAGGTTCTCCAAAATAACCTTACATACTACAAAATAATAGACAACAGAAAAACAAAATCAATTCATCAGCATTTCCAGGGAGAGAGAGAGAGCAAGAGAGAGAGAGAGAGGCATTTACCTTTGAGAATACCTCTCTCCTTCTGCAAGTCAACTACTAAAGTCCACCAATTTCCTTTAGCATTGAATCAACCATGAAAACACAAAATCCCAAGATAAAAATAATATCAATTGTACAAGGTCTTTCCCCTACAAACTGAAGGACTAATTCGCACACACATATAGAAAGCCCTAACTGAAACATCTATTTTAATCTAGGTTTCAATAGAGTTTAATAAAGGGAATTTTTTTTTACCTAAAACATGAGCGATGTTGCAGCAAGCAATCAACAGAGGTGATTCTCGGTGGATTAATCGAATTCCTAGCAATTTGACAGAGCCACGACCTAGATTTAAGTATTGGGCTAGGAGGGTAGAGTCCTGCTGCTATGTCGGCAGAGACAAAATCTAGTGATTGAAACAGATTAGAAATGAAGAGAAAAATCAAATGAGAAGAGAGAGAGAGAGGCGGTAGCCATGGAAGGAGAGGGGGCGGTGGTGACAACCGCGTTTGTAGAAGAGAGAGAGAGAGAGAGAAAGAGGGCTGGATGTTGACGCTATGACGGAGCAGCGATCGAGAGAAGAAAAGGCTGAATACCAAAGGACGGTTGCTTGTTATCTTGTAATTACAAAAATGACTAAATATCAAATTACTTGATTACCCTTAATTTGAGCGGGAAAATGGGTGCTTGCACTTGCCTCATTATATAGTTATAGATTGGGCTAGGAGGGTAGAGTCCTGCTGCTATGTCGGCAGAGACAAAATCTAGTGATTGAAACAGATTAGGAATGAAGAGAAAAATCAAATGAGAAGAGAGAGAGAGAGGCGGTAGCCATGGAAGGAGAGGGGCGGCGGCGGCGGCTATGGAAGGAGAGGGGGCGGTGGTGACAACCGCGTTTGTAGAAGAGAGAGAGAGAGAGAGAGAGAGAGGGCTGGATGTTGACGCTATGACGGAGCAGCGATCGAGAGAAGAAAAGGCTGAATACCAAAGGACGGTTGCTTGTTATCTTGTAATTACAAAAATGACTAAATATCAAATTACTTGATTACCCTTAATTTGAGCGGGAAAATGGATGCTTGCACTTGCCTCATTATATAGTTATAGATTTCCATTCTCAATTAAGTGGTATGGAACGGGGGAGTATATTCTTGGGACTTGGGTTTGTTTCTGTGTCTTTTTTGTATTTCTGTAGGTACTTGAACGCATAAAGAGACATGGTAATTGTTAAATGTAAGTCCAACAATAAACTTATTATGTAACTGAAATTAGTATTTACTTTAAAACAAAATACTCCTATGTTGTTACAAAATAAATGTGTATTTTTAAGAAAAATGTACAATTTTTCAATTTATAAGGTTGTAAGGAGGATATTAAGTGCACGTGTTTATATTTTTTACTAAGGAAAAATTCCTTTTTACCCACAAATCACAAATCATATCCCATTAAAACCCAATCCTAATTTAAAAAGACACCTCCCTTTTATATTCCAAATTAAAATTCCTTTAAACCCCATTATACAATTGAACGACTTAACACCGTTAACTTCCGCTAAAACACGTCAACGCATTCCTTCCATATCTCCATCTTCTTCTCCGTTTGGAAGTCCCTCAAGTTTCTCCCAAAACTCGGCCATTATCTCTCTCACCCCACCACTCCACGCCCCCTCTGCAATGCGCCCCTCATCTTTGATTTCGCGTCCCGTCAAGCATTCCTCCAACACCCACCAGCCCCGTCTATTCTCTCTCTCTCTCTCTCCTTCCACCTCCTCTTCCTCCATCTCAAAGCTCGAATGTCCAGATATGCAATTTCAAGCTTTCTATCTGTTAACCCCTGTTCTTCATCCAAAATGAAAACTCAAAATCAAACTCTTGTACAGATTTGGGATTTCTTGTTTAAGATCTGTTTTTGGTTTGTGTATTGGAGCTTGAATGGTAATTTTGATTCAGATTTCTGTAAATGGTGAATTTTTGGGGATTTTTTTTTTATTTAGGTTTGCATAAATGGAAATTCTAATCTTGGTTGATTGTAATTTCTGTAAATGGGTGGTGTAGAATTTGAATTGCATAATAGAGCAGTTGGACATACAATGAAATGCATAATAGAGCAGGTCCTATATCACTTGCCACAGGACCGTTAAAAGGTCTTAAAGCTTTGTATATTATGTTGCCAAGTCCTATAGCTCTTGTTATATGACCATTTAAAGTTCTTTTAGCTGTGTATTTGATTGTTACAGTGTCCTATACCGATTGCTTTATATGACCATTCAAAGGGCTTATATCTGTGTATTTGATGTTGCCAGGTCCTATACCAGTTGCTATAGGACCATTAAAAGGGCTTATATCTGTGTATTTGACGTTGCCAGGTCCTATACCAGTTGTTATAGGACCAATTAAAGGCATTATATCTTTGTATATGATATTGACAGGTCCTATACCAATTGCTATAGGACCATTCAAAAGTCTTATTGCTTTGTATATGATGTTGCCAGGTCCTATACCACTTGCTATAGGACCAATTAAAGGACTTATAGCTTTGTTTATGATATTGACAGGTCCTATACAAATTGCTATAGGACCATTCAAAGGTCTTATAGCTTTGTATATGATATTTGGAATATATTTAATCAACATTTAACAAATATACAATTAAACTGTTCAACAACAACCAATGTTTATCATTCCATTAAAAAAGAAACTAAGATGTTTAATTTATGAATGATGAGGACAATGTGGACTTGATAAAATGTCATGTATCATTTTCCCACTATACGTCGAGACAACATCGTCTTCATATGTCTTGCTAATTACTTCTTTATCAAACATCGTCTTCATATGCTTTTGAAAGGTCCTATACCATTTGTATACGATATTGACAGGTCCTATACCAATTGCTATAGGATCATTCAAATGTCTTATAGCTTTGTATATGATATTGACAGATCCTATAACAATTGCTATAGGACAAATTAAAGGGGTTATAGCTTTGTATATGAAGTTGACAGGTCCTATACCAGTTGATATAGGACCTCACACAATTTTATACCAACGCATTAAGACCTTTGAATGATCCTATAGCAACTGGTATAGGACTTAACAACATCATATACGAAGCTATAAGACATTTGAATGGTCCTATATCAAGTGATATAGGACCTCAAAAAATCATATACCTATGCTATATTGACAGGTCCTATACCAATTGCTATAGGAACAATTAAAGGACTTATAGCTATGTATATGATATTGACAGATCCTTAACAATTGCTATATGACCAATTAAAGGGCTTATAGCTTTGAATGGTCATATAGCAAGTGATATAGGACCTGCAACTTGATTACAATGACGGGTCGAGATGAGTAACAAAGAAAGTGATGAAAAGTAAATAAAATTGAGACGGAACGAACATCAATTATTCATCAAAAAAATCAAAAATTCTGAGCAAAAAAATATTCATTTAATAAGAGTAATAGGACCATTGGATGTTCCTATAGCAAGTAGTAAAGGACCTCACACAATCTTATACCAACTCATTAAGACCTTTGAATGATCCTATAGCAAAAATTTATCAAATTACACCCCAACACAAAGCAACAAAAAATAGCATTGGGTATAAAATCCAAAATTTCCAAACCATATCATCAAAACTTCTCTCTCCCACCAACACAAATCTCTCTCTCGAAGCTCTCTCTCTCCATAACAATTTAGTACACGCACACACACACACTACAACAATACCATTCTCTCCAAATGGATATATCACCTTCGCCGGAGGAGCAGCTCGGGCTACAACAACACAAATCTCTCTCTCGAAGTCCTCAATACTCTCGTCTCCAACCTCAACATATCCTCCAACTCTTCCTTCCTCGGCATCTCTGTTGCCCGCTACCATCAACGCCTCCTCGCCTCGTCCACTCCCGTTCAGATCCATCCATCTCTCCTTTCCGTATCCGACGCCGGCGTCGTTCAATTTTGTGGATTTTTGGTTTGATTTGGATTTGGAGAGCGATTTTGTGGGTTTTGATTTTGTTGATTGCGGGAGGTTACGTGACGTTAACAGCCCGTTATCCATGGGTTTTGATGGAATTTTTATCTCAAAATGGGTTAATATGGGTTAATAATCTAGAAGGTGGGTTTAAGAGTCCTTGACTCTTTTACTAAATTGATCAAACGTTATAATTTTGAAAACTGTAAAAATAAATTGACAATCATTTCCAGAAGAATAAATTCATACTTACAGTATATTAAAGTAGGCGAAAAATAACCAGGGCGTGACACCTCATCATATATGCATCCATGTCATTTGGCTCTCTTAATTTCATGTGACTTTTGCCATGCCACCTAATAGCTAATAACAATAGATGTTTTTATTAGGCATGATAAGAGATGATAATAAATAATTATTAGTAATTATCTATAATGAATATGTACCATTATTAAGTAACTAATAATAGCTAATAACAATAGAAGTTTTTATTAGGTATGCAAAGAGAAGTACTCTATAGAAGATATGAGAGGTATAAGAAATACATATATAGAGAACAATATTCTTTAACAATATGTTAATACCTAATAGACATATACTCTTATATACTCCCTCCGTCCCACCTTAGTGTAGACTAAGGTGGTGGGCACAATAACTAAGGAATATTATTAAGATAATGAAAATGTGTGGTAGAAAATGAAGAGAGAGAATGAGTGGAGTGAATAGTAGGTTGGTTGAATAAATTGTATGGTGGAAAATGAAGAGAGAGAATGAGTGGGTGGGGTAGGAAAAATAAAAAATAATAAAAAACTTTCTAATTTTGGCAATCTACACTAAGGTGGGACGAACGAAAAAGGAAAGAAGTCTACACTAAGGTGGGACGGAGGGAGTATATAATAGAAGTGTAGACTAGGTAGACTATGCATTTAAAAAGGCTAATAAATTGATACATTATCAACTTTTCGGCTTCTTATGTATTGATTATCCTAATTCAACTTTTCATATATAAAAATGTATTATTTTATTTTCGAAATACATATGATTTTGCTTGGAAATGTGATAATAATTAAAGAAATTTATTTTAGTAATCCAAAAGGCAAAAAGATGTTCAATGTTTTTATTTAAAAACACTAATAAATTTATACATTATCAACTTTTCGCCTTCTTATGTATTGATTATCCTAATTCAGCTTTTCATATACAAAAATGCATTATTTTATTTTCGAAATACATATAGTTTTGCTAGGAAATATGATAATAATTAAAGAAATTTATTTTAGTAATCCAAAAGGCAAGTCCCATTGAATCTCTTGGAGGAAGATCAGTAGGTGAGGAGTGAGGCGATTTGTTGTCCATTCCATGACTTTCACGCAAATGACTTATGTGTCAATACCCCTCTTTTGAATAAGCAATCTTCTTTCGACTGGGCCTAAGATCGGGAGCAATTTCGCTTTGGCATTGGATCGCCGCTTTCTTCTGTTCTAGAGATGGAGATCCGGCTCCTCCTCGCCCACCTCCTTTATGACTTTTTTTTTCGATTTTCTTCACCATTTGCCGCCATTGCCGTGGACTATATCTTTTTTAAAGGAAGAATTTTTGTTGACATGCTAAGACTTTGGTAAGTTCGTTATTATGTTGTGTTTATTATAACTAGTGAGTAACCCGTCGAAATTCGACGGGCATATTAAAGCTTATTATTACTTATTGCTATAATCTGTAATTTCATTAGGCCATATTGTTTTCGTTTATTTAAATGAAATTACAGAGTATATGGGACGGAGAGAGTATACCTCATATCCATGTTGCCATTTAGGATGCAAATGCTGCTTATACCATGTTTTTCCTAATTGTTTTGGCTTAGACCAGGGTGGTCATCATGCATAAGTAACTGCAGCAATAGCTTGTTCATTACAATGAGTCCAATAAATGTTAAAGGAGAGAGAGCATGAGAAGCGTCAAAATTCACTAAATTACTTTTTCTAAAAGTGAGGGGGAGTGTTAAGCAACATAAAAACCTGAAGGTGAACATCTATATCAAGAGAATGTGAAAACCTAAAAAAATTATTTGAAAAACAAATCCAGAAAAACCATCTGCTTGTGAGCAAAGTTGTCAAATTTTCATTCAAGAAATAAAAAATCCTTCAAGTTAATGAATATAGTTCTCACCAACCTTTGAATAAATGGTGAAACTACTGATTGTTTTTTTAAATTAAAAAAAAAACATTTATTTTGGGACGGAGTATGATATAAAAATCAGACTTTGTTCTTGCAATCTAACAAATCTAACGAATCTAACGGATGTCCGTCAAAAACTTGCATATTGGATGGATTTACGGGTCCATTACATAAGACATTCTGACAGGGTTCAAGATGCATTGTAGAGGATGGAAGTCAATTTACTGCATGCCAAAAAGACCTGCATTTAAAGGTTCAGCTCCAATCAATTTATCAGATAGGCTGCATCAAGCTCTGATGCTCGGACTCTTTGGTTTACCCCGCCGTACCCGTGTCGGACACTCCGATTTTAGTGTTATTGACAAGTGTTCGGCGGGGTAAACCAAAGAGTCTGAGCATCATAGGCATCAAGTTCTGAGATGGGCTCTTGGCTCAGTAGAAATCTTTCTCAGTCGACATTGTCCTCTTTGGTACGGCTACGCTGGAAAGCTGAAAACGCTAGAAAGATTGGCTTATATCAACACCATTGTTTACCCTTTCACTTCTATCCCTTTACTCGCCTACTGCATACTTCCTGCTGTCTGTCTTCTCACCGGAAAGTTCATCATCCAGTATAGTCAGAACACACTGACACACACACAAAAACACACAGATTTTCTGACACATGATATTTCTTGCAGTTGAACAATCTTGCTAGTGTGTGGTTTCTTGCACTTTTCCTCTCCATCATAGTAACTGGTGTTCTCGAGCTAAGGTGGAACAATGTCAGCATCACTGATTGGTGCTGAATGAGAAATTCTGGGTCATCGGAGGTGTCTCAGCCCATCTTTTTGCAGTCTTTCAGGGCCTTCTCAAGGTTCTTGGTGGAGTCGACACAAATTTTACTGTCACAACCAAAGCAGCTGATGATGCGGAGTTTGGAGAGCTTTACCTCTTCAAATGGACCACCCTGTTGTCAGAACTCTAACACTTTATCAAAGTACTCACAGAGGTTGATCTGTTCATCGTTGGTGATGGAAATTTTGATTCTACTTCCAGGAATTGAGTGAAAATTGCTTTTGTAAATTAGAAAATATCAAGATTGTACTACAAATTCCAGAGATTTATATACAGGCATGTACATAGATTTTTATTGTTGGATATATTCCAGAGATTTATATACTTCCATGAACCATGGTTTTCGAAGCATTCATAGGTATATTTGCTAACCAGGTGAAATCTTCAAAACTACTATTAGAGGACCAAGGTAGACATCACTCACCTGTATATGCAAACTCCAAAAGTGAAAGTTATTTACCAAACACTATTGACGATTGTCAGTCTACTTTATTGTTACTTTCCCTTCATAATTCATCTTAGTTTCTATCTCCAACGTTCTTGGTCCTAATTTCAGCTTCAACAAACACGATCAGAATACTATTAGAGGACCAAGGTAGACATCACTCACCTAAAACTTACTGAGTCTTTTTAAAGCAGGGAAGCGACATCTCCTAAGGTAGTTCAAAACATATAAAGCATTATGTAGATGTGATATTTCATATTTTAATTTACTTGAAAACAAATCAAAGTTGACAATAATTTCAGGAGTGAGGCAGTAAGGAGTACTTCGAATGAAAACAATTTTAAATGTGCTCGTAATTCTACCCTTCTGTCTGAACTTGCTTAACTCTTAGAGAAACAACTTATATTTAGATTTATAAAAATGTAAAAGGAAGAAGATGATGACGAAGAAGAAGAATAAGAAGACAAAAACCTATCAAACATACAGATACAACATTACACTCCTAAATTAAAAGAAGCTACAACTTCCATCTGAAATGTATATCCCTGAGGATTATACAAGGTGATTTTCTGCTTATAATTCAAACCTGTATAAAAAAAATTACGTAGTGTTTAGCAACATGGAGACCAAGCTATAGAGCTGGAATTTGGTTCCCTCAGTTTATACTTAGACCTCAATCTGCTTGAAACTCCAATTCTAAATTCCATGCTGACAAACATAGACTCAACAAATGACTACACACAGATCCAACATTCACTGTGTTATTCATTTCGCTCTTTCCTCCAACTAACATAAACACTTCATATAGCAACTTACGTCAAAACACATAGGAAAAACATGGTTCAAAATAGAAGCATGGATTCTTTCTGGTTAAATCATACAAATCAAAATACGCAAAGTTCCACTTAATATTGGATTACTATTCCATTAATCTCGACCTGTATAAATATGCAAGTGCAACAAACTGTTTGCCAAAGTATTTTCCATTTAATAAAATACAACGATTTCATAAAACCAAACATTAATCTACTGTATCTACCAATATCATAAAGCATCTAACTGCAAAGGTAGCCATTTTAACAATGGTACTTTATCTACCAATATAATAAATACCACATGTATAAAAATGACATTGGCGCTTGATTTTATTAGGCAAAGTAACTGGAAAGGCAGACATTACAGCAATGGTAGCTGAGCAAAAAAATGCAACAGAGCGTGATAGTTCAGACCCTGCATGGAAAATATGCAACTAAATCAGAGTTTAAGCTATCTTAAAATATTACAAACCTCAGTTAAACAACTTACTTCTATTTAAATAGTATTCACATTCTACGTCCATTTAACTATTTGGAAAATATACATGTAGGAATAATTCCATCAATTACAATATCTAGTCCAACTGCCAGACCAACATAAATCCCTCTTGATTGAGAAAACTCATAAAAACCTTTATACCTGTAAATCAGAGACATCAATTCATATAAGCATATGGGACATGCACTTTTTCACAACTTGTTAATATTTATAGATTAAAATTACCTCACAACTTGTCGAAAATTTCTTTATACACCACATTAGTTGTGGTATCATGCGTCTGACCATCTTTATCACAAATTAGAACTTTGAGCCCTTTTTTACTGGTAACTCTAGAGATTTCCACATACAACTGACCGTGGCTGAATACAGGTCGAGGAAGGTATAGCCCCACGTGTGAAAGTGATTGTCCCTGACTCTTATTTATAGTCATAGCAAAGCAAACGACCAAAGGGAATTGTCTCCATTAAAACTTCACGGGAAATTTTGTCAAATCTGATGGGCTCAAGATCATTCTAGGAATAAAAACCTTCATGGCAACATTTTTACCCGATGTCATTTTTGCTTCAACTACGTGCTTTTCGAGATTGGTGACAATCATTCTTGTTCCATTGCATAGTTCAGAAGCTTGATCAATATTCCTGATCAACATGACCATACACCCAACTTTAAGCTTGATAAGGTGATTTGGCAATCCCAAGCATTTAATCGTATTAAGAAACTCAACAGAAAATACATCCTCGTGTCCTGTAATATCTCCATCCTCCTTACTGATGCTATCTGAACTCATATACTCAACCTCTACACCGGGCAACAATGACATCACATATTCATTTATAGAATCCGATGAGTCGAAGTCGTCGGAGGCGATATCTCGACGACGTCAGGGTCCATACTGTTGGGTTTTATGGGTCCATGCGCAGCGGAATAAGCATCTAAATAACACAAAACCCAAGGCCCTAAGATCCGTTCTATACGATTAAATTGAATTCCTATGAGATAGAATTTACCAACCTTAATTGCTTTTCGGTCTTGAGCTATCGAACAATTCATCGGTGTGATTTTGAATCACAATCTTCGATCTTCAAAACCTTTCAATCTTCGGATTGGAACTCTAGGCCTTGATCGTCAAACGAGCAAAGACCCTCTATTGTTGTATCCACACGTAAGAATGAACAAAGAACGATTCTTGAGGATTGCTAGATCATTAACTTAGGAAGAATATTGAGAGAACTTTTGTTGTAATTTTCCTTAAGAAAATTCGGCTAGCCCTGGGGTTACAGACCTCATATTTATATTACCTTAATATAAGTATTCGTTTCCTAATCAAATTAGGAAACTGGTCTAAAATCACCTCAGGACTTAAGATGTCGCACGACCACTAACAGCAATAGGCCATGTTATGTCGCGCGGCGACATACACCATATGGCTATTCTGTCGCACGACCAGGTGCATCATATGCAGGAATCTCAATCATTCTTTCTTTGGTTTAACCAATTCATTATAATTGTGTGTGACCCAATAGGATTATATTATGTTGGCAATGAGCTCGATCAAATCGACCCTCATAAGACATAAGCGGACTCTAGCAAGCCATTATGTCTACCCAAATAATATAACGTAAGAGTTCACGTTTCCAATGGTACACTTCCATTTCTCCCTTTGTCTCGCGATGTTATATTGAACACAAGTCATGGTCCACGTCAACTTGTATTAGTTCAATGCTTTCTCGATCTTGAGTATAATGATAGTCCAATCATATTGGGGTGTGGCCACACGCTTTCATCATTATCACTCATCGAGGGGCCCAAGCAAAACATCTCTCTTCCGAGGGACAAATTCCATCTTGACTTATCATCCTTCCCATCATGAATCCGATCATGCCAAAGATAGCCTTTATAGATATCGTGTTAAGATACCGTTTGACTAAAATCAAACATAACTTTCATCATATGTAAGGTCATGATAATCTCATATCTAAGGACTAAATGAAGTGACCATATGAGATTTAATTATGACATTTGACCATGACATAAATCTCATACGGGTCAAGTCCAGTCACTTGTTCTCTAACAAGTACCCATAATTTCAATGTGCATCTATATGCATATAATCATCATATGATTATCCATTGACAATTATACTAATTATTCTCTTAATAATCAGGGACGAGATTATTATATAAAATATGCAAACTATATAATAATCAAATAATAAACTTAAACGATAAAGATGATACATAACGGTTTTCAGTTAAACATAACTAAAGCCTAGGGCATTACACCAACAGTCTCCCACTTGCACTAGTCTCCATTTATGTATCGAATACTCATGGATTTAACATGACCATCATGCTTCTGCCTATGCGAGGTTCTTTGTAGGTGAATCCCTTATGTCATCATCGGTTGACACTTTGCATATTTTAACGTCTTCTCATTCTTTATGAATTCCTCGAAAAACGTCTAAGTGAGTGTTTGGATCACTGTTGTGACATTGGTTCCATTGTTTGCACAAGTGGCACCACTATTGTCATAACAAAAGTTTCACCGATTAGTGATACTTGGAACATTTCCAAAACACTAATTGAACTTTTGATCCAAACTACCTCTTTTAGCTACATCATATGTTGCTAAAGTTTGGCCTTAGTAGTAGAATAGGCTACGATTTTCTGATTGGAACTCTTCCAACAAACCGTACCTTCAATAAGCATAAACACAAATCCTAATTGCGATTTTAAATTAACTTTGTCAGTTTGAAAGCTAGCATCTATGTAACTCTTACAACAAGATTATCTTCCAACCTTTCAAATCCCAAGAATGTATCCTTAGTTCTTCTTAAGTACTTAAGGATCATCTTGACTGCCATCCAATGGTTCTCAACAGGATCAAATTGGTATCGACTCATCATGCTCAAAGCGTATGAGACGTTGGGTCTAGTACAAGTCATGGCATACATAACAGATCCAAATGCCGAAGCATACATAACTTCATTCATTCCCTTTGCTCATCAATTGTCATAGGACAATGAGTGTTGCTAAGAGAAACACCATGACCCATTGACAAGCTACTCTTCTTAGACTCTTCTAAGAACCTTGTCAATGTGAATACTTTGACTCAAACCAATTTATCCTTCTAGATCTATCTCTATAGATCTTGATGCCAAGGATGTAAGCGGCTTTACCCATATCTTTCATTGAGAAACCTTTCCTTGATCAAGACTTTGACAGTCTTAAGTGTCGGAACTTGTTTTTCCAATGAGTAAGATATCATTGTAATAAAACAATAGAAATAATACTACGCTCCCACTGAATTTCATGCATACACAAGATTCATCTTTGTTCTTTGATGAAGTCAAACTCTTTGACCAATTCATCAAAACGAAGATTCCAATTCCTTGAAGCTTGCTTCAACCCATCTCATGGATCTTTGCAACATGCATACTTTATTAGAGTTTCTTGGATCGACAAACTATTCGGGTTGTGTACTATACACATCCTTAATAATCTTTCCATTTAAAGAAAGTCGTTTGACATCCATTTGTCATATCACATAGTCACAATATGCGATAATGGCAATTGAAAATCTAACAGACTTCGACATTGTAACTGGCGAAAAAGGTTTCAATCATAGTCAATACTATGAATTAACCCAAATTCCTTTGCTACAATCCTTAGTCATGAAAGTATACACCTTCCCATCCATGTCGGTCTTGTAGACCTACTTGCACACCCTTTAGTTTTTACACCTTCGGGTAGCACAATCAAGTTCCAAACTTGATCATCAAACATGGATTGCAATTCGGATTCCATGGTTCCTAACCATTTATCCAAATTAGGAGTGGACATCGTCTCAAGATAGGAAGTAGGATTATCATTCTCAATGATTTCCACTTTATTACTTTCCGATACGAGAAAATCCATTTTTCACGAGTTCGGATCGTAACCTATCAATCTACGATGGACTTGTGCATCTTGAACCGGTTCCACAACTCATTGTGAACTTGGTTTCGTCTTTACTCTTGGTTCCATATTATTTTCGGGTTCTTGAACTTCTTTCGAGATTAATTTTACTCCCACTAGATTCTTTATTGAGAAACTGTTTCTCAAGAAACAAATCGTGTAGAGCAACAAACGTTTTGTTCTCTTTGCGGTTGTAAGATTAATTTCCGAAAATAACTTTGTCAGATTTGGTGCTAACTTATAAGAGACAAGTTTCTTTACATAAGATTCGCAACCCCAAATCTTCATGAAAGGCAAACTAAGTTTTCTTCCATGCCACATCTCATGTGGGGCCTTAGGAACCGATTTAGTAAGGACTCAATTCAGTGTAACCGCATTATTTCTAATGCATATCCTCAAAAGGAATTAGGAAAGTCAACTTGACACATCATCGAATGAACCATGTCTAACAAGGTTCAATTCCTCCTCTCAGACATACCATACAATGTGGTGTTCTGGTGAGAGTCAACTCTGAAACGATTTCATAGTTTTGAGATGATTGTCAAACTCTTGGCTCAAATATTCACCACCTCGATCTAATCGAAGTATTTAATAGTTTTGACAAGTTTGTTTTGCACTTCATCTTGAAATGTTCGAAACATCTCAAACGATTCACTTTTGGACTTCATCAGATAGACATAGTCATATCTAGATAAGTCTTTAGTGAAATATGATGAAACACCGAAATCCTCCCCTAGCAATGCTGCTTAATAGTCCACATACATCTCATGTATAATGACCAATAAGTCACTAGGCCTCCCACTACTTTAGTGTAGGGTGGTTTGGTCGATAATCCTAATAAATAAGATCCACATTCCTCAAATGATTCATGGTCATATGAGTCTAAAAGTCCATGTTAATGGAGTTTAGATATATGTTTCTTATTTATTTGACCAAACCGGTAATGCCATATGAACTCGTTGTTCATATTGTTCGGTTTAGATTTCTCATTTATATTATAGATATCTTCAATATTATTTTGTTTCTCATCATCAAGGATATGAAGACCATTCAATGACATATGCATTACAATAAGGCATATCATTAAATGAATATAAAACTTCTTATTGAAAATAAGAAAATTATATCCTTCATCATCCATTTAAGAAACCGAAATAATACTCCTACTCAAATTCGGAACGTAGTCATACTTGTTCAAAACAAGCACTACTTCACAAGGTAAAGTGACTTCATAAGTCCCTATGGCTAATGCAGCAACTATTGCTTCATTCCCACACATAGGTTTAATTTACCCTTTTTGAGTAGCTTTCTATTCTTTATTCCTTGCACATTTAAACAAATGTGGGATCCAATCCGGTATCATATACCCAAGAACAAGAAGTCGAAAAGAAAATGTCTATCATATAGATACTTGAAGTAGTAGCAATCATATTGCCCTTCTTCATCTTTTAGGCCTTCCTAATAAGCCTTGCAACTTTGCTTCCAATGACAATCTTATTGCAATGATAGCAAACTGCATCCCTTTTGAGACACTTTGGGTTTAGCCTCTTCGGCTTTGACAACTTTTGTCCCAGGTTTAGCAACCTTTGCTTTACCTACTTTTTCCTTCCCTTTTTGAACCCTTTTCTTGTGTCAACCATTAACACAATTTGCGGATTGCTTCTTCTTTCATCTCATGAATTAAGAGCCTTCACCACAACATACATCTTTTGCCTAGCTTGCACTTGGAACATTTCCTTTGTGCGGTGTTCTAGAACAAAAGAATAGTTATCATGTGCTCAAGGTTCTTCATAAGAGCCTTTAAACATGGTGGCAAATACAAGGCAAGCAATATTGTCAGAATCATCAATATGTTTCTAATGTTGCTTCCTTATTTGCCCTTTGCAACATTTGCAATGGGTTCGGTGAGGCAGTTCGTCAAGAACATACACATTATGTATTGTTCCTTTCGAACTTTGTCCTTCATAAGGACGAATCGCAATTATCATTATGTAATGCTATTTCTACAACAAAATATACAAATTATATGATCACATATTAATATCAACACATTTATCATTTAAGAGCAAATAATGTATTTTACAAATACTCCCACTAAATCATACACCTTCCAATACAAATAAGCATAATATGCATTTAATGGGCTAAGATCCAACTTTAATTTAATCTCAAGTACGCTATGGCGCACCGCTCAAGATTAAACTAATTAGGTAGAAAACATCAATCATATCGTATATGACTCTTAGATCTTTTATGAGATTTATTTATGACATCATATGTCTAAGCATATTTTAATCTCATCTTATGCCTTGGGTCCAAAACCATTTTGATAACCCAATTAAGTTCATCCACTTTAAACGTATAGGAACCACCATTTCCTCATCTTGCTCGCAAACGGAATAGAATCAAAGCACCTTGCTATGGCAAGCCCACCCAAAACTATCCGAGTGGTCTCAAGTGTTTTAATCATGGATTGGCATAAAGAATTTAAAAGTTAAATGAAGGTTCTTTAAAGCAGATTATAAGCATATCGACAAAGATAATCATAATGTACACCAGGTAAGTTTCTTAGAAAATAGGTGAGCCACAAGGACTGCTTAAGTACGAAATCTTCCTTCGACAGAACTCTCCTAGACATGCACAACTTAGAATATCAATTTGAATGCAACATAAACAATACTTTGTATACTGACTTGTTTCTTACAAACAATCAGACTCATAAACTGACTTGTTTCTCATAAACAATCAAAATCCTTCAAATTTTGCGTAAAATGACTGGTTTCTCATAAACAATCAGAAAACCAAAATTTAATGTTTCAACTAAACATTTAGGAAATCACAATTCAATGTTTCAACTAAACATCTAATAAAATTCTTAACACTTAAGAACAAATAATTCATGCATCGCAACAATTAATAAAACACATTTAAATTAATTAAGCATGCATAAACAATGAATTAATCTAGCATAGCCCTATAAATTTAATTTCCAGAAATTTATAGCATCCGGATTAAGACATAAAATATCTCAGATTATCAACATAATCACAAATCAGCAAGAAAAATCAACAAACAGAACCGCGCATTTGGCAAGTTTTGTCGCGTGACAGAAACTTCCATAGGGCCAGAACTGTCGCACGACCAGACAAAGCCAACTGACTTCCCATGGCTAATTCTGTCGCGTGACAGCGGCCGACTCTGTCACGTGACATAGGCCAACTATGTCGCGTGACAAGAGTTGCCAGATTTCCAGATTTTTCAAAACTTCAATCAATTCCAATCATAAAGCAATTAAATCATATAAAACATTCTTTTAACAGATTTATTCTAACATGATCAGAAAACGATTTTCATATTGTTTCACATAAACAATAAACATTCTACCGCATACAAAACATGCAATAAGCATATAAACGATTTATATCTTGATTCTAGCATGTTAATTCAAACTTAACCATACGAACGGGGCTTTGATACCACTGTTGGATTTTATGGGTCCATGCGCAGCGGAATAAGCATCTAAATAACACAAAACCGAAGGCCCTAAGATCCGTTCTATACGATTAAATTGAATTCCTATGAGATAGAATTTACCAACCTTAATTGCTTTCCGGTCTTGAGCTATCGAACAATTCATCGGTGTGATTTTGAATCACAATCTTCGATCTTCAAAACCATTCAATCTTTGGATTGGAACTCTAAGCCTTGATCGTCAAACGAGCGAAGACCCTCTATTGTTGTATCCACACGTAAGAATGAACCAAGAATGATTCTTGAGGATTGCTAGATCATTAAACCCTTAGGAAGAATATTGAGAGAACTTTTGTTGTAATTTTCCTTAAGAAAATTCGGCTAGCCCTGATTAGGGTTACAAACCTCATAATTATATTACCTTAATATAAGTATTCGTTTCCTAATCAAATTAGGAAACTGGTCTAAAACCGCCTCAGGACTTAAGATGTCGCACGACCACTAACAGCAATAGGCCATGTTATGTCGCGCGGCGACATACACCATATGGCTATTCTGTCGCACGACCAGGTGCATCATATGCAGGAATCTCAATCATTCTTTCTTTGGTTTAACCAATTCATTCTAATTGTGTGTGACCCAATAGAATTATATTATGTTGGCAATGAGCTCGATCAAATTGACCCTCATAAGACATAAGCGGACTCTAGCAAGCCATTATGTCTACCCAAATAATATAACGTAAGAGTTCACGTTTCCAATGGTACACTTCCATTTCTCCCTTTGTCTCGCGATGTTATATTGAACACAAGTCATGGTCCACGTCAACTTGTATTAGTTCAATGCTTTCTCGATCTTGAGTATAATGATAGTCCAATCATATTGGGGTGTGGCCACACACTTTCATCATTATCACTCATCGAGGGGCCCAAGCAAAACATCTCTCTTCCGAGGGACAAATTCCATCTTGACTTATCATCCTTCCCATCATGAATCCGATCGTGCCAAAGATAGCCTTTATAGATATCGTGTTAAGATACCGTTTGACTAAAATCAAACATAACTTTCATCATATGTAAGGTCATGATAATCTCAGGTCTAAGGACTAAATGAAGTGACCATATGAGATTTAATTATGACATTTGACCATGACATAAATCTCATACGGGTCAAGTCCACTCACTTGTTCTCTAACAAGTACCCATAATTTCAATGTGCATCTCTATGCATATAATCATCATATGATTATCCATTGACAATTATACTAATTATTCTCTTAATAATCAGGGACGAGATTATTATATAAAATATGCAAACTATATAATAATCAAATAATAAACTTAAACGATAAAGATGATACATAACGGTTTTCAGTTAAACATAACTAAAGCCTAGGGCATTACACCAACACATACACAGGAAGAACTTCCCCCACCAGGAAACACTCTTTTCCTACAGCTCCTGTAATTAGAGAAATTGTGAAATTAGGGTTTGGGAGAAAGGAAATTATCCTGAAATTAACCCTAAAGACAGAGGTAAAGAGTGAAAATTCAAACGAAAATCTGACCTCTGCTCGGCTTCCATGTCCTCGTTGCTGGACGCTTCACTCTCGCCATCGCTCTATTTGACTCTCATGATGCGGCGAAAATGATGTAGCCATGGCAGAAGAGAGAGAGAGAGAGAGAGAGAGAGAGAGAGAGAGAGAGAGAGAGAGAGAGGGGGAAGAATCGGCGAGTAGACATGGAGAGAGAGAGAGCGAGAGAGAGAGAGAGAAACACCTTGTACCTTGGAATCCCAAGAATCGGCGCTGGAGGAAGAACGCCGGAGGAAGGAACGCCGCTGGAGGGTGAAGAAGAAGAAGAGGAAACGAGAGTGGGTGAGTTTTGAAAAGAAAAGGGTTTAGAATTACCGTCTTGGAATGCGATTAAGAAAAGAAAAAGAAAAGGTTTTCTAATGGTTTAATTCAATATTTTTATTTTTATTTTATAAATCGCGATGGCAAGCAATCGCCTTTAAAAATAAATTAAAAATTTAATTTTTAAATTATTTAATTTAATATTTTTATAAAACGCGATTGCTAAAGCCATCGCCTTTGATAAAAATACAATCGTGTTAAAATTTCACATTCCCGCGTCCGGACTACGTTGTTGGCGCCTAAGGAAAATCAAATATGTGATGGCATCTGTGACTGCTTAGCCATCACGCTAGCCTAATGTGACTGCACTAAATGCAGTCACAAAGGCCGTCTCCTTATATGCTCAAACGCGACTGCTTTTTTTGCCATCGCCAAAAGCAATCGCGAAAAGTCAATTTCCTTGTAGTGAAAACAGCTCTATTCTGAAAGAATCCATCAAGACTGGTATTGTGTAAAATGTCGGGATACGTATATTGAACGATAGCTGGAATAGGATCAACTGCATCTCTTATAAGAATGTCATCCGGTATGTTAATATCAGCTTCTCCGTCATTTTCCTCTCCGGCATCCCCATCCCCGACCCGTAATATCCATTCAGCGAAATCTCTAATCTCTAAAGCATCAGAAGAAGATGAACCGGCCTACAAAATAGACAATATGATTTATATAAAACATTTAAATAAACGAATAAGGGAAACATAAAATATTGAATTTTTTATATCAAATGAGTTTACCTATAATCTCATGTTTTTTGTCAATTTAAGGACCTCGCATGAGTTCCAAAATTTAGATGAACTAATGGTAGCATGCACAATATCATTTCGGTTTCCTTTGGGAACAACCGGCAATATTTGCCTAAAATCACCTCCTAATACAACAACTAATCCACCGAATGGCTTATTAGAGCATCGACCATCTGATGTGCGCATAATGTCACTCAAGCTTCTATCAAGAGCCTCGAAGCAGTGCTTGTGGGTCATTGGAGCCTCATCCCAAATTATGAGTTTTGTTTTCTTTAGAAGACCACACACTTCAGAATCCGGCTTGATCTTGCTGCAAGTTGAGCTTTCATCGACCTGGATGGGTGTACCGAATCTGGAGTGAGCAGTTCTGCCCCTCAAAAGAAGCAAATAAGCTATACCGCTAGAAGCCACTGGAAGAACTATATCCTTCTGCTTCTTAAGGCCGAGCACAATGTCTTATATATGAAAGTCTTTCCCGTCCCTCCATAACCATACAAAAAAACACTCCACCATTGTCATTATCAACTGCAGTCATAATCTTATCATAAACCATTTTTTGCTCTTCAGTCAAACAGGTATATAATCTAGAGTGCTCAGCTTTCATCTCATCTACGTCGTATGACATTTCATCTAATATTAGCATATTCTCAGCATCACAAATGACTGAATTGATAGGTTTAGGCATATCCTTATAATTTTGGAGACTGCTGTAATTCGCTGCAAGTAACTTATCAATTTGTTCCAATGCAAAATTTCTAATTTGCTCTTCACTAAGTGTTAAACCTGTATATAAGGAGTAGATTTAATTAAAAATGATAATTAAAATGTAGTTTAAAAAATAATAACATATGGAACATGATACATTAGATAAACATTAAGATATTTCATAAAATTGTCGAATCCAAGACATTAAGAGATTTATCGGGATTGTTGAAATTCTTTTGATGCTTGTAGATGATAACATCTGACAAAAGCTGCCAAGTTTTATTCCATACGTCTTGTGGCCTCGACATACTATTAGACAGTAGTAGCATCGCGAATAGTCTTCTTAAGTAATCCGCGAACCCCCATTCACTTGCTTCTTTGATTCCATCAACATATTCTTTGTCATCATCTAACAATCCTAGAGCATAACATGTTGCTTTGTAATCACCGTGTACGATGTTGTTTACAGTTTTCAAATCATCATAACATTTAGCACCAGCAACATGATTTAACATCAACCTCAGATAGTATATTTCACCTGAGCAGGTAATGATATAGGTAATATAGGTATTAGTCTTGAGTTGAAAAATTAAAAGGAGAAAAAGGTAAAATATATGATGAGTACTTGCTAATCAAAATGTAAACAACATCAAAATTGTTGTAAAAATATACATATATTTTAGATTTACTAAATTGTTGAATTTCATAAAATATGGACACATGTATTGTATGGTTATATGAGGAAAAATCGAGCAACCAAAAAGAAACTCTGTTTCAACCTCATTCCCTTGAGGAAAAATTAAAGCACCAAAAGATTCATGACATTAAACTCTAAGGGCTCGTTTGGTAGGTCGATAGGATTAGCCTGTATTAATAGTGAGGGGATTATTAATCAGGGGATTAATAATACCACCCCTTTTTTTGGGATTAATAAGAAGGGGATAAGAGGGGATAAGATATTACTATCCAGGTTGTTAGAAATAATACAGTGGTTGCATTTAATGTATCAAACACCAAACTTATTGAATTAATAATCCTATCCAACCTAAGAAGGGCTACCAAACGACCCCTAAATTCCTAGACTAAATTACTCGTTGCAGAGAACAATATTACCAAGCGCAAACAGGAAACGGAAAAAAGGGTGGAATACCATAAACTCCTCACAAATGTATTTTGTTAGTGTTTGATAGTTCAGGGGTTAAAGTGCAATAATGCTGAAAATAGAGGATTCGAGCTTGTTTCAGATGTTTAGGGACCAAATCGCAATTAAAATAACGTCTTTTGTAAGATTTCTGCTATTTTTTACTTTTTTTCCATAAATATCAATGTGTCTTTTTGGGCTTTCATAACAACCATGGTTATGAATATACTTGCCAGGAAATCTTATGAATATCTTCCAACACAGGAAATCTTATGAATATCTTCCAACACAGTACATCATTTAAATAATTGACTCTGAAATCATTTCCACGTTGCTGTTTTATGGTTATCTAAACATCCCGCTCCATATTGATTCTTCTGCAGCTGAGGGGGTCTCTGAGCTTTCGGAGTTGGTTTTTGAAGCTTTATCATCGAAGGATGATGCCTGGTGAGCATTTATAGCTATAAATCAACATCAAGTTTTTTCTTAACTGCCAGAACTGCATCATACTTACTCTTAACTCCATATTTTTTTTCTTCTTGATTTACTTTCTGTGATAGTTTTCTCCTCGTGATGTGCCTAAGACTACTTTTATGTGTAACTCTAACAAATCCTCATTTCTTTTCCATGAAAAGTGTGGTCTACTGATCACACAGCCATATGTAGAGTCTCGATACTTTGTTTAAGTCATAGGTAACTGAATATACAGACGTAGACATTGTCTTAATTAACATCATGATTTGTTTGCTTGAAGGTGTAACGTCAAACACAGATGCTGCTCAACTTGAAGAAATAGAAAGAAAAGATAATTGGGAAAAAACAATAGTATAACTATAATAGATCTTATTCAACAATAAATAGTAGATATCACCTGAATTCATGGGGACATGAAAAATTCGTCCAATTGACATGCCTTTCTTTGTAGGACAAATCGTTTAAGTATGAGGCAACAGGGAGAAGGGATTTTTCTAAGGGTCGTTTTACTAATTTATTTAATCAACAACACTTATTCAGAAGTCTTCTAATACTACTACTTTTACTACCATCACTACTTTGGCTAAAATTAAAGAATCTTTAATTAATCAATATCATTTACCATCCTAATATTTAGTCTTTAATTAATCAATAGCATTTCCGAAATTAGAAAAAAAATTCAAAAGTTATATTTTCAGTCCCTATAATCCCGCCCCAAATTAAGGATATTTTTGAAAAATCCAGCCCTCACATTAAGGATATTTTTAGTTGTTATGATAAAATTAAATTTATGCTACTAAAAAAAAGCAATTTAGCCAAAAAAAAAAAAACAACAACAAAAATTCAGCCCTATAATCCCGCCCCAAGTACCCAGCTTTTTTAAGGATATGAACAAAAAAAATTCAAAAATTATCAAAAGTAAATTAAGGAACTATTACCTAATCTAATGATGTCCATGATTGATTTCAAAAAATTCAATTTTCGAATTTCATAAGTTAAATTTTCGGATGATCTAACAATGGCATGGCATAATACTTAATTTTTTGGGATTAATGGCCAAGTAATTCACATGAGCAGAGGTACGAAGGTATGCGTGTGTGTGTGTGTGTGCAAGCGGAGAGGGAAAGAGTCTTACCTGGGTAACTACTGTTAAGCAAATGCTTAATGAATGTTGTTTTTCTGTTGAGTATTGACCCAAAAGCATCACCATGGGTTTGGCATCAAAATCACTATTCGTCTTCAGAGGATAAGACATCAAACACGTGTATGGTAATTACTTGTCGTTGTTGATATAATAACACAGTTCGTCTAGACACAAAAAGAAAAGAAAATTCATAACCTACATATTGCCTCGTAACAGGAAAGAGTTGCATAACTCACCAATAAGGGAGAAACAAAATCATTAAATTAAAACGATATGTAACTTCCAATGACTTCAGCTTTTGAATGTAAAGACAAAAAAGACAGCAGTTAGTGTGGAAGAAATATCACCGGTGGCTGTGATAGGTAAATGCCTGCCATCAGCCATATGGATATTAAAGTTTCCAAGATAGCTCTTAATCTGTAAGAAAATGAGCATTATTTGGCTAAAATGCAAAAAATGTGAATTGGATAAAATTATATAATATTATGGACCAAAATGCAAAAAATTGGCTAAAATTAAAGAATCTTAAGGACCAAAATGCTAAAAATTGGCATAAATAGAAGAATTTTAAGGACCTAAATGCAAAATATCGGCGAATAAGAGCTTGCCACGTGGTGCGCTGTGGAGCTTGAAATTTCTTCTGCTTTAATATTATATATAGATTTTGGTGTTGCTAATATGATTCATTTGAATTAAAAATATATTATTGATTTTGTATTTAAATTGTTTTTTAAGGGCATCATAGTTTTGATATCTTCCTTGGTTGTAATCTCAACCTTAACATTATTTAAATTTAATTATATTTCACATTCACATATATTTTTATATTTAATTTTTAATTATATATTTTTATTTACTTTTTGCTTTGCTCTTGATTTTTTTTTGGATAATTTACATATTGATTTAAATGTGAACTTTATTTTGACTTGATTTTACATTATTTTCACTTTTTATTATATTTTGACTATTTGTATCTCTTTTAAAGTTTTGATTGATATTTTGTTTTGTTTAAATTTCGTTTTTGAAATATTTTAATATTTTTCTTTGATTTTATTTGTTGATTTTTGTATATTTTGATTAAAAATTTTTGATAAAGAAAACAAAGTTTGATGAAATTAAAATAACTTATGTTATGATACTACTTATTATTTATATATATACTCCCTCCGTCCAAGTTAATACTTCACACTTACTGTTCACACAATTTTTAAGGAAAAAAATAATGATATAATGTTGTGAGTGTAAAAGTAAAATAGGAGAGAGAATGAGTGAAGGGAATGGTAAATTATAATGGTGTTGTGAGTATTAAAATAATGTAGGAGACAAAGTGTGAAGTATGTAATTGGACGCCCAAAATAGAATGTGTGAAGTATGTAACTGGACGGAGGGAGTATATATTGCCTTATTAATATATGCTTTTGAATTTGATTTTTGTTACAATTTTTATTTTTTTTACAACTTGATTCAAATGAGAATTTCATTTTGATTTTTAGTTGATTTGTTACTTTTAATCTTATAAGTATGTTCCTGTATCACTATTAAAAGACCTTCGAAGGGGAAGATCTGACTGGGTTATCAACGTTCGTGTGGCTAGAAAATACAAAGTTCAGGTAAGAAAAGGTGTAAAGATACCTGAAAATTTCGAGTTAGTACTTGTGGATTCAGAGGTAAGCCACACAAATTTTATTTGAAAAGATTTAGTCTCAGTAGGAAGAAGACATTCTTTGTACACCAGCTTATGAAACATTTGTTTCTATATTTCAGGGTGCAAGGATTCAAGCATCAATTCCCAAAATGTTTATGCTTAAATATGATCCTAAAATGAATGAATCTGCAGTATATTTCATTTCTAATTTCAGTGTAGTTGAAAACAGGGGAAAGTATCGAGTCACTGAACATCCACTGAAAATAATCTTCTTTGACAGTACTGAGATTTACTCAGTCACAGGCATAAGTTTTCCAAAAAAGATTTTTTCCCTAATGTCTTTTCCAGATGTACTAGCTTTAACTGATGTTGGTGAATGTGGCTTGATAGGTATTTATATTTCTCAATTTAACTAATTTTCATCCAGTTTCCTTTTTTTTTTTTACAATAATTTTTTTAATGAATCCTTGATTATTTTAGATGTTGTTGGGAGATTGGTCAGAAAAAGTAAAGTGAAACATATTCACAAGCAACGTACAAGTCCAGGTGAAAAGTTAATAGAAGTGGAATTGGAGGACATTGGGTAATTACTTATTTCATTTGAAGTATTTATATTTCACAGATTTGAAGTACTATTTGTATTTTATTTGTTGCTTTATTGACAATTTTTTTTCCAGGAACAACACTTTAAGTTGTACTCTTTGGGGTGATTATGCTGATGAAATGTTTAGACTGATTGAGACTTGTGGTGATTCTCCTTTGGTTGTTTTGATTCAGTTGTGTAAACCAAAAAATTATGATGGTAATGTAGTTTATACCATATTGTTCTATATTTATTTTCTCATCATTCATTTTCATTTTAAGATAACTAACTACCATTTTTGGATTTTAGGTAACATTACAGTCTCAAATGCATTTTTTGCTACTAAACTACATGTTGATTCTATTGTTCCAGAGATTGATGAACTGAAAAGGTAGTAAATTTGTTCATTGATTATTTTTGTATTTTCCTTTTGAAATTTACTATTAATATGCTAATATATTTTTTCTTCCAAATTTGATAGGTTGTTTGTGCTTGAATCTGGAACTTCTCATAAGATTAGTCAAATTGAGTCATCTAATGCTTATTCCAGTTATGATGAACTTGAAAGTGGTTTGGCTAATATGTTGACTGTTGCTGATCTTTTGGAATGTAAGGAGTTTTTTTTTTAAACATTTCCCTTTTATATTTCTGTTTCCTGATCATGTTTAAAGGAAATAATATCTTCATTCATTTGTGAAATTACCCGGGATTTCGCGCGGGTGGCGCGAAACGCGGTTGTCTTTCGCGGAGGGTTGGTGTCTGAGACCTCGCTTCATGGGAAGGAAAAAAATGAGGAGTCGCCACGCGGTTTTTGTATTTTGAGCCCAAAACGTTGAGAAACGGCTTTTGTGAAAATGGTGTCGTTTTTATTGGTAGCAAAAACTTAGGAAAAGGCTTTGAAAATGGGGGTCATTTTTATTGGTAGCAAAAACGAGTAAAAAGCTTTTTTAGTACCAGAGATTGTTAGGTTCGGAGGTCACGTTACGTTTCGGGAAGAGTATATTGAGATCACCCGAAACGCCTCGCATGACGAGTCTTTCTACCTTTCTCGAAATCGTGTGTGTGTGTGTGTGTTTTGAAATGGGGGCTTGAATGACAAGCTTAATCTTGGTTTGAATGTCAAACGTTGATTAGGTGACTTTTGAAAAAGCGATCGTTTGAATGACAAACGTCGGTTTTGAGACGGAAATGAGCGTTTGCGTGGCAAACGTCGATTTGAGTTTGAAATGAGCGTTTGCGTGGCAAACGTCGATTTTGAGCTTTTTGAAAAGGAGTTCGAATGACGAACTCCGGTTTTGAACCGGGCGAGTCATTGTTAACGATTTTTACGGGAAAAAACGTATTAAATGATTTTTTGAATGTCAAATAACGGCTTTTAGTTTGAAAGATGAGCGTTCGAAGGCCAAACGTCATTTCGCGCATTTTGAAAGAGAGTTCGAAGGACGAACTCCGGTTTTGAACCGGGCATTACATTGTTAACGATTTTTACGGGAAAAATACGTATTAAATGACATGCAATCAACGAATCGGGTTGCGACTCGGACTTTGAAAGGTAAATACTATCACGATCCAAACGGGTCGGACTTTGTAAATGACAGTATTTAAAGCAGTATCAACGGAATCAAACGATCCGGAATTGTAAATGACGATCGACGAGCCAAACGGCTCGGAATTGTAAATGACGATCAACGAGCCAAAACGGCTCGGAATTGTAAGTGACAGAAAGTAAATGACGATCAACGGATCGATCGATCCGGAATGGTAAATGACAGAAAAAGTAAACGGAACGGGGTCGGAATGCCGTTTTAACCCGTGATTACTTCTCTTACGGAAAGAGAAGAGGATCGAGGGGCTAAAACGTATCGGACCCCGTTAGACGGAGGCATCTACATTTCAGTAACGGTGTTCGAAACGGTTATAGCGACTGACACGTAAACCGAGACGAGACGAGAGATTAGAGAGAGGGAGTTATACCTATGGCTAGGGTCGACTCCTTTGGCTCGGAAGGTGTGTACGGGACACGGAAAGAGGTGTGAAACGGTGTTTCGTAGTGGTGAGGGACGTATTTGATCGAAATACGGAGGTTTCACGCGAATCGAGGCAAAACGGGAGCTCGGGAGGGGTGAAACTAGTTTGTGCCGTGGGGTAGTGAGATTTTTTGGGGTAATTTTGTGTTATGAAATGGCTTTGACAGCCCTCCTATTTATAGGTGAAAAATGCAGTAAGAGTCCCAGTGGACTTAGACATTTTCCGGGGGTTTTTGGTATTTTGGAATTTTGAGGGGCTTGCTGGCAATTTCAGAAAATGTGCACAGTGAGTCCGGCCGGACTTTGACTGTATACCAGGGGTATTTTAGTCTTTTCCCTTTGATTTCTGATTGAAAGGTGATGTGTGGGCTGTGGCATGGCTGCCACGTGTCCCATGACTCACCAAATGCGTGGGAGTTCGTTCCCCGGTCCCAGTTTTGTCCGTTTTTTTAAATAACAGATCGGAAAATGTCCGAAATGCCCCCGGAAAGTGCCAGAAAGTGCGTTTTTCAGGGAAAGCCATACTTTTACGTGAGATGACACGTGTTAAGTACGCTTCGACGTCGGGATGCACGGGGCAGTCCCGGGACGTCTCGTTGGCTTGGCAACGGGGAGTTTAACGAGTTCCGATTAACCTGGAGCGGGTCAGTTAACGGATTTCGGTTAACTCTCTGACGGATTTTGACGATCCGGATTTGGGTACTTACAGTTAGCCCCTCAGCGACGTCTCCTCCGAAGGAGGTGGGGTCGTTGAAAAAGATAAGGATCCAAATCGGGATGCCTTACTTTGAAAGACCTGGGCGGTCAGCTGGCTGGACCCTTAGCGAAAGGATTCCTACGTATCCCGAGCGGGAATCAATCCGATCGTAGTTCGTAGGTGCAAGGGCCGCGCGTGGGGACCTTGACCTGAGCGAGACTGTTTGGAGGCGTCTGAACCTGAATGGAGACTATTGTGAGGCGTCTGAACCTGGGACTTCTGTAACCTTCGAGGGCGTGTGGCACCTCAAACCAGAGCTGCTGATACTGACGAGGGAGTGTGGCGCCTCAAACCGGAGTTGCTGAACATACGAGGGTGTGTGGCGCCTCAAACCGGAGTTGATGATGCTGACGAGGGCGTGTGGCGCCTCAAACCGGAGTTGCTGAACATACGAGGGCGTGTGGCGCCTCAAACCGGAGTTGATGATGCTGACGAGGGCGTGTGGCGCCTCAAACCGGAGTTGCGAGGATACGTTTATCCTGATATGAAGGCATTCGTGCCTTGGGTACTGGGCTTATTGCAGCTGCCAGTTTTATCCTGCTGGGGATAGGGCGGCAATGATGAGAACGGTTGTGTTAAACTTGCGTTATTAACAACTCGGAAGGATCGACATTTCTTCTTTAGAATCCTGCTGGGGATGAGCATTCGGGCTTACCTTGATGGCTGAAGAGGGATTGTTGTGCGGGCTTATTGCTGCTGCCGCTGAAGTGGGACGGTCGGGCTTACGACTGGCGGCCGGGGAGATGAATGTTCACTTGCTGAAGTGAAAAAGATATTCGGGCTTACGAGGATGGCCGAAAAGGGATTGTTGCAAGGCGTTCGTGCCTTGGGGTTCGGGCTTATTGCAGCTGCCGGGGGATATATGATGGTGAAAACCATTAGAAAATTTAACGTCGGGAGACGGAATCATAACTGGAATGTCCGGAGACATGATTGAGCGTTTGAACGTCAAACGTCAACTGGGAATCGAATTTAACGTCTGGAGACGGGAATTGTAACTGGAATGTCCGGAGACATAATTGAGCGTTTGAACGTCAAACGTCAACTGAGAATCGAATTTAACGTCTGGAGACGGGAATTGTAACTGGAATGTCCGGAGACATGATTGAGCGTTTGAACGTCAAACGTCAACTGAGAATCGAATTTAACGTCTGGAGACGGAATTATAACTGGAATGTCCGGAGACATAATTGAGCGTTTGAACGTCAAACGTCAATTGAGAATCAAATTTAACGTCTGGAGACGGAATTGTAACTGGAATGTCCGGAGACATGATTGAGCGTTTGAACGTCAAACGTCAACTGGGAATTTAACGTCTGGAGACGGAATTGTAGCTTGGAATGTCAGGAGACATGATTGAGCGTTTGAACGTCAAACGTCAACCGAGAATCGAATTTAACGTGGAGACGGAATTGTAACGGAATGTCCGGAGACATGATTGAGCGTTTGAATGTCAAACGTCAGCGAGAATCGAATTTAACGTCTGGAGACGGAATTGTAGCTGGAATGTCCGGAGACATGATTGAGCGTTTGAACGTCAAACGTCAACTGAGAATCGAATTTAACGTCTGGAGACGGAATTGTAACTGGAATGTCCGGAGACATGATTGAGTGTTTGAACGTCAAACGTCAACTGGGAATTTAACGTCTGGAGACGGAATTGTAACTGGAATGTCCGGAGACATGATTGAGCGTTTGAACGTCAAACGTCAACTGGGAATTTAACGTCTGGAGATGGGCGTTAGTGAAAACTAACTGAGATTTAACGTCTGGAGACGGGCGTTAGTGAAAACTAACTGAGATTTTATCCTCGGGGGATGGAGTGTTAGAAAGGTCTAACTGGGGGGAATTTTACACTTTTGGGGGCCAAAAGTGGTAAAATTGAAACTGCGAAAAACTGAGGGGCCAAAGTGGCAAAAATTTTTCTGGTGCAACAAGAGTCCAGCCGGACTTTGATTGAAATTGGCCATGTCCTTTTCAGCGCCGAGGCCGAGGAAGGAGAAGCCATTTTCTCCATTAATTCCGACGAGAGGGAGAGAGAGGAAGAGAGAAAATCCAACCCAAATTGCAAGATTTGCTCGGATTTGCGAAGGAAAATCGATATGGAAGGTGATTGGGACCCAATGGCTCGTCATGGAAGGACCGATGACGAAAGAACGCGGTTGGTTCGGACCATTCGAACCATCATTCATCCATTGAATCCGGCGGAGTTTTACCCGGCTAGGGATAGACACAACTCCAAGGGAGGGATCGAAAGACAAGTAAGCTTCCTACAAATTCCATTAATTTTAAGAATGTGCATTCTTTAAATGTTAGAAATATGTTTAGAAATTTACTTAGGGATTTTGGTGCTTGAATTGGGGCTTTTGACTTTGCCATGAACCTTTGTCGAAATTGACTAGGATGTAGTTCAATTGACACCATGGGTAGATGACATAAAAGTTTTGGTTGCAAAATTCCACGTCTAGATGCATTTTCCAAAATTAAAGTAGCTTTAATTCGGGACGGAGCAAATTTTCGAAATGTTCGAAGGAATTTGAAAGTTCCGGTTTCGACGGAGTTTTCGAAATGTTTTGAAAGTTCCGGATTCGACGGAGTTTTCGAAATGTTTTGAAAGTTCCGGATTCGACGGAGTTTTCGAAAGATTTTGAAAGTTCCGGATTCGACGGAGTTTTCGAAATGTTTTTGAAATATATGTAAGAAATGAATGAGAACTGTCATTGCATTGCATCATTTTGACATGCGTTCATGCACTCTGTTGATGTTGCTCTCGTCTTGTTCACCTGCAGGGGAAAGGGAAGGTTGACGTCGACAATCAGAAGAGTCGGGGAGCCTTTGAGGCAGTGAGAGCATTGTGGGAGATTCTCCCGAATGTGGCTCGAGAGGGAGAGAGGAGTCCACGGCAGCTGGTGGTTGACTCCGGACTGGCTGGGTTCATCAGTGCGGTAGCTGCGATCGCTACGACGCCGAGGGCCAGGTCCATGTATGTTGCCCTGAGCGAGTACTGGTGGGATACGACCCACACTTTCCATTTCAGATGGGGGGAGGCGACGGTGACTCCCACAGATTTTGCCGCTATCACTGGGTTGCCGACTTATGGCAACACGCTGGTGTGGGTTGACAGTTATACTCGGAGCGGTTATGAGCTTTCTTTGGGTTTTGATATCACTGATGCCAGGGGCTTGGGCATTCGATACAGGCCGATGGAGAGGCATCTGCAGACGGGTATCGCCGATTTTTTGGCTGGATCACTGAGGATGACCGCGGAGCGCCTGGCTCGAGGGTTCATTTGGTTCGCGTTGTCAGTGACTTTGTTCCCGACTTCCGACACATCCTGTCACTTCCCTTTGCTCGGGTCGCTGACTAATCTGGATGCCGTGAGGGGGTTCGCATGGGGGGAGGCTGGACTGGCCGAGCTCTATCATTCCCTGGACAGGTTCTCGCGGGGAGAGGAGAGTTCCTTGAGCTGCTTCACACCTGTCTTGGATGTAAGTTCATGTCTTTTCCTCTTCCTTGCCTCTTTTATGTACTCGTATGTATCTGCTTTGTAGCTGACATAACTTTCCATTTGCTTGGAAGGTCTGGTGCTACAAGGTGTTCAGTCCGCAGGAGTGGGACATTAAGAATGCGTATCGACCCTTGTACCCCGCCCTGCTGGTTTGGCAAAAGAAGGCGAAGAAGCCGGTCTCGTCGAGAGTGGGTACGCGACTGTCGTACGAGGAGGTGTCCCAGGCCCTGAGCCGAGAGTTTTCCGAGAGGATCCAGTTGACCTGGTGGGGTAGGTTCGATGTTGTCGCCGTTCAGATTGCTAGCGAGACTACACGGCGGTGGAAGCTCCTGGTGGGACTTCACAGCGACGCGATGTATCTTGGGGAGAGGGTGACTCGTCAGCATAGGCCGGGGTCCCTTCCATTGGTGCCGGTGGATCCTCCTGTGCACATGCAGCATCCTCGGGAGATGCCGATGGAGGAGCTGGAGGGGTATAGACAGGGCGTGTACTATACCGAGTACGTCATAGCTGTAAGTACCCAAATCTGGCTCATGCCTTCCGGTTAAATTTCCCGGCAATTTCGGTAAGTTTTCCGGTAATTCCCCAGACCTTCCTAGTGTTCCGGAAACATTCCGGAACTGTTTTTAATTAAATAAGGGCTGAAGGGAATCCTTCCTAATTAAGAAACACGTTTTTCTTAATTAGGAGGGAAGGTTCTAGAATTTGCCACCTTGCATGGTTCTAGAATGCTGAGTCATTGTGGATAATGCAGCACGGCTGCATTAGCTTGCTGCCCTTAGCCGCACGGCTTCATTAGCCTTATCCAGACTGCCTATAAATAGAGCCCTCCTCTACCCATTTCAAAACAACAATTTCCAACAACACCACACATAATACGAAGAAATACTCCCAAGAGGCTGTTGAAGATCCAAGAAGGTGAAGAAGAAGGCCAAGAAGCTCCCTCCCTCCTCCTTGAAGATCCAAGACCAACCTCTCCTCCTAGCTCCGCCCGAAGAATAAGGAAGCCATTGGTAACCTCGCACGCCCTAACCTCGCATCCTAATTGCTTTATAAATTGCTCATTGTATTACTTTTATATTGCTTGGGACTTGGTAGATTAAAGAGCATATCTTCATATTCCCCTTCCCTTTTTGCATGCATTAGACATCATTTGTCATAAAAATGTAGTCTTTTCTTATAAAGGTGCATCCTTTGCACCTAAAACCCCCATTTTCAAATAAAAATGTCATCTTCATGCATCCTTTGCATATAAAAATCAAATCTTTTCAATCAAAATGCATCATTTGCATCCAAAATCACTTTTCCAAGCATCATTTGCTTTAAAGACCATGTCTTTACCATAAACTAGCATCATATGCTTTTCAAAATGCAATCTTTATGCATCATTTGCATAATGAATGCCAATTTCTTCAAAAATGCATCATTTGCATAAAAATCAAATCTTTATGCATCATTTGCAATAAAGATCATTTCTTTAAACTAAGTGCATCATTTGCAACCCAAAAATGTCATCTTTTCATTAAAGTGTCATTTTTACATACATTTCCTCATTCCCCCATTAGCAACCTAGGAACGGACCGGTGTAAAAGATCCTATCTTTACATCGTTCCTTCCATTAAAGGTTCCATATTTCTTTAGAAAGGGACAACCTTGAACCCTATATCTCCAATTATCGCTTAAGAAAGAGTATGAAGCATCTATACGAGCTCTACCGTCTTAAAGCGTAGGATTGATGGGCTAAGGACCTTCCTTTTCTAAAGAACCTCATCTTTGACCATAAAGAGAGTCATTCTCTCGATCACGCAAGTCCCGAGGGTCCCGAGGTTAAAAATGCGATGATCACAAGTCACAAGATGAGGACGGGATCATAATCCCGAATACATAAATTCCAAGAAATCCCGAGCGACAACCAACAAATGGTTTGTACGTCCGGAAGACGACTTGGGACATTCCCTCCTTATTTTCAAACACATGCACACAAGAAAGCACGCAAGCAAGCACGATTAATGAAATCATGGGAGACTTGCTCCGGCAAGGCACCTTGGGTGAACGCCAAACGTTCTTCCCAAGGGGTAACTTAACCTCCGAACCCATAAAACCTTTTTTTCAAAGTTTTGAGGTAATCAAAATGGCGTGGCGACTCCGTTTTTCAAATTAAACCGGATGTCTTCAAACTCGCGTGAATCCAACAAAAACAAAATTTGGGCACACATTCACAGTTTGGCGACTCCGCAAGGGAAGATTTGAACCCAAAGGAGAAAAGCTTTTATTTTCAAAACAAAAAAAAATCGATACTCGGTATATAGGTGGAAACCACTTACCCTTCCTGTACACTCCCTGACGTGGGAGTTGGGATAACCGGTGGTTTAACAATCCACGTACCAGTATCCCTTTTCGAAAAAAAATTTTGAAAAAATAAAAGAAAGCTTTTCCCTTTGAGCGGGTTAGACTCCCATCGCCGATTTCATTAATCATGCTTGCTTTCTTTACCATGCATTGCATCATTTGCATCTTGGAATTTGTGCATACTTTGAACGGGAAACAACCCGAAAAATAGCAAAAGGAGTGGAACCTGGAAAATTGATCCATGCAGTCGTACGGCTCAATCCTCATTGGATTCTGACCGGGCGACCTCAGTGGCAATTCCACCAGGAAAAAATCATGGTTAATCTGAGCCCAGCAGCTTGGGGCTACTCAGCTCCATGACTGACTGGGCTCCCAGAAAATTTACGTGCTTATGTGTTGCATTCTCCCCGTCCCGAAAATCATTCCTTTAAAACACATTTCTGAAAATCTCTGTTTTAACTCAAAAAGGAACATTTTTAGGAGACCGCACACTACGCGCACCTGATATATCCTGTACACTTTTGCACGCACGTCCTTCAAACCCGAGGGTGGTTCCAGCTGCAGTCACGGACAGCCTTACGATGCTCCCGGGCGCGCACGGAATCATCCCAACCTCCCCATGGCAGCCAGTGTCGACCAATGTGACTTTTGGTTGGTTTTTGGTCTAGTCCGTGTCATATAGCCCAGTTGCATACCCTCGTAAAGGTCAAGCCTTAGTTCATAACGGAAGAAGAACTCTGCCAAAATTCCAACAAGGAAAAATTGGCGAGATCTCAACTCCGACATTGACTATTGACCTTGACCTGCACGGAATGCGTAAGAGTCAAGACCGAGTCTTTGCCAACAAATCAAAAGATCTTTCGCTCAAGCGAAGCTTTGCTAAAATTCCGACAAGGAAAAATTGGCAAGATCTTGACCCGGCATTGACTTCGATTCTAACTCACGCCCGGCGTATGCAACGAAGTTCAATGTGACACTGTGTCATCCGGCTTTTGCCGCCCGACCCATGCCTATTATCTTCTCGGACATTACCGAAAGTCAAAACGTCATTCGCTCAAGCGAAATTCTGCCAAAATCCTATCAAGGCAGAAAGACGAGACTTTCCCGGTATTACCTTGACTATAATCCGCATCGCTCGTGCGTTGAAAGTTCCTATGACCCGCTAGACCCGTTAGGAGCGTTCTTTACTCTCGGTCGGTGGGATCCGCGTGCCCTATAGGACCCTCGCCCGGGGCTGTCCACCCTGGGAGGTCGAAATACAGGTGGAATACGAGGGGCTTATAGACGTAGTGACGGAACCCACTGATCCAGGATCTAGAGTAGTTACGAAAAAGAAGGGCAAATCCCCTTTTCCAACCAAATAGATATTAATAAAAGACACTGTTTTAAGTAAACTGGAAGATTCTAATTTGCATATTGCCTGAGCCTTCAGCCTAAACACCTACCCCGAGTCTAAACCTTTCCTATCCCTTTCCCGCAGCGAGAAAGAAGTGGGTGAGAACACCGGGTCAGCGACTTGTTAGCGCAGAATTCTCAGACAGTTCGCCAGAATCCTCAGTTTTGCCAGCTTTTCAGTGTCAAAATGGCCAACATGGTAGTCAACAATGGTAATGACCAAGTAGTCGGAGAAGCCATCCCAGTTCAGCCCAAGCCTCACATATGGTATGATGTATGCGACTGTGAGGACTGCCTGGAGTATGAGTACCAAGAATGGATCAATGAAGACGCTCCTTCGAGAAAGAAGAAGAAGAGAAAGTCCACACAACAGAAGCTAAAAGAAAGGTATGAAGCCGGAGACAAGAGCGTCGGAACTCTAGGGGAGCCTTCTGGCAAGTTCGATTACTATGTCAGCTATGCCAAACAGCCCGCCAAGGAACCCATCATTCAAAGCACAGTCCAGCCTGATACCCCCATGTACAGTGATCCTCTTGAAGCAGAAAGTGCTGAATTTGTGGCCATCGTAAAGTTCAATGAGAAGCTAGCAGATCTAGAAGCAGAATACAGAAAGCCTATCGAATACGTAGCCAGTCAAGGAAGAATTAAGATCCCCTCTGAAGAAGACTTCATCAGCATTATCCAGGCCAACCCTCCGGTTGGCTATACTGACAAGGTCGTGGTGTCCAAGATCAGTAAAGAGAAAATGAATTATCAGCAGTGCATTGATAAGATGAACCAGACTCTTCAGTCAATGAGCCCAGTTGTCACGGACGAGCTCGCTGAGAGATTGCATCAAGCTACTCTAGCTCCCCTCACTATCTTTCCACGGTACCGGCCTGTCAATGATTTCCGGCAAGTTTTTGATCAATTTGAAGTCTCCAACTTTCTGAAGAACGCTGACAAGACTGCTACTCCCCAGGGCAACAGCAAGAAGGAGTGAGATCCCGGTCCAACCTTTGTCAAGCCACCCTCGAGTCAATAAGTAGTGTAGGGTCCAGAGTCAGTAGCGTCTGTTCAGTTGAGTCAGGAATCTTTGAATTCCAGTCCTCTGAGTCATCCAAAGGCCTCACGCCTGAGGACTATCAAAATGTAATCGATGTCATCTTTCCCCTTATTTTGAATGAAATGACAGATCTTTCTGAGTATCCTCTTATTGCCAACTTAACAAATGATAAATTAACTCAAAACTTAACAACAGTTAATAATGAATCATTTGAACAAGATGCAAACACACTAAATGAACAATACATTAAAGAAATCTTTAAGCAGGTTTCAGAAAAAGAGGAAAATCGGGCCCAAGCTGCCGAGGAGGTTTTGACAAGTGTGAACTTGGGTACTGTCGAGGAACCTAAAGAGACACAGATCGGAAACTTCTTCCAGGGGGTTGAACGGGACAGACTGATCGATCTGCTCAGGGAATACGTCGACGTGTTTGCATGGTCATACAGGGATATGCCGGGGCTAGACAGTTCGATAGTAGAGCACAGAATCCCTCTAGCACCAGATGCTAAACCAGTAAAGCAGAAACTGAGAAAGATCAAGCCAGAATGGTCTCTACAGGTCAAAGAAGAAATTGAGAAGCTACTGCGGGTAGGATTCATCAGAGTCATCGAATATCCGACATGGTTGTCCAATATTGTGACCGTCACCAAGGCCAATGGGAAGGTGCGCTGCTGTGTGGATTTCCGAGATCTGAACAAGGCCAGCCCCAAGGACGATTACCCTTTGCCAAACATAGACATCCTGGTGGACTCCACTGCCAACTACGAAGTCAAATCCTTCGTTGATGGCTTTGCAGGATACAACCAGATCAAGATGGCCGAGGAAGACCAAGAAAAGACAGCCTTCACCACGCCGTGGGGAACTTACTGTTATACAGTGATGCCATTTGGGCTTAAGAACGCCGGGGCTACTTACCAAAGGGCAGCGACCGCGCTTTTTCATGACATGATCCACAAGGAGATTGAGGTCTACGTAGACGACATGATAATCCACTCCAAAGGCGAGGACGGGCAGCACTTTGTTGACCTGCGGAAGTTCTTTGAGAGACTGAGACAACATTCCATGAGACTAAACCCTGCTAAATGCACCTTCGGAGTGACAAGGGGAAAAGTGCTTGGGTATATGGTCACGGAGCGAGGTATCGAAGCTGACCCCCAAAAGATCAAAGCCATTATGGATATGAGGCCACCTCGGACCCAGACAGAAGTCAAGAGCTTTATGGGAAAACTGCAGTACATCAGCCGTTTCGTCAATCAGTTGACCACTATGTGCGAGCCCATCTTCAAGCTCATGAAGAAGAACGTAGACACAGAATGGACCGAAGAATGCCAGGATGCTTTTGACCAGATCAAGGCATACTTGGTACACCCTCCAGTGCTATGCCCCCCACATAGACAGAAACCTCTTCTGCTCTATCTCACTGTCACTGACACGGCAGTTGGGGCTATGCTTGCTCAGGAAAAGAAAGACTCTCGGATAGAGAACGCCATTTACTTTGTCAGCCGAAAGCTGCAGGGAAGTGAGCTCAATTACTCAGCATGTGAAAAGACCTGTGCAGGACTGGTCTGGGTAGTCGGCAAGTTGAAGCATTATATGCAAGCCCACCCTGTGAATTTGGTCTCAAAAATGGACCCCATCAAGTACATCTTTGATAAGCCTTCCCTCTCGATGCGTCTAGCAAAGTGGTCCTTCTTCTTAGCAGAGTACGACATCAACTATGTGACCAGAAAGGCTATCAAGGGTCAAGCATTGTCAGACCACCTGGCAAACTTTCCCAGTAATGAAGACAGAGGGCCTGAACCCCAATTCCCAGATGAAGGGATCTTTGCAGTCGAACCTGAAAACCGATGGCAGTTATTCTTTGACGGAGCCGCTAACAAAAGAGGAAACGGTATCGGGATGCTACTGGTCGATCCGAAGGATGAGCATACACCCATAGCCCTCAAGTTGAACTTCCCTGCCACGAACAATGTTGCCGAGTATGAAGCCTGCATTGCTGGTTTGGAAGCTGCCTTAGAAAGGAATGTCAAGGAGCTAGAAGTTTACGGAGACTCAGCCCTGATCATCAACCAGGTTTCCAACAAATGGAAGACTGTGGACCCTAACCTGCAGCGGTATCATGCCCATATGGAGGAGTTGACTGGACAGTTCAGAGAAGTGACCTTCCACTACTTGCCAAGGGAAAAGAACAGATTCGCAGATGCATTAGCTACTCTAGCCTCATTGGTAGAGATCCCCGAGGGAAAAGCCATAAAACCCTTCCGAGTGGGTAGAAGAGAAGCCCCAGCCTTCTGTTGTGAAGTAGACCTGGGACCCGAGCCTATAAAGGAACCCTGGTACAATCAAATTTACCAGTTCCTCAAAGATGGAGAGTCAGCTTTCAGAGACAAAGAAGGTAGACCGAAAGAAGGAGTCAGAGCCAAGAGCTTGCAAGCTCTGAAAAGGTTGGCCTCCCATTATGTCATTCTAGGAGGCAACCTGTACAAGAAGCGATACCAAGGACCACTCCTCTTGTGCGTCACTCAAGAAAAAGCCAAAGAGTTGATGACCGAAGTCCACAATGGTCCCTGCGGTCCCCATATGAATGCCAGAGCCCTGATGCAAGTGATCCTCAGAATGGGTTACTACTGGATTTCCATGGAAACAGACTGTGTCCAGCACGTCCGAGCATGCGACAAGTGCCAGCGGTTTGCCAACCTCAACCATCTCCCGCCTCATGACCTGTATTGCATGACGACTCCTTGGCCGTTTGCAACTTGGGGTATTGACGTGATAGGGAAAATAGCCCCGGCAGGAAGCAATGGGCATGAATTTGTGCTAGTAGCCATCGACTACTTCACCAAGTGGGTAGAGGCCAAGTCTTACAAGGTCCTCACTTCCAGAAAAGTGGCCCAATTCATCAAAGAAAACATAATGTGCAGATATGGGGTGCCCAACGAGATCATTTCCGATAATGGGTCGCACTTTGAAGGGGACTGCGATAGGTTGCTGTCAGAATTCAGAATCACTCGCCACAAGTCGTCTCCGTACAGACCTCAGACTAATGGAGCCGTGGAAGCTGCTAATAAGACGCTCGAACGGATCATCCGGAAGATGGCCACCCGTGGTCGTGATTGGCCCGAAAAGCTGCACTTGGCACTCTGGGGCTACAGAACGTCTGTCAGAACAGCTACAGGAGAAACTCCTTTTGCCTTAACCTACGGGATGGAAGCAGTGTTACCAGTGGAGTTGGAAATCCCGTCATTAAGGGTCCTCCTGGAAAACAGTGTCAATGAAGTAGAATGGTTGCGCAGCCGGCATGATGAGTTAGCCCTGCTTGACGAGAGAAGGCTAAAAGCCATGGAACACACCCGAGCCTACCAGAGGCGAATGGCCAGAGCGTTTGATAAAAAGGTCAAGGCCAGAGACATCAAAGAGGGTGACTTAGTATTGAAAGTGAAGCCCCCTACCAGAGACAACCCCCTGGGAAAGTGGGAACCCGTTTGGATCGGCCCTTATGTGGTGCAGAAGATACTATCGGGAGGAGCCATGAAGCTTGCAGACCTGGACGGCAATCCCTTTGTCCACCCAGTCAACGGTGATAAGCTCAAAAGATACTATGTCTAAAAGAAAAAAAAATAAAAAAAATAATAATAATAAAAAAAAGGGTGCAAAAAGAGTAATACCCAGCTAGGCTGAAAACCCCAAAAAGGGCGGTCTAGGCAAAAGACAGGGTTGCACATAAAAAAAAAGAAAAAAATCTTAGTGCAAAAAGAGTAATGCCCAGCTAGGCTGAAAACCCCAAAAAGGGCGGTCTAGGCAAAAAACAGGGCTGCACATGAAAAAATTAGTTCACCAGAATGAACTACGAAGACCTGAGCCCCTTAGTCTTTCTTGTAAAAGGGGAACGTAGGCAGCCATATATGGTTCGGTCTAAACAATAAAAAGGACGATTAAGTTTCCATGAAATGTGTCCTAAACAATAAAAAAAAGACATTTGAATTTCCATGAAATGTGTCTTGATTAATTTCTAAGATAATATTTCTTGTTCATTACAAGTTAAAAACTTCTTGATGAGTTCAAGCACGGTCTACCTCTTAACTCTGCTAACCTGCTACAAAGATCTAAAATACAATAAAATGCCTAAATAAACTAATGTGTTTGCAAAATGGCAATAAGGGAATCCTAAGAAAAGATCTGTCAGTCGTCATTCGCTGAGTCTTCTTTGGTCTTCTTCCCTTTTCCTCGGCCCCGTCGAGTCTTCTTCCTCTTTTTATCTATGATGTCGGTATCCCTCATCCCGACCTCCGGTATCCTCACTGGAGCCTCTACCAAACCCGTGTCAATAAGTGCTCTCTCTATCCGAGCACGAGTCCGCACTTCCTCCCTCTGAGCCTCAGTCAAAGGAGCGACCTCGGACAACCTCTTGTACCGAGCCTCCATATCCCTGACCAAGTCACCTGACTGGTTATGGCGACTCGCCTTAGCCTCAGTCTCCCTCAAAGTCCTACTCGAGTCGCAGTCAGCTCCCAATAAAGCTCGACGTCTCTCCTCCAAGATGACCTGAGTCGCTCCCATCTCCCTCTCGTACCAATCCAAGTAGACAGTGGTCAAGATGGTGCTCTTCCTGCTCCTGAAGATAGCCCTGGGTGGGAAAGCAGCATATGTCCAAGCCCTCGAGAAGAAAGAGAAGCTGGCTGGATCCCTCATGTCCAATGACACCACCTCCATGGTCCGGATGTCCTCCCAATCACTCAATGGCTCCTGTAAAGCCCCAAACTGCCTGGATACTAAGCAGGGTATGTAGAAGGATGACCAGCAGAATCCTGGAACCCTCACAGCATAGGACTCCTGAAATATCCTCCTGGTCTGCAACCTCCAATGAGGTATCCACCAACGGATGTCCGAAGTGGATAGCCTAGCCATCGTCAGCTCCCAGTTACCCTGGTCCTGCCTGCTCGTTGCACCTCTCCGAGAAATCACCCAAGGGCACTGAGTCGGCAAAGCCCCTGGCAAAGCCCCGAGCCTCTCCTGCAGCCATAAGGTCAACACAGCGGGACTCCCGGATCTCATGAAATGGTCTCCCCGAGCCATCCTGTCAATCCCATGAAGTGTCTCTCCCAAAACCAGCGGGACAATATCCTTCCCAGCCTTGCAGTCTCTAACCATGTCCAAGAGACCACTATGACAGATCCCCACGGACTCAGCAGTGAACAGAGCAGAGAATACGCAAAGAATGAAAGCATCCATAGCCACCGTGGTCGCAGCCATATCTGGAGACCCAAACCTGCCCGGGATATCAGAAAGGTCAATCCTATCCGGGGCTATCATCATCCTCTCAGCCTCTCCCAAAGGAATCTGCAGAAAAGATGCAAGCTTTACCGTCACCGGCACGTCTCCGATCAGCGGAATAGATATAGCCTCAATCTCGGGACCCCCAATCAAGGCTCGGAAGTCTTCATGCGTCGGGACAATCTCGTTGTAAGAAAAGCAGTAAACATGTCTCCGGACGTCCCAGAACTTTGCTGCGGCTCTCAAAAGGTCCCAATCGGGCGGGAGATCCCTCAAATGCCATAAAGACTTGATCTTGAAGGAAGAATCAAGCAGTCCCCTATGAGATTGGAAGTTGTGTCTCACCCAAGATTGAAGATCGGACAGAAAACGGTCTCGCTTCCCCCTTTGCAATCTGACGGGCTTCTCCATCGCAAAATGATCAAAGATGGTGCTTTTAGGTCCAAAATGTGCTCTGGGAACAATTGGGACAAGTCTATGTTGAAAATGAAATGAAATGGCCAAGCCTTGCTTTTATTCAGAAAATAACAGAACTGTGAGCCGCACGGCTTCATTTGCCCCAGAGACCTATCCGCACGGCTACATTAGCCCTCTGCAGAAAAAAATTCTGCAGCAACCAAAGTTGCTGCCCAAGGGAGTTTTCACCCCACTTTTTCAACCAAAACCTGTACAAAAACATGTCCAGAAGCCATTCAAGCATTTATATACCATTATAAATCATTTTGGCCCAGTTTCAGCCCCAATTCCAAGCAAAAAAGTCGCCCCAAGGCTCAGATAATATGCAAATTGAAAAAGCATGAATTAGAAAAGCAAATAAAACATAAATACAATGTCTTCGCCCCATCGGCGCCCAAATAAAGCAAAAAAATAAACAAAGTGTGCATAAAAATTGTTCATTGTTTGTTTTTGTTCCAAATCTACTCTAGAGACCTCCTAGGCCTCCGATTCTTCTTCCTCCTCATCGCTACTCAGCTCGTAGATGCTAGCCTCCCTCATCAGGTCCTCCTGGTCGCTCACGTCAGACAGATGGACATTATCATGCCCATACTCAGCCAGCTGCTCCAAGATGTCAGCATTGGGTCCCCGCCCCCGAGGCATGGCACTGGAAGAGTACTCCGAGGCCGATGAGGTAGACGCTGTGCCCCCGACATGCCGTCTCTTGCGCCCGGGCTCCTGTGCGTCCGCTGCTGCCTTCGAAGCGCAGGCCAGCTTCCTCAGAAGGGACCGGCACATGTCCTTCCAGCCCCTATTCTGCCTGACCAATCTGTCATAGGTGCGAGCTGGAACCTGAGAAAAAGAAGAGAAAAATCTCAGAAAATCTCAGAAAATTGCAAAAAGCAGAAAAATCTGAAAGCTGAAAAGGGAAAGACCCTAAAAGTATACTTACAGTGCTGTCAGGCGGCAAGGTGTACTGGGGCTCCCTAGCATCGGGGACAGGTATCCTCATCCTCCTCGGTACTCCATGGACCACGTAGGACAGATGCGCAGGAGGGATCGGCGGGTCAGTAGGCTCATCCTCCCCATATCCCTGAGTGACCGCCAGCTTCACTAGCTTCTGTGGCGTCCTCAGGCGCTGCTCCACAAACACAGCGTAGGGGGTGTCCATGTCGAAGTACTCCTCTGCAGCCACGCCTGCCTGGTACCTGGCAATCTCATCCTCTGGCCAATCCCTGGGCTGTAGCATCCGTGCTGGAGGATCCTGAGGAGTAATGGCGTCCAATGGAGGGACATGGCCATGCTGCCTCGAGAAACGGTCCCCCAAGTAAATGACATCACATGTCAGCCCAGTGAGCCACCTCCTCTGCCTAGTCGCCTCAATGGCATCTCCCAGCAAAATCTCTGGATACCTGCCCCAAGGGTAGAAGTCCACTCCGTCGTGCCCGTCCTTATTGATGATCGGCCTCACCATTTTGTAGTCGAAAGTGATCCGGGTCTTCCCCGTGAATTTATCCCTCGCATCTCCCCTCCAGCGAACCATAGCAGGGAAGATGGTGACATCACTCTGCTGGTTCCAAGGGAAGAACCCGATCACCTCGCAAAACCAGGCCTGCATATTCAAAGCATCAAAAAGGTCATTCTCTCTCTCATAAAAGTCTCAAGACAGAAAAGAGAAAAGAGAAAAGAAAGGAGACTACCTCAAGGGCAAATGAGAAGCAGTCCATGGAAGCAGCTTTGTTCCGACTGTACATGTCCAACGAGAAGTACAACTCCGCCAATCCGGCCTCTCCCCAAGAGACCGTCCCTATCCCATCAACATCAACCAAAGAGTCGAGGAGGCAAGTCATAGCTAGCGTCCCAGAATTAGCGAAGATAGTGACTGATAGCATCAACCATACAAAGGCTCTAGCCAGCTGCTGGGCAGTCACATCATTAGCAGCAAAGTTCTGCATGCAAGTCTGAACTGCCACCTCGACGTTCCGCGTCTCCATCCCCAGCCCCTTGGGAATCAGCTCAAACCCGACCAAAGCCTGGAACTCCTCAGCTGTAATGTGGTCTCTCCAAGTCACGGGCCTCCCGGTGAACTGTAGGCCAGTAATAGCTGTGAAGTCGGCAGGAGTCACTGTCAGCTCTCCCCAGCTCAGGTGAAAGCTATGTGTACTGTCCCACCAGAACTCAGAAAGGGCCTGGATCAAGCCCTTGCTCTTCGAGGTGATGTGAACACCCCTGCCGATAGCCTCGACGAACGAATCTAGGCCGGTAGCCCTCACCAAATTCTTGGGGTTCACCCCATTCTTCTCGAAATCCGGCATCCTCTGCCAAAGCTTAACTGCTATCTCAGAAGGTCCTCTAGACTTGTTCTCCTGTAGACAAGCACAAACAACAAAGAAGTGTGTCAGTCTTTCATCTCATTTCAAAAGCATGCATATCTTCAAAAAGTGCACATGTTTTCAAAAGAAAAGCATTCACAAAAGTTTTTCTAGCATTATTTGCATCAAAAAAGCGTCTTTCATCACTTGAAACGCGTCATGTCAAGTCCCATTACTTTCCTAAAGCACAAAATCACAATTTTCACAATTCTTTGCACATAAGCATTATTCTTTCAAAAATGGCATGCATGAATCCTTTTCATCTTCCAAAATCATGTTTTCTCAAAATTTTGACCTAGTTCTAGCACATGCAAGAACTCCGTCTCACTTTAGACAATTTTCTCATTCTTACTTTATTTGCGAGAAAAAAGTGGGTCATTCCCATTATTTTTGTCAAACAAATTGCACATTGCATATTCTTAGCCTCATAGGTTATTCATCAATGTCTCAAAATCATTCAAAAATCCTAGGAAAATCCTAGAAAATTCCTAAAATTCGGGTCAAGCCCTAAATCATTCAAAATTCAATCAAAATCGACGGAATTGAGCAAATTAAGAATGCTTACCCCAACCGATCGCGGGTTCGTTGATTTATGCTCCCTTCTCCCCGGGTAAAGCTCCGACGGAGGCGTAAGAAAGTCATACTTTCTTTCCGTTCGCACGAGCTCCTTTCTCCTCCTCCGAGCGGCCGCCGAGATGTTTCTTCTTGCTTGCCTCGGTATGGGATTGCCCTCCGGATCCATCTCAAATCAAAGGGAAGCAAGGGGATTGAAAGAATTTCGAAATTCTCTTCCTCTCTTCTCTCTCTCTCTGCGTTCTTGGGCGGCAATGTAATGCCAATGGCCCGTTCAAATCTGATTTTAAATAATCTGGAAAAAACAGGTCTCTAGCCGTACGGCTCCTTTTTCTCCATCTCATGCCGGGCGGCCTCATTCGCTCTGAGCAGAAAATTACAATCCTGCCCCTGGACCTTCCACTTGGGCATGCAATTTCCGTTATCTTTTAACCAAGATAACATCTTTTTCAGAAGATATCCCTTATCTCTTAAGCAATTAAGCTTTCTTCTCAGTCGCCTCCGTTAATTCCGTTATAACGGGATAATTCTAGGTGACAACCTCCGAATTGTCAAAACTCTAAACTTAAGCTACCTCTATCCCGAATAGTGACGTATGCTAAGTTTCTCTTAACTTAAGCTACCTCTATCCCGAATAGTGCCGTACGCTCAAGTTTCTCTCAACTTAAGCTACCTCTATCCCGAATAGTGACGTACGCTCAAGTTTCTCTCAACTTAAGCTACCTCTATCCCGAATAGTGACGTATGCTAAGTTTCTCTCAACTTAAGCTACCTCTATCCCGAATAGTGACGTACGCTCAAGTTTCTCTCAACTTAAGCTACCTCCCCAAATAGTGACGTCCGGCTTAAGTTTCTCTCAACTTAAGCTACCTCTATCCCCAAATCAGTGACGTACGCTCAAGTTTCTCTCAACTTAAGCTACCTCTATCCCGAATAGTGACGTACGCTCAAGTTTCTCTCAACTTAAGCTACCTCTATCCCGAATAGTGACGTACGCTTAAGTTTCTCTCAACTTTAGCTACCTCTATCTTCTCGATAGTGACGGAGCTCCAAGTTTCCTCTAAATTTCTGCTCCCGAATAAAGGTGACCTCCAGGCTCAATTTATCGATAGTGACAACCTCCATTAATTGTCAATCAGGTGACAACCTCCATTAATTGTCAATCAGGTGACAACCTCCATTAATTGTCAATCAGGTGACATCCTCCATTAATTGTCAAACCCTCGAGGATCCTAGACATCGTTCCTACCTATCTAGTGATGCTCGAACTACGATCAAGGCTTGATTCCTCCGGGATACGTAGGTAGCCTTTTATAAAAGGTCCAGCCATCCGACCACTTTGGTCACCCTTTTTTTTCCTCCGTCACTCCTCAGTGATGAAGTAGTCTCTCATAAGAGACTTTGTTATCTGACCACCTTGGTCACTTCTAGCATATCCCCAGTAGGATCAATTGCTTGACCTCCTAGGTCATTTTCCATTCTATTTCCCCAGCAAGAGACCAGTTTCTCTTCTCCATTCCCCAGCGGATCTATTCCGAACTACGGCCTGGCTTGATTCCTCCGGGATACGTAGGTAGCCTTTCATAAGAGGTTCAGCCACTCGACCACCTTGGTCTCCCAATCCGTCTCGGCATTCGCCAGATCGGATCCTTTTCTATCGACAACCCCACTCGCCTTGCAAGTGACGTTGCCGAGGGGCTTCTGTAAGTACCCAAATCTGGCTCATGCCTTCCGGTTAAATTTCCCGGCAATTTCGGTAAGTTTTCCGGTAATTCCCCAGACCTTCCTAGTGTTCCGGAAACATTCCGGAACTGTTTTTAATTAAATAAGGGCTGAAGGGAATCCTTCCTAATTAAGAAACACGTTTTTCTTAATTAGGAGGGAAGGTTCTAGAATTTGCCACCTTGCATGGTTCTAGAATGCTGAGTCATTGTGGATAATGCCGCACGGCTGCATTAGCTTGCTGCCCTTAGCCGCACGGCTTCATTAGCCTTATCCAGACTGCCTATAAATAGAGCCCTCCTCTACCCATTTCAAAACAACAATTTCCAACAACACCACACATAATACGAAGAAATACTCCCAAGAGGCTGTTGAAGATCCAAGAAGGTGAAGAAGAAGGCCAAGAAGCTCCCTCCCTCCTCCTTGAAGATCCAAGACCAACCTCTCCTCCTAGCTCCGCCCGAAGAATAAGGAAGCCATTGGTAACCTCGCACGCCCTAAACCTCGCATCCTAATTGCTTTATAAATTGCTCATTGCATTACTTTTATATTGCTTGGGACTTGGTAGATTAAAGAGCATATCTTCATATTCCCCTTCCCCTTTTGCATGCATTAGACATCATTTGTCATAAAAATGTAGTCTTTTCCTATAAAGGTGCAT